>CANSGD010001341.1:0-167350 GCA_947645195.1 Patellifolia procumbens
TCCTTGACTGCTCACTCCAAGCTGACACATTTTCCACTTACTTGTTGGGTGAGTAGGACGACTGGGTCCTGCCATCCATGCTTGTGAAAGACCACAAAGAGGCTCATTTTCGGCAACCGTACCTCACGTTATGCTGAAAGCACAACATATTACTCTTAATCTGTTCCTGAACAACAGCCGCGACTTTCGATTGAAGTCGTTCAGGACGTTCTCCAAATGGGCTGCTGTCACTGGTCGATCCGAGGGTTTTCTTCCAGCATCACATCTGCTCTCTCCAGGCGAGGCCCATCTCTACCTCCTGTTGGACGTTCATCGTCCATTGTATCCTCTACTACAGCTTGATGACCCTGACGTCGGACTTGATTAGATGAATGACAGTCTGTCATCTCTGCGTCTCCCCACAGACGGCGCCAAATGCTGTTAGCTCTTGATAGCTAAACTCTTCTTCCAACTCTTGTAGCTGAGAATTTTTCCGAGACTTGTGCAGAGATGATCGTTGCTCCTATCCGAACCTGAAAACAAGGAAACCAACCCCATAGGTTTGGAAGTTGATTCCCCTCGATGCCTAAGTCAGTTTTTGTGAGAGAAATTCTAACTATATTTGGACAGAGTAAGTTTAGGGTAGAGGTGAGATTCTACCTTTTACCTATTTTTAGGGACTATATATAGTGTTTGTAAATAAGATGGTGCGCCCTAAAATAGAAGGGTATGATTGGTTGAGCAATGGAATGGTGACACTTGTCAAAGTTTCATTGCCTTGGGTCTCTCAACCAATCATTTACTGCCTTTCATTGGAGTTTGGGCTGATTATTCCCTCCTTTAGGGAATACATGGGCCTCTTATTCAGTCATAGGGATGTCATCAAATACCCTTCCTGTAGGCTCCACGTGTCGCCTTTTGGCTTCTGACACGTGTCATTTGTTCAAGGGCCCATATGTCTTGATGCTATTGGGACACGTGGCACCCTTTAAGTGGTCCACGTGTTCTATTTTGCCATGTCACAACACTTGTGTGTTTAACCAAATAATGTCAAGCATAAATTTTAAAACAATATTGCTATTCAATAACATAATTGCATCACACAATTTAAAAACTAACTATGGTAAAGAAATTCTGGAGCATTCTTCAGAATTGGGTCATTTTAGAAATTGTGGAGCATTCTTCAGAATTGGGTCATTTTAAAACATTACTCTTTCTTTATTATTCTTATAAATTAATTACAAAGGAGGAATTCAAGATTTACAGAGGAGAAAGAGAGAGAATTTGTGTTGGGTTTTTCTGGGTTTTTGAAAAGATGAGGTTTTAGAAAGGGTATCAATAGATGAAGAAGAAGATGAAGAGCAGAGGAGAAGTGAAATGTTAGGGGGGAAAATCAAAGGAAGTAATTGATGTGGGGCCTACAAGTTAACGGTATTAGGCAACTTTTGTCAAAAAGGGGGAGTTTATAAACGTTTGGTAAACTTAAGGTGGTAATTTATAAAAAAAACAAACATAAAGGTGGGAGTTTACAAATATTGCCAAACTTAAGTGGTTCCGTGCAAAGATTCTTTTTATTTTGAAAAAGTAGATTACAAATATTGTAATTCTTCAATTTGTCTTGGTATTCCCCTGCTTATGAATAGAAACAAAAAATGGAGGGAGGACTTTGTTCATGTCTTAACTGTTTTTATTGTAAATTGATTATTTAAAATAATATAATCCAATTACGTATATTATATTAGATAATATTTTAAATAGAAATTTTAATAACGAGGTTGAGCATTGAATGTGCATGTAAAGACCTTGATGGATGATAATTATATATTATTGGATAGACATTTATGCCAAGTTTTTGTAACTTTTATGTAACAACATCGGCTAAAACAACAAATATTAGAATAGAACAACAAATTTGAATTTCACGGGTTAATAACACATAATATGTACTAATGTAATGGCATCCCTACACTGTAGATATTCCTTTAACTTAAGACTAAAAAATTACAAACAAGTATAATATGTTTTGATCTTCATTAAGTTTCATTGGGTGGAATTATTATTAAAATAATCCAATAACTTATATATTAAATCTTTTAAATAGAACCTGTGGTATCCCATGCATTTTTGCACGAGTATAAATCTAGTTTTATAATGATTTAAGGTCATCGAATATACAAAAAAAATGTTAAAGGTCATTTATAGGTTTCTAAAATTTAATGTCCACCGTATATAATTTGTAAAAACTAAGGAAAATAAAAGGTCATTTACAAATTTTAACTTCCTTTCACCTTCATTTCCAAATTTGACTTTTTTTTTTTTGCATTCACTCATTTTAACAAGTGCATCCATGGAGCCAGCAAACGCCAGCAAACTTAACCTTCTGAATCAAGATTGTAAGTAGCAGTTACTAAGTTGAATCTGACAAAATCAAGATCAAGGATTTTGCATGTCACCCTCCATTAGTGGAGATTTTGACCAAGAATCTAATTGTAGATCAATTTGGAAGTTACACTGGCATCAGTGTCTATATATACCACCACAATGGACTTTCCCAAATATCGCAAGCAATACTCAACTACAAATTGGGTTAGGTGCAACACCCTTTTTCTCTCTTGGGTTACTCCTCCTTTCCCTGTTTCTTTCCTCTCGATTATTTTTCCAACCATCCAACGACAACAGTTACACAAACGTTGTAACCACTGTGCACTCTTATCCCTCTTCGCACCCTCTTTCTCTTGTTCTACCACAATATTGGTCGCCTCCTATAGCCGGCCAAGCGCCATGCCCACCCCCGCTTTTCCCACCCAAACCCGCCGTTGCTGGAGCCCCTCAACGCAGTTCCGCCCTCTATGTTCTTCGTCACCCAATATATTTGATTTTGTGTTTAGGCTAAGATCAAACCTCCGCTCTGATACCAAGACGTCATATTTAAAAAATGTGAAATTGAAATATAAGAATGTATTTGTGATAGTACTTCCTTAATTGAACATAGATAAAGTCACATCACTAAGTTGATAAAGGTTCCTTAAAACACCACTAGACTCAAGCTAAAGTGAAGCTAGCAAAGGCACTTTCAATTAATTAGAGTATTAATCAAAAATAATATGACAAACAATTAATGTTTAGAATAAAACTCGTGTCCTTCATTGGTTTCATGTCCAAATATTTATATAAGTTTTGTCTTTAATTTTTTTAATGAAAAAACTAACTAATTAAATCACTACTCTAATGCACTAAATATAACATGTCATCATGGCTATTAGCGTTAGGAAAATCATGTAAACACGGTCAAGTATGGTAGTTGCTGTTATACCACGAAAATTATGCAGCTACTTATGCAGGTTAGAAGTCATTACAGCTATGAATTCCCAGGTTAAGACTTCCAGCTAAAGAAACCAGCTTGGAGCTCACCAGCTTAGAAGAGCCAGCTAAAGCTTCCCAGCTAAGGAATACAGCTCCATTCAAAAGGCGTTATGATTCAAAGATTGTCAAAGCCTAAAAATCCGCAGAAGAGTAAAAGCCTTAAGTACAGGAAGACAATAAAGAGCGAAGATCGTGCTTAGCAGCATTAATGACCGATATGAATGGAGACTTAAGAGCAGTTACAAGAGGTTGCTGGTTCAAACGGATACATTTTCTTTGCTATATATATATAGTTGAAATGGTTGTATAGAGACACAAGTTCATTCGTACTTAGCATTTACAGATTGATACAAACACATTGTTCTAAGAGCTTACGAATTACATAGACACATAGGCAATAGGGGTGTAATCAAAAGTATAGTGGATTGGTGGACTCAAAGCCACCCGCGGTTTTTCCCTTATTCCACGGGTTTCCGCGTCACCATCTCTGGTGTCTTGTCTTTGCCTCTGTTTTGCTTTCTTTGCTCGTTCTAGCTGTGTTCAGCAGCTTCCAGCTACCTAACAATACTCTAGCTGTAGTTCCCAGCTTAGTTTTGCCTTAGCAGAATTGAGCATAAACAGTTTGGCGCCCACCATGGGGCCTACAGCTAGATTTCGTATCTAATCTTTCATTATCAATTCTTTCTTGAAAACGCCCAACTTCAAATGGCCGAACTCACTCCTGAGCAAATGAGAGCTGCTCTCGCATCTCTACAGGAAGCTCAAACAGAGTCCAACAAGATCATTAAAAACTTGCAAAGAGAACTAGAATCAGTTAAGAGTAACGCCAAGAAATCTTCACGGCGACGCACTGGCATGACACCTCGAATCTTGGAGTTGACTGATTCAGAAGCTAGTGCTGATGAGGACGCTGAGGACGTTCGAGAAGATCCCAACCAGGAGGAGACGGATCCTACAGCTTCAAAGCTGGCTCTTCTCGAGTCCCAGAATAGGAAAATGATGTGGATGCTAGCTAAGATGTCGGGGGCACCTACACCCGTAGCTGAGGAGACCCCTGATGGCTATACCAAGTCACCTTTCGTGGAAGAGATAGCTAGAGCCATGATTCCAAAGAAGCTGCATTTAGCCCCATTTGGCAAGCTGTATGATGGAACCACAGATCCATACGATCACGTGAACCAGTCTAAGCAGAAGATGTGGACCCTACCTATCCCATAAGGCCTCCTTGAAGCTACAATGTGCAAATCCTTTGGAGCCACCTTAGGTGGACCTGCCTTGCAATGGCTCATAACCCTCAGGGCTGGTACTATCCCTAACTTTTCTGTTCTTATTAACAAGTTTTATCAGCAATTTGCTAGCAGCAGGGTGCTGGAGAAACATACAGGCGACCTATACCGCATTATACAAAAAACAGGTGAAGCTGTACGCCAGTTCTGGACAGGTTTAACAGGGAGATGATTTCTTTAAAAACCTAGACATCCCAACAGCTATCAAAGCATTCCGGAGAGGTTTGATCCCTAAATCCCGCTTATATTATGAACTAACCAGGTATCCATGTAGTACCTTTGAAGAAGTCAGGGCTAGAGCTATCGCTGAGATCCGCGTAGAAGAGGACGATGCATCCAGGTATGGAGGAGAATCTAGCTACGATAGAAAAACTCAAAATAACAATAACAACAGCAACAAAAGGAACGATTGGCACCATCAGCCATACCAAAAAGCGTGATCAAGCTAGCAGCGTAGCTAAGGAAGCTCCTCGCAGGTCTAACAGTATGGATTTCCCCCCTTTATCTTCCTACTGCTTTAATGTGGATGCAGGAGGTGTGGTGGACGCCTTGGAAAAGCTGGGTTCAACAGCTAGGTGGCCCAGGAAGACTGACAAACCCAATGGGCAAAAGGACACCTCCCAATGGTGCAGCTACCATGGCGACCATGGTCATCTAATTGAAGATTGCAAAGCTCTCAGGAAAGAAGTAGCTTGGCTGCTGAAGAAAGGCTACCTAGAGCATCTAATGGAAAAGAAGGGTCAGAAGAATGAACCTAGCAAGGACGGCAAACCAGCTGGGCCACCACCTGATCCAACGCATGATAAGGTAGTCAATTTTATCTCTGGAGGTTCAGAAATTTGTGGACTAACCTATTCTGTAGCTAAGAGATTCACTAGAGAAGGTTCTAAAGCAGCTCCTATCCAGCACAGAAGTAAGGAGGAGCGGGAGCTGCGAAGCATGACCATCAGCTTCGAGGAAGAAGAGGAAGCTGAGAAAGCTGACCATCATGATGGGCTAGTCATATCCCTCACCATCAGCAACTGCTTGATCAAGAGAGTGTTGGTAGATAATGGGAGCTCTGCTAACATCATATTCAAGAATGCCATATAAAGCATGGGACTACGTGACGAAGAAATCATCAGGAAGTCAACAGTCCTCTACGGTTTCAATGGAGAGCCTGCCATCACCATCGGTGAAATCACACTACCCACCTATGCCAAAGGAGTCAATCTGCAAACCAAGTTCAGTGTCGTAGATTGTCCTTCAGCTTATAATGTTATTATGGGTACACCTTGGATTCACAGGATGAAAGTTGTGCCATCCACCTACCATCAAACCATCAAGTTCCCCACCCGATGGGGAGTCCAAGAAATCAAGGGGGACAGGAGGGTAGCTAGAGAGTGTTACATCATCTCTCTCAAACCTAAGAAGGAGGACATCTAGCAATTACAGCAGCATCCAACACCCAGCAAACCCGAAGAACAGGACATTGAAGAAGTGGTGATGGATCCTGCAAAGCCAGAACAGACAGTACAGGTTGGAGCGTCCCTACCACCAGTGGAAAAAGCCAGGATCATCGAATTCCTCAAAGAGAACATCACCTGCTTCGCATGGAAGCATGAAGACATGATTGGAATTGACCCTTCCATTTGCACCCACAAGCTGAATGTGGATCCCAACCACAAACCTATCAAACAGAAAAGAAGGAAATTCGCACCTGAACGCAACCTGATCATCAACGAGGAAGTAGAAAAGTTGCTGCAAGCAGGTAAGATTAGGGAAGTCAAATATCCTGATTGGTTATCTAACATGGTTGTGGTAGGAAAGAAGAACGACAAATGGCGAGTCTGTATCGATTTCACAGATTTAAACAAAGCTTACCTCAAAGATCCATTTCCCCTACCTCACATTGATGCCTTGGTAGATGTTACAGCGGGGCATGAAAGACTCACGTTCCTAGATGCTTACTCAGGTTACAACCAGATCCTGATGGACCTAGAGGATCAAGAGAAAACGGCTTTCATGACTGAAAGAGGTATATATTGCTATAAAGTTATGCCATTTGGTCTTAAAAATGCAGGTGCTACCTATCAGCGCCTAGTCAACAAGATGTTTGAAAAGCAGCTAGGGGACACAATGGAGGTCTATATCGATGATATACTGGTCAAGTCCAAGCAAGCCGGAGATAATGTATCTCATCTACATGATACCTTTGATGTATTGAAAACATACAACATAAAGCTGAACCCAACAAAATGTTCATTCGGAGTAGCAGCTGGTAAGTTCCTAGGTTACATAGTAACGAAGAGAGGAATTGAAGCTAGCCCAGATCAGATCAGAGCGCTCATCAACATCCAGTCACCCAAAAACTTGAAAGAGGTTCAGAAGCTGACAGGAAGAGTAGCAGCGCTCAATCGTTTTATCTCTAGATCATCAGATAAGTGCCATCTTTTCTATCACGTACTTAAGAAAAATAAAGGTTTTGAATGGACTGCAGAACACGAAGCTGCTTTACGGCAACTTAAAGCATACCTAGCTACACCACCTGTACTTTCCAAACCAAAGCAAGGTGAAACTTTACAGCTTTATCTTGTTGTGAGTAGCACAGCTGTTAGCGCAGTACTAGCTAGGGAGGCTGACAATCAGCAGTTAGAAAAATTAGTTTTAGCTTTAAATATAGCTTTGAGGAAACTCCGACATTATTTCGAGGCTTACCCTATATGTGTTATGACTAATTATCCTATAAAAGCTGTATTACGCAAACCTGAGTATACTGGCAGGATGAGCAAATGGGTTGTGTCACTTAGTGCCATGACATCAGGTACCAACCCCGAACGACTATAAAATCACAAGCCCTAGCTGATTTTGTGGCAGACTTCAGTCCTAACCTAGCTGCTTCAGCAGATGAGGAAGTACGGCACATTAATCAGGTAACACCTACAGGTAGTTGGAAACTATTTGTAGATGGTTCTTCCAACTTTAGAGGAGCTGGGCTAAATATAGTCCTAAAATCGCCACAAGGAGACATGATAGTACGATCTATTTGTTGTGATTTTAAAGCTACTAACAATGAAGCCGAGTACGAAGCTTTGATTGCAGGTATGACTGTGGCTCATGATCTAGGGGCAGCCAGGTTGCAGGTATATAGTGATTCCTTGCTTATTGTTAGCCAGGTAAAAGGAGAGTATGCAGCTAAAGACTCAAAATGTCTCTTTACTTGGAGCTGGTCAAATCAAAGATGCTTCTCTTTCAAGAGTTTACAATACAACAGGTACCAAGAGACCAGAATACGAAGGCTGACGCATTAGCTAACATGGGTTCCGCACTTAGGAAATGCAGCTTCAGCAATGTCCCTATCGCTCACTTAGCTGTGCCAGCTATTAACAAGGAAACGAACAGCGTACTTAGCATTAGTGACGAGACAGGTGCTGATAGCTGGATTAAGCCACTATTGGATTACCTAGAAAGAGACATGCGACCAGATGATAAGCTGGAGTCAAGAAAGATACGCATGAAAGCTAGCAGGTACCAGGTAATAGCTGGAGTCTTGTTTAAATATGCAGCTAAGCAGGATATGTTGCAGAGGTGCTTAGAGAAAGAGCAGTGGGAAGCTACCCTCAAAGAATTTCATGAGGGAGAATGTGGCTCACACACAGCAGGAAGGAGCTTGTCTAACAAGATCTTATCCTACGGATATTATTGGCCAACGTTGCGTAAGGACGCCAAAAGGTCCGTAGCTAAATGTGAAAGTTGTCAAAAGCATGCAGGTATGATACATAAGCCCTCTGAACCATTACATCC
Organism: Patellifolia procumbens; assembly: GCA_947645195.1. NCBI lineage: Eukaryota > Viridiplantae > Streptophyta > Magnoliopsida > Caryophyllales > Amaranthaceae > Patellifolia > Patellifolia procumbens. The sequence continues at coordinate 8,412 of CANSGD010001341.1, forward strand.
CACATTAACGCCTTGGCCATTTATGAGGTGGGCATGGATATAGTAGGTAAGCTGCCAGCTGCACCAGGTCAAAAAGTATTTATGCTAGCCTTGACCGATTACTTTTCTAAGTGGATTGAAGCTGGTGCATTTCAGCAGGTCAGGGACAAGGAGGTGATTGCCTTTATACATACTAACAACATTTGCAGGTTCGGAGTACCTATTGAAATTGTGTGTGACAATGGGTCACAGTTTATAAGTGATAAAACGCGACAATTTTGTCACGAATGGAACATCAACCTGGTAACATCAACACCCAGATACCCACAAGATAACGGACAAGCTGAGTCCAGCAACAAGGTAATCATTAATGGCATCAAAAGGAGGTTGAAAGCAAAAAAAAAGGTAAATGGGTGGAAGAACTGCCTAGAGTCCTTTAGGCCAACAGGACAACACCTAGAGGAGCAACAGGGCGGACCCCTTTCTCGTTAGTCTATGGCTGTGAAGCTGTGTTGCCAGCAGAAGTAGCGGTACCTACTGCCAGGTATGGGCTCTTAACCTCTGAGCTAAATGACTCTGAGTTGTCTTATGATTTAGATACCATAGAAGAACTGCGAGACAGTGCACTAGTTAGGATGGCCACCCAGCAACAGATTGTGGCCCGCAGCTTCAACAAAAACGTGAAAGCCAAAGTTTTCAAGAAAGGAGACTGGGTGTTAAGGAAAGTCTTCCAAAATACCCAGGAATTGAATGCAGGGAAGCTGGGTGCCAGCTGGGAAGGCCCTTACCTGATTGAACAGGTAGTAGGTAAAGGAGCATATCGCCTAACTACAGCAGAAGGGAAAGTTGTGCCCAGAAGTTGGAAAGCTTCACATCTGAAACTTTACCATTTCTAAGAAGCTAGATAACAAATTTTGGCATCTAAGATGTCAAATATAAGGCAGTTACACCAGGTAGGAAAAAACTGCTAAGTAAAGCCAAGGAACACCAGGTTAGGCCATCCTCCTTGCACTCTCTACTTATAAAGATTTTTCCAAAAATCCTTACTGACTTAGGCATCGGAGAGTCGTTGGCTATGCCAACGACTATCTTGGCCTAGCCAACATATGCAGGTACCGCAAGACTAGCTATAAGTGGAGCACTACCTAGCCTCTAAGCTATCTAAAGACGCAAGAACACCTAGACACCTTGGAAAGAAGCTACCAAAGAAATAAGATACCAGGGTTGCATCAGCTAAAGGCTACACGCCTAGGTAACAGGGCCCATCACACAAGTCATTGGCATCACAAAGCTCCAGGTAAAAACATAAAGCAGCTAGCTCATTTTATCGAAGATCTAAAGTTGTGCATATAGTTAAATTTGTTCAAGAGACACACCAGCCCCTTGGCTAGTGGTAAAATCATCCAAAGCAAAAAAATTAAATTGTTTGACAAAAACATAAATCAGATGAATTCAAAGAGGAGAATTAGGCAGCATCCTTAGCTGGGGCCTCCTCAGCTGTAGGCGTCTGCTCGGGCACCTCAGTTGCTGGGACAGAACTGCGAGAGGGTTCAACAGGAACATCAGCTGCGACTTTTGCTGAAGACTCAGCTAGGTCCTTAGCTGAGGAGTCAGCCGTAGAAGCTTCCTGCCCAGAAGGAGTTAAGCCCATAGCTAGAGCTTTAAGATCCACGATACGTCGCATAGTGGCTAGAAAAGCATCGGTATATTTATGCAGCTCTTTGTTCTCCAGGTTCCCGAACAGCATCAGATATGCCAGCTTGGCAGGCTCAACAATCTGGACCTCCGCCATTTATCCAAATGAAGATCTTTCTGGCATGCCAGCTGAGCGCTCAGAGCATCCCTCTCTTTCACCACCTCTCCAAGCTTATTGGTAGCCGCTTTAGCCTCCTCCCTAGCAGCAACAATCTCAGCTTCCGCTGAAGCTGCGAAGAGCTTCTTTGCATCCCTCTCTTTTTTCAGGAGCCGTGTTTCAACTTTACGCTGCTCCTCAACTACAGCTCGTCCCTTTTTGGCCTTCTCCAGCTCCTCCTTCAGAGCGGCCACCTCAGCTTGGGAAGCCTTAAGCTGAGAGGACACCGTAACAGCTCTCAAGCTAGAGCGTGCTGCCAGACAGTTTTGCAGGACCTAGTATAAAGATATTAACACATAAGAGAGGTAGGAAGTAAAAAGTATCGAAGTCAAAGAATAAAAGAATAATAGAAGTTGTACCTGGAGAGAATATTGAACCGCATGGTTCACTATCACCTCAGGGTCCTCAGACCTCAGGCGTTTAGCTGCTGCAGGAAAAAATAGCCTCTCAGCATGTGGCCATACACCATTATTTAACCCATCCTCAGATAGGAATTTTGCTGGCATCGTTAGGTTAACTATCGAAGAGCTGGGAGCGGGAGGGTCCAAGTCCAGTTAGATTATGGGGGGAGGCATGCTAGGAGTAGAAGTGGCAACCTTGGCAGGGGTAGTTGGCTTAGATTGAGTAGAGGTAGTAGGAACTCCAGACCTCTTCCTTTTCAGCCGAGCCACAGCGTCAGCTTGGGACAAAGTACTACCTTTGACTACGCAAGAACAGTAAGATAGTAGTTAAGAAATTGTACCTAGCGAACCCGAAAAATAAGTTAACTGAGAGATTAACCTACCTGAAGTCATGGAATCAGTTCCAGAGGCGGTAGGAGTCAAAGAAGAGATTGGAATAGCTTTAAAAGGGGGAGTGTAGTTTCTCTTGTCCAGAGAGATACTGAGAAAAACCTTCGCTCTCTCGTCTCTATCCTCTAGGGTTTCCACAGCTTCAGACGAACCTGAAAAAAGGCAAGGTTAAGACCATAGTTAATAGAATACTCTAAAGAAAGAAAGAGAAAAACAGTAGAATACCTCCAGCAGGCCAGCTAGAGGGGAGAAACGCCCCAGCTTCACCAAGGGAATCCTTGGCGACAAAGAAGAAACGAGTCTTCCAAAAAGACTCTGAAGCACCAGTTCCTTTTATAGGGCTAGGGTATTTTGGTTTTTGTTTTAGAGTGACTTTGTTGGGATTGATAATCTTTAGGCTGTAAAGGGTGTGTAGATCCTCTAGGGCAAAGGCAGGACTCCAATCCCTAGTGGCAGATTCGATAGTGAAGCAAATTTTCCAAAACCCTGGCATCAGCTGACCAGGTGAGAAGTTTAAGACTTCCACAAAAGAACGTACCAAAGGCGTAAAATCAAAGCTATAACCTAGTAAAAAAAGGGTACTCATAAAAGCAAATAAGATTATCCGGAGTCTTCTCCAGCCGTTCGAACTCATCAGGGACTACGAATTCAGTGCTTTCAGGAAAACCCCCTCTAGCCCTAATATTCTCAGTATCCTCCCAGGTGATGGTAGAAGCTACATCATCTTTGGCCTTTCCCATTGATGTAAGTTTAGGAATAAAAACCTTCTTTCTAGCAGATTGTTTAAAAGGCATGCAGAAGGGCGAAAGAGGAAAGGAAGAGAGAGAAAGAGCAGACTTACCAAAGGAAGAGAAGAGTAAACGGAATGAAAATCTTTCGCAATCTCTCGGTTTTTAAGCTACTCTGACACACAAACGGCTAGTATTTACTACTTGAATTAAATAAACTTAAGTGAATGATTAAACTCAGTTCATTAAAGCTACAGTATGTTTCATTTAATATCTACGCCTCTTGAAAATCCTATCTTTTATGACAAACGTTATGTTAAAATGTTATTATAACTTGCAGCTTCACTACGCAGGGCCAGCAGCGCAAGCTACAAGTTAGGGGCAATTGTTATACCACGAAAATTATGCAGGTTAGAAGTCATTACAGCTATGAATTCCCAAGTTAAGACTTCCAGCTAAAGAAACCAGCTTGGAGCTCACCAGCTTAGAAGAGCCAGCTAAAGCTTCCCAGCTAAGGAATACAGCTCCATTCAAAAGGCGTTATGATTCAAAGATTGTCAAAGCCTAAAAATCCGCAGAAGAGTAAAAGCCTTAAGTACAGGAAGACAATAAAGAGCGAAGATCGTGCTTAGCAGCATTAATGACCGATATGAATGGAGACTTAAGAGCAGTTACAAGACGTTGCTGGTTCAAACGGATACATTTTCTTTGCTATATATATAGTTGAAATGGTTGTATAGAGACACAAGTTCATTCGTACTTAGCATTTACAGATTGATACAAACCCATTGTTCTAAGAGATTACGAATTACATAGACACAAAGGCAATAGGGGTGTAATCAAAAGTATAGTGGATTGGTGGACTCAAAGCCACCCGCGGTTTTTCCCTTATTCCACGGGTTTCCGCGTCACCATCTCTGGTGTCTTGTCTTTGCCTCTATTTTGCTTTCTTTGCTCGTTCTAGCTGTGTTCAGCAGCTTCCAGCTACCTAACAATACTCTAGCTGTAGTTCCCAGCTTAGTTTTTCCTTAGCAGAATTTAGCATAAACAGTTGCCACTTGCTCCATGCATTACTCCATGTTCACTTCTACCTTCCCTGAAAATAGGAGACTCAATCAAAGTTTGTTGAAGGTTGGTGATCACTGTTGCCGTCTATTGTTGGTGCTTGTGGCTAATTAGGAGTTTGTTGCAACAAAGTTAAGCTTCCACCTCTCATACTCCCTAAGGTGCACGATATTCAAGTACGAAAGCATTGACTAAGTCCAAGTGTCTAGATTCATTAGCTTAGAGTGTCTATATTCATAGCTAACATACCCTAACCTCTTCCTTTGTTCTAGGCGCCTCTTCCATGCTTTCTTTGACTCTACACACACCCAACCTCATCAATTTAGTGGCTTAGTGGCTGCTTGAAACCCTAATTGAGTCTGATTAAAAAGAATTCAAAATAAAACTCAACTACATAGCATAATTTCAGACCTAGGGCAATAAAGCAGGGAAAGTACTACTCTAGTTAATATAATGTAGAATTAAAGTAAGGAAAAATTGTCATGAATAAGTTACCCTTTGGGCCGTTCGCGAATATTAAGTCAAACATTGGATTATCCTAGAATTAATCAAGATTTTAGGAGTATTAACTTTAAACAAGTCAAATAACTTGCAACTTGTTTTACTAGTTAAAAAATCTGATTTTTTCTATTTATTTATTCTATGAAAAAATTCTTAGCCCACTCCTTCTCTCTCACATCTTTTTCTTCTCTCTCATCTCCCTCCTCCTTCCTTCTCTAGCACCACACACCCCTTCATATTCTCTCTCTTCCCACCAACACCAAACCCATCACAACCATTCAAACACCACCAATTGGCAAACCCCCACCATGCACATTTATTCCTTACTCTCATCCTTGATCATTAACTTCATCTCTCACCACCGTTTACTCCTCCCCACCTCACAACACCTTACCACCGCGCCGGAATACCACTGAATTCCACGGCCTTCACGCAGCACAGCAGTCCCAAACACAACATACTCTCAACCACCACTGTAGGAATTAACAGAGGACGCGATTAAATCACGACACAATTTGTAATGGTGATAGGTGGTGATGTTGAGTCCACCATTGATATCCACTTTGAAGCTTTTTTTAAAGTAAAGAGAGGTGAGACGAAGTGGGGCTTACGGTGGTCGAATTTGGTATTTGGTTGGTGGTGGGATTTGATGGTTGCTTTTGGAGCTTTACCGATGGTTGGGTTCGACAATTAGCGGTGGGGTTGCTTTGGTTTGTTCTGGCTGGTTTAGGCTTGGTTGTGTTTAGTGGTGGGCTTTAAATGGTGTTAGGATTTGGTGTTGGTGGGTGGCGTGGAGGTGGAGGAGGGTAGCAGGATGAGGAGGGGAATAGGGGTCATGGGGAGGGAGAAGACATAAAGTAAAGCTTTTAAAAAAAATCTAAAAATCATCATTAAAAATAATAATTTTTTTATAAAAATTAAAATTAAAGCAAACCAATTACTTCCTCTGTTTCTTTATAAGTGCCGCACTTTCCTTTTCAGGAAAGAGCACAATAAGTGCTACATTACCAAATATGAAAAAATTTTGAACACTAAATTACAACACTACCCTTCATTAATAACTAAGTTTCTCTAATTACTTTAATTAATCCAACCCAACCCCCTCCCCTCCTCTCTCTCCTCCTCTGCATAAACAACCCCCCCTCCCCCTCTCCCTTCTCATCCACCAATTCAACACTCAACCACCACCAACCTACACCTCACTCTTCCTCCTCCACCTGCTAACCCCCCCCTCCACCACACCCAATTCACCACCAAAAACCAACAGAAAAAACCGCCAACCACCGCCTCTCCTCCAAAACCACCACCTCTCCTCCAAAACCACCACCTCTCCTCCAAAACACCACCTACAAATCTCCCTCTTACTCCTAACCAACACCAGAAAACCACCCAACATACTGAGAACGCCGTGAAAACGCCGGAGGGCGACGTTTCTTCAATCTCCTTTTTCGATCTTCATCTTTGTTTCTTCTCATTCGTTGCTCCTTCTTCTTCCCTTCCCACTGCTCTTCTTTTTCTCCATTTCTCCTTTTTCTTTCAGATCTATTTTCCAACGAGTTAATGTTAGGGTTTGGATGTGGTTTCGATGGGTTCCGGTGGGTGGAGTGGTTGTTATTCTCGCTAAGGGCAGCGATTTTTGTTGAAAATAAAGTGACGATGGTTTCTGGTGGTTTTGGTGGTGTTTGCGGTGGCTTTTGGTGGCTGGAGTGGTGGTTTCGGTGGCTTTTGGTGGCTGAAGTGGTGGTTTCGGTGGCTGAAGTGGGTCAGGTGGTGCTTTCGGTGGTTTTGGGTGGGTGGGGTGGTGGTTTTAATGGGTTCCGGTGGGTGATGGTGGTTATGGTGGGTCTGGGTTGGATGAGGGTGGTAGTTATGGTGGTTCTGGATTGGGTGGGGGTGGTGGATTATTAGTTTATCAAAGTACTTAGTTTAATTAGGTTGTTATTTTCTCTAATAACTTTCTCTCTCTAAATTGCCTTGATCTGTATGCCACTTCTCTATGTAGCACTTAAAAAAACGGAGGTAATATTTTATAACATATAGCATAAACCTACTAAATTGGTCAAAACAGGTTAAACTCATTAGAAAGTAATACCCCTCAGGTTAAACTCATTAGAAATTAATACCCTTACAAGTTTAACAATTCTAGGACTCATCTATGGACGGTCCAAAGATTAACTTAATCTTGTAATTTTGTCCTATTAACTTAACTACTATATGACTCATCTATGGACTCAATAAAGCAAATTGAAGGGATCGGAAGGGAGTCATAACGACACCCACAATGTCACACAATTAAGACAACCAACCAATTATGCAAACGAAAAAACTCCAATTGTCACAAAACCAAATCACCAAATAAAAACAGCAACCAAATGCAATAAATAACCAGCAATAACAGAAAATAACAATAGCAAACAACACAAACGATATAACGTATTAGACCCCTCCGACGTGAAGAGTAAAACCACAAGACCGTTTCAGGAGTCCACCCTTAACTTCTTCTCTTATTTATAATTGAGGAACAAGAATCCCAAATCAGTCTACAAAAGATTCACAACCCACTAACAAACACCAACAATAAGAGATTTAAAATAGAGAGCCAAAGGTACAGAAAACATCCAAAAAAAAGAGCACCTTCGTCAAGACACGATTCCAGATGAACCAAGGCTGAAATTGACAATCTGAACAGTCATAATGTAGCCTTGTGTGGCCCCAACAAATTTCAGCAAAATTTAGCAGTGGGATCTTCTCCGACGATCAGAATACCAACATTGTGCATGAGAAAAACAAGTAGGAACTCTCTAGATTTCTCTCTCTTTTGTATGTGCGTTATAATCTGAAAATTGCTGCTTCTCACTCTGCACAGAATGTCAACACCATAATCTTGACAAGCTTTTGTTGGAAGCCACAAGAACCATGCCAAAACGGACTAAAAAATACCACATAACTTGTCCAACATAAAAGCCCATATAATGTACTGATGTACATACACCCAAAAAGCAATAAAAATATTATAAGATGGGCTGGACCTATCACCTATAACACAAATAACATAGGAAAAATTGACAAGAACAGGCCAAACTATTGACCATCTTCTATAAACAGTCCAGACTATTGATAATCCAAGAACAGTGCCAACTATGACACCCATCTTCCATAAACAGTCCCAGTTACCTGGTAACCTGTTGTAGCAGGTAAAAAAATTTCTTTTATTTTATTATTTTAATAACCTGATTTAACTTTAAAAAAAGAAAAAAAAAAAAAAGCCCACTCCACCACCTGCCAGCCCCCTTCCCACCCCACACCACCACAAACTCCATTAACACCACCACAAAAAAAAAAACCTTCTCCCCACCCCCCCCCCCTCCCTGCCAGCCCCCTTCCCACCCAGTTTCACCTCTAAACTCCCCCTCTTTCTCTCCCTTCTCTCGCAAGCTTCGACCTTTTTTTATTTTTGGCCTTTCAACTTCCGACTTTCTGCAACCTACAAATTCAACCCCACACTCTCCCCCCTCTTCTCAAGACAAAATGACGAACCATATGAAAGTTGACGAACTTCGGACTGAGCTCTCCAAACGCAGCCTCCCCACTTGCGGCATTAGACCCACTTTGGTATGCAGCTCTCATTCTCTAAACACTTTCTCTATTTCTTTCACTGATGAATTGAAGTTATATATTGGTTTGGTATCAGGTTAGTAGGCTGAATTCAGCTCTTCGCAAAGAAAACAATCAATCAACCATCAATAACGAGTCTACTCCTACTGTGGGGAAGAAGAGAGACAGAGATAATGAAGATGAAAGCAATGAGAATACAAAGGAAAATGGAGTTCAGTCTGATGAAATCAGCGAAATTGACAAGTTTCAAGGGAAAATTGGGGGTGTGTGCTGGCAGAACTCACTACTACTTTTGTTCTGTCCCAAGGCAGAACTCACTAAATCACCAAACAAATTAGGGTTCTTGTTTACAACACCAATGCTAGCGCTCGGCCCAGTGGCAAGCGCAGTAGAGTTCCAACTCTTCCCAAAGATATCCCCAGCCATGGAGGTAGGACCGCCCAACTCGGATCGAGTAACGCCGGTGTTACTCGGGGCCGGTTGGTGAGTCCATGAGGGTTTTCCTGGCTGCCAAGACGGCATTGTTGTTGTGGCAGGTTTGGATTGAGATGATGACATGTATGAATAGGAATTCGATTTGTTTTTCTGATCATTTAAAGATCTAGGACGATTATTGGATCCTAATCCTAAATCGAAATCAAAGTTGTTCCCAGTATTACCGTAATTCGAATTCATATTGCGTGATATTTGATCACTAAATTCAGTTGCCAAAATTGAGGTATAGAATATTAGGAAGAATTATGAAATCCACAAAAAGTAAAATTGGAAATGTACCTCAGATTATTAGATGAGATGTGATGTTGATTAACAAGACACCATGAACGAGATTGTGAGTCGGGGATGGCGCGAGGAAGAAGATCGGGAGGAATGAATGAGAGAGAATGAAATTGACAGATGAGAATGAGAACAAAGAAGGAAGAAGAGGGGAGGGTGGAGGACGGGGAAGGAAGAAGAAGACAGGGTGGAGGTGGGTGGTGAACCAAAACAGGAAGAAGAAAAAAAAGGAAAAAAAAAAATCATTAAAAAGGTCACGTGCTAGTCTCGTGACCTCTAGTTTACCTGCTACAACAGGTTACCAGGTAACTGGGACTGTTTATGGAAGATGGGTGTCATAGTTGGGACTGTTCTTGGATTATCAATAGTATGGACTGTTTATAGAAGATGGTCAATAGTTTGGCCTGTTCTTGTCAATTTTTCCAATAACATAAGTAGTAGTACCTTCAGCAAATTCACATTCCAGCTTGAAGGTTCCAGAATTTCAATAAGCTAATGCATGCACTCGCCACTCGCCGATCGTAACGATCTCACATTGATATTCGCCCTTTACATGTCCCAACACTCCCAAGTCCTAAACAGATCTCCTAATCTATGATCCGTCGAACTGCAAGAACTAAATTATTAAAATTTAGAAACACTTATTCCCAGACACAAATGGAGAATTTTTCCCGCTTAGCTAGAATTTATGATTTTATTGGAACCCATTTCATTGGAAACATAACATAACAGAGAATACTTTTGCGCTTAGCTAGAGAATGTAGAGATTAATCGAACCCCATCCACCTTTATATTAGGACTAGCGTGCAGATTATTCCCCCATTATATTACCAGTAAAGTGAAAGTGGTTAATTAATCCGCTCTAATTTTTCAAAATAAGATGAATTATGCTTATACTTTATGTCAAATCGTTGCAAATAACATCTTTTGGAGGTAATATTTATCAAATTAGTAGATAGTGCATAATGGAGCACTATGAGCATGATGCTCCATGCTGGCGTCATAATGTACGTCAGTATGGTGCTCGAATGTACATCAGAATCATTCTGTTGTACACAAATAAAAATTTTAAAATTCAAAAATTAATTGGTGCCACTAAACTTAAAATATGTTCACTAACTTTACGCTAATGTTCATTCTCGATATTAAACATGTTCAATTAGAAATACTATATGTACATCATAAAATACATTCAAATTTTTTTACAAGAATTGTTCACAGTAACTTGACATATGATCATTTATATAACTTTATTGTTTATTATAGTTATTCAAGATGTTCATTTATTTATATCAAATGTTCATTGTAAAATCACGTTCAATTTCAAAAAAGTTTTTGTTCCAATTATCTTTGACATTTGTTTTTTATACGAAGTGCTTCCTCCGTTTTAGAATAAGTGATACAGTTTCTAAAAATGGGTGTTTTGGAATAAGTGATACACTTTGGGTTTTTTCCTTTTTTGGTAAGTTTTAATGTGTTATTTTACAATTTTACCCTTAATTAAACTACTAAACCATGTTTAAATGATCTTAATAAAAATTAATTATTATTAACTTAATATTCTCTTTCCTCAACCTACCACCTTCCCCACTTCTCTCCACCACCTGACCACCATAACCACCCAAACTCCATTACCCCTAAAACTAAAACCTTTCACCACCCCACCACCCAGCCACCCACTAAAACGAAACCTAGCCACCCTCCCTCAACCTACCACCAAAACGAAACCTTAGCCACCCTCCCCTCGACCTACCACCAAATGAAAACCCTAGCCACCGGAAGTAAAAAAACCTAGGCCTTCGAGAAATCGACTGATTAGGGTAAGGATTTGCAGAAATCTAGGGCTTCGAGCAGGAAGGAGGAGAAATCGAGCAAGAAGATGCAAAAATCGAGCAAGAAGAAGGAGAAATCGAAGGTGTTTTCGGCCACTTCTGAGTGGTTTTCGGCCGGCTGTGGGTTGTTTCTGGTGTTAGGGTGGTCTTCGGGGGCTGGGATTGGTTTTCCGTGCGGTGGGGGTGGGTTTCTGTTTGGGTAGATTAGTTTTCAAGGTTTATAGATGTTGTTTTTTGAGGTGTTGTTGGGTGGATTTGAATGGGCTATGGGGTGGTTCCAGTGGGGTTGGGTGGTCTGGGAGTGGTTTCGATGGGGTAGGGGTGGGTGCGGTAGTGTGCCGGTGGTTTTAAGGGGGTCAGCGCTGGTTTTTGCGGTGGTTCAGTGGTGGCAGAGGTGGGGTTGTGGCAGTGCTTTGGTGGTGGTGAAGGTAGGGTGGTGGTGGTGGATTGGATTGGCAGAGATGAGGTGAGGGAGGTCGGTTGATTTGATGGAGGATGGTGTTTTGGCAGGTAGGTGGGGGTGGTTAATTAGGTGTTGTCGGTGAGTGAGGGTGGTTTCTGGTGAGGTTGGGTGGCAGTTGGGACGGGTCTGGTGGTGGAGTTAGAGGAGAGATAGTGGGGCAGTGGTGGTAGGTGGGTGGTGATTATTGGTTTAATTACATGCCCCATCCCTCACTTGTCATTGCTTAATTACACTTAAGAAATTTTGCCTCAAAAAACGTAAAAGTGACAATGTATCACTTATTCTAAAACGGAGGAAGTATAACTTTTTTTATTCATTATGGTTATTAAATCTGTTCATTTAGATTTCAAATGTTCATTGTAAATTAACTCAATTTTCCATTTTACTTTGACATGTTTTATACATAAATCTAATTTTCATTTACAATGAACATTTGATATCAATATATGAACATATTGAATAACCAAAAGGAAAAATTGATAAGAATAATCCGACCTTTGGCCGGTCTTCTATCAATGGTACCACCTTCAATTAATCCAGGTATAATCCGACCTTTGACACCCATATTCTCTCATTGGTATGGAATAATGGCAACATGTTTGACCGGCCAAAATGACCGTTGACTTTTTTTTATAAAAAAAACTTCAAAAAAAAGGAAAACCCCGTCCCACCCCCCACCCCACCCCCATTCCCCCCTTCCTGCACTGCCACCCCACCCCCGCCCCCATTCCCCCCCTGCCCCCACTGCTGCCACGTGCCACCCCACCCCCCCCCCTTCCCTGCCACCTCCTCTTCATGGTTCGGAACAGGCGACCAGCGGCCGGTGGTGCTGCGGTGCAGTAGCCAGTAGCGAAGGAGGGTGACTGGGTGGTGTTGCGTGGCTTCCAACAGCCACGGTGGTGCTGAAACAAGGCAAAGGGAGGGGGACAGATGAGCAGCGAGGAGAGGGAGGAAGAAGGGGGAGGTTGTGCGGTGGTTAGAGGAGGCGCATTAGTGCCGGAGCGAGGGGAAGGTGGCAGTCTGGGTGGTTGGTAGTGGCAGTGGAAGGGGGACAGCGAGGGTGGGGGAGGGTGGCCGGGGAAGGGGAGGCAGCGGGGGAGGGGGAGGGTGGCAGGGGGAAGGGGGGTGGCAGCGGGGGGGGGGGAGGGTGGCACGGGAAGGGGGAGGGTGGCAGCGGGGCAGAGTGAGGGGGTGGCAGCAGGGAGGGGGAGGGTGGAGGGGGGGAGGGGGGGGGGGAGAGGTGGGTTTTTTTTTAAGTTTTTTTTTATTAAATCTGATTTTAAACCTTAATTAAAAATTTAAGTTTAAAATGCACTTAATTAGCTATTAATCACGTAATTAGGAAGATTACCTGTAATTGTAGGTCACCAACAGGTGACGGACCAATGAGAGAATATGGGTGTCAAAGGTCGGATTATACCTGGATTAATTGAAGGTGGTACCATTGATGGAAGACCGGCCAAAGGTCGGATTATTCTTATCAATTTTTCCTAACCAAAATGAACATTAGTACTATGTAAATATATATGTCACAGTTATTTGGAATTAAAACTTTATTGAAATTGAATGTGATTCTACAATGACATTTGATATCAATAAATGAATATCTTAAATAACCATAATGATCAATAAAGTCATATAAAAGAACATATATCAAAGTTAATTGGAACAAAAATTTTGTTTGAAATTGAGTGTGATTTTACAATGAACATTTAAAATCAATAAATGAGCATATTTAATAGCCATAGTGAATACTAAAGTTATATAAAAGAACATACGTCAAAGTTAATTGAAACAAAAACTTTTTTGAAATTGAGTATGATTGCACAATGAACATTTGAAATAAATAAATAAGCATATTTAATAATCATAGTGAACAATAAAGTTATATAAAAGAACATATGCCAAAACTAATTGGAACATTTGGAAGGAACTTTTTTTGTCAAATCAATTCAAAATGCCAGATAATGGAGGAGAGAGAAGAAATTGGCCTCATAATGTTCATTGAAGATGAACTAATGTTCATTTCGTACTTTATTTATCAAGATGTCTGAAATTTATTTAGTGTACATTGAACAAAACCTAATGTACACCGAGAGCAGGATGCGCATCTTGCTCAGGTGTAGGATCTAATTTGCGAATATTTATATTACGAGAATTCAAAATTGAACCTCATAAATGGCAATTGAGTTCTCGTTCGTTCGTCGTTGTCAATGTAATTTGCAGAGCTAATTGAGCTAACTTATTTTTCTAAACAGCTGAATACTTGAGGTTTGAGTTAGTTTTTTACTTTGGACAATCAAACTTTTAGGTCATTTTATATCAGAAATCCATTGTGTGCGGCCGTGTATTCGTGCTCTAAGCTTTGTTAGTTACCCTTTGTATTTTCAGTTCAAGGTAATACTTAATTCAACTCAACCTAATACTCAAGTCAGTTCAAAGGTACACATTTTGGACGGATGATCCAGACTCGTCTGTCTATGCTTGTTTTCTATTAATTTGGAAGAACCTACGATAATCTTTAATGGTGTTTTTCGTGATATTTTTCCTTCTACTTGAATTTGGTTTTTTTTTTCAGTTTCTTTCATGCTTTCGATTTTTCATTGAAAATATATGTCGTTAATCTATCAATTGCCTTTAATATGTTACATCAACTTCGGGATTAGGATTTTCTAGGCTCAATGGGATTTTACAAATTGGTAAGTGGTCGAAATGAAACAGATACATTTGGGTTTAGTCTGATTCATTTCTAAGAACTAATCTTAGACGAAATTATCTCTCTCTCTCTTTCTCTCTGTGATTTTTAGGTATTTACCTTTATAACTCTGCCTATGAATGTCTTTGGTATTCACTGTGGTCTCTAAAAAAGCCCAGATAAAACTGGAGAGTTGCGGTACATTTTTGACGGTCATCGTAAAAAAAAGTCTCATAACATGATATGAATCAACAAAAGAAAATTGTTGGGGACGTCCCCTTCATAACGACACGCTGCATTTCATAGGCCCAAGTATAGTGATAAATATTCAAAGGTTACTAGGTCGAAGCCCATGAGCAGTATGCAAGGGTTACTAGATCGTCGCCGGTCAACGGAGTTAAGTTGGTCTCAAGTGGTGGTGTTTTAAAAGCAAAAGTGTGTTATTATGTGTTTTATTGGAAAAAAGTTTATTAGGGGGTTTTTCTATAAAAAAAAGTGTCTTTATTAAATGGTATCTGACAATTTTTCCTTTCGATCCTCAAGTCGTGGGCAATAACCTAACTTTGAAATTCAATTACTATTTTTCAACTAATGCTGCGTTGTGAAACCCTTGAATGTATGTCACTCCTCTAGTGGCTACTACATGTAAATGTAATTCCACGCATTTATAGACCAGATGGCATACTAAAAGTATGATACTATTTGTAGTTTGGAATTAATAGACAGACACCGTTTTTCGGAAGAGTATATTAGACATAAATCTTTTAAGCCACAGTGCGAGTAATAAATTGCTCAAAACCAAGCCAAATATAAGCACTGGCAGAGAGAAGCGAGCTTTTACCTCAGGACCTTCATGTTGATTCCTACACTAGAGACGCAAATTATTTTCCTTTTCAATTAAATCAATTGTTCCGAAGTCTCAAAATCCTAAACATCAGGTATGTGTATGCAAGAGCAACTTATAAAATCATTCAGCAAGCCAAAGTCGGAAAACCATGCACATAAATACGCCCTTATCCAATAGTGAACCGAACTATAGACTCCAAGCCCGCAGCATTCAAGGCCTTAAGTTCGAGTAAGCTAGACAATACATATTGCACACATATGCTCAAACCTGCACTGTATACGACATGCAGGGAGTTCCCACTGGCAAGCCTCACAGCACAACACATACAGCACAAAAGCAGTATGACTGATCTTTCAAACAATGACCAAAATGGGGCCTAATTGCGTCTGAAAACAATGACTACCGCAGTGCAGTTATCAGTGCAACCTCTCTCAAGAACAGCTTCTCTGACAAGCCGGCGGCACACAGAAGCAACTGGTACGCCGTCCTGCAAAACACAATCCAGATCAACAATACTCCTAATTTGAGAACTAAGAATCCATAACGATGCATTCAGCTTCTATAAGATGATGCTGCAGATTCTTAGTATCCAGTATATGCTTCAAGATTCTTGATTCCTTATAAATTTTGTTCACACCCTGATCTTTTACCTCTGGCACCAGTCCATCTCTTCTCTCCTCTTCTCCCCTGTCCTAATCTATATGAAGGCTCTGTTGCACATAATACCTCTTATATAAATCTTATACCCCATATTCATCTGTTTTCCCTTTTATCTTTATTGGGTTTCCCTTTGTTCTAGAAACTCGTGAAAGTGCTTTCGTAGCTCAAGCCTCAAGCACAAACGATGCATTAGACAGAGTACAAAAAAAAGAAGCATCCAGAACAGGTATATCTTCGTATGTTCATTATGCAACAGTGTCCGGGCTGCTAGGATTGCCTAAGGCTTTTTAGCTAAAGCAATTTAAGTTTCTTTCCTAGTTCTTAAATTTCAAATGAGAACAAATACTTGCACATAGAGCGACACACAGAAAAAGAACAAGAGAAGCCATCAAACAATTGTAAGAATATGCAATGAACCAAAGCAGGCCACTCATTACTTATGCCCGCAAGGGTAAGGATGATATTCTAAAAACAGAATTAGTTGCTGAGGTAGTGGGAAAGGACCTTGTACCTCTGCCATAGTTAGTTATTTTGGAAAGAAATCTTATAGAGTGTATTCTATCAGAGTGTCTAAATGCGGAGATAGAAGAAGGGTAAGACATCCACATATTTTGTTGTTACTCAGGCGTGTGTAACTGGGAGAGCTATCCCGAAAGAAACTATCCTTTTGAGTGAGCAATACAGCTCAACTTCCCTTAGTTTTACCCAACATCCCTCTTTCTTTCTATATCGAGCACTTAACATGTAATTTGTTAGCTAAATTCATAGCAAATCAGGAGTTAGAGCAAGGTCGATTCTACTGTGAAAATCAATCATCGTCACCGAGAAACCACCAGCAACCTGTTGAAAGCCTAGACAAGAGCTAATTGGCTTTCAAATGGCTGTGATAGAGCTAGCAGCTTCCAAGCTGGTGGAAAGCTAACGACAAACATAGCTTCGCATAGGCTTGAAGTAAGGAATACCAACTCTAGAGAGAACCGAAAAGCCCATGATAAACCAAGAGGGAATCCAAGCGGGGATGAGAGCCTATCGGAAATAAGAGCCACACATTGGCTTTGAAATCCACCCACTCTGACTCATCATCTTAGACACCGAGTAACTGAAAATTCAGCAAAGAGGCGGCGCATGAATCTCCTAGTGACCCGTCCAAGAGGGTTTTAACTTAGACCAAGGTCCCGAACGGGGGGGGGGGGGTTATAAATTGGAGGCATAAAAGATTGGATCTTCCCTCTTTAATGGTGTAAAAACCTTGATGGATGAATCTTGAGGGTGAAATGATAATCACTTTTCATCACCTCGGGGAAAAACTAAGAAACTAGATGCTAATGTGGTGGCTCTCGAAGGAGACAACGGAGGATCACCCTTGTAGTGGCTCTCGAAGGAAACGGCGAAGATGAAGACCATAACATAGTAGAACTCAGCAGGCAACGAAGGGATAAAGTGTGTTTATTAGGACCAAGGTCCCTTAATATTGACATGGTCGTAGCTATGAAGTTGGAAGATAAGCTAGAAAACTTAACCACTCACCATATCTATAACTCGTATCCAAAATGCCTCTCATCCTCTTACCAACCCTTATTCATCAAACACCCCAGCACCAAAAACAACCAACTCCGCTGGATCCACCTAAGCCAATTACCCTTGCAACTCCTAGGCCGTAAATATGCATGAAAGGAAAGGACGAGGCCTTTGTTTTCGCTGCAATGGCATATGATAAGCCCTAAATACCACTAGGCCCTATATACCAAAGGTGTGCAAGTAAGCTCCTTGGTTTTAATTTTGAAATGCAAGTCAAGGGTGCCTAACACGATGCCCTCTCCTCTCTCTCCGTGAGCAAAGGCAACAAGAAACTCATTTATGTACCTTGGTCCAATTTAGGAAAAATCTAAGCCATGCTCCAATACGATCACTTTGTTCACAACCTCACCCGAGACCACAGACTAGGCAATGAATTCCAAAAGGTTACACTATATGATAGGAGCACCTTTGTTCTACCTAGGTATTCACCCCGGGGACACCAAGAGCTATCAAAGACTATTAGTGATCATTGTGGGGACACCCACAAGAGTTATTGAAGGTTGGAGGTCATTTGAGGGACACCAAGGCTATAGCATTTCAAAGGCGCTGGCGGCGAATGAGGAAGGATACGTCCATACATGTCTAGGCTCGTGCCACTTGTGGGATGCAGAATCACTCTTCCCTCTCACTAGTGCATCTCTAGCCTATCCCCAACCAAGTGTTTGAAGACATCAACCCAGATTTTGAGGAGGTACCCACTTCAAAGTAATGGTAGTGGGTGGTAGTGGAAAAAACCAACCATATTTCTTCGCCCTCAAATACCCCTTCTTCACAGCTCCTATTGTGGCAAACTCTTCACTACGGAAATCACCAGGTTACGTAGGTCCCTAACTCCATTATCTATGGAGACAAGATCTCTTTCAGTCTCTTTTGGAAGGAGTTGTGTAGGTTCCAAGGGACACAACTACAAAAAGTACATAATACCACCCACAGATGGCAATAACGAGTGTGTTGAGGCTTACTGAGGTGTTTCACCAATGGGAAGACGAAATAAATGGGTTCACGGTGTTCATTTTTCTCTACCCTATGTACTCCCTTTCAGATACGTTACGGAACAACCCTCCACATCTCATCAAGTTCTCTACAGGCAAACTGATGTGCTATCTTCGGAGGAAAACTGCGGAAAAGAGACGCTATCCTTGATGGAATGAAAACACACCTAGTGACGTCTAAAATGAGCTTTATGAGGTTGGGGCAAGAAAAGAGGTTTCTTGTGAGGTGGGGGACTCTTTGTAACTCAACCGGCACCTATATAGGAAGAGGTCCCGACCAAGGAGCGTTAACAAAGTCCCCCACGTTTTATGGTGAATTTAAAATCCACTAGAAGGCGGCGCATTAGGATACAAACTTAACCTGCCCTCCAGGATATCCCAACTTAAGAAGTTAGTGGCTCCTGTTCCTTCCCTGCCCACCATCCCTCCTCCACCATCCCCAGAGTTATTTAAAAGGAGCCAGAACACCTTTTGGGGACAACTTCTACTACACCCGACACCACTACAGCACGGAAACAAAACTCGGCCGTTACGTAACGTAGCGGCCGTTATGTAATGGATTTTGAACTTGCCGTTACGCGAAATGCCGTTACGTAACGCCGCGATGAAATTCACGTCCAACTCGCCGCGTTAGAGCATTTTTGTACCCGTTACACCCGCTATCATAACAAAATTGGTCAAAAAAGAGAGAGGGAAAATACGCATAGTACCACAAAAACAATAAGGGCACACCAACGTAAGGAGAAAAACTTGCCATAGGCTTTCGAGTTAAATAAATATGATTTAGTATCAATTTATATATATAATAGGATATGAATCTCATATTTAAAGTAATTTTTTAATCACCATATGTGTAATCCACCCATATGATTGCTTTGGTCAAATTAAGTTATAAGAATACTTATAAAACTTCAAAAATGCCATTTTGAGGTTAAAATTCTAATTGTGTGAATTTTCAAAAAAAATCACGCTGCGTTAACAGCGATTTTTCTGTTACAAGCTGCACCCGCGTCATCGCGACCGTTACCGCGAACCCGACCTCATCTGCTATTTTCTTCCTTGCACTAAAGTACTCATTTAGTGGAACCATCTCCATGCCTTTGAGGCCCTTTCGGAAGACTCTGCACTGTCACCACCAGCTTTGCCTCTTTCCACTATGAGGACAAGGTAGTTCCTTGGGGCAGGAGTAATGCGATGAACCGAAGCAGGACATTCCTCATTACTTATGCTCACAAGGCCAAAAGGCATTCCACAAAACAAAGTTAGTTGCTGAGGTAGTGGGAAAGGAGCCTGTATCTCTGCCACAATTATTTATTTTGGAGAGAGAAGTGCCAGAGAGAATATTCTGCTAGAGGATATAAATAATGAGAAAGGATAAGGATGAGATATCCACATAATTTGTAAAACCCGGTCGGTGTAATTGAGAGACCTACCCCTCTCAAATATGGGCTTACTCCTCCGTTTCACATAAATGGTTACACTTGTTCTCACGCATGCCAATGCAAAACTTTGGGCGTTAATATCTCTAGTTCTGTATTTGTATAAATTATAAAAAGTGAATATTAATTAAGTATATATCAAGACGAATCCAACAAGACCCCACATGACTATATTTTTCCTTGCATATAAATCACAAACTACGGTCAAATTGAACTTTGTGAATAGTGTTTACTATGCTAATGTAACAATCTTTGTAAAATGGAGGTAGTATTTTGTAAGAAACTATTTGTTGAGTAAGCACTACAACTTAACCATTCCCTTTATTTTGCCCCATTCCCTCTTTCATTCTCTATTAATCAATGTTTTGTAGCTGAATACAAACACATTTCCACGTTATAAATCAGATGGTAAATATTAAATTCAGAACTACGCTAACTTACCTTTAACAGCTTATGCACAAAATCAACAGCGTCACTCGGTCCAAGCACCTATGAAGACATACCATCTATGACATTAGCCTACAAATAAAAGGGACAAGATGAAAACAAAATGATGGAAGAGAATGCAGCCATACCCCCCAAAGCCCATCACAACCAAGAATGATAAAATGGTCTTTTTCGGTGAGATCAAACGACTGGATATGAGGTATTGCAATAACACCCACCTGCAATCGATGTGTTTATTAGAGAAAGGGCCGACCAAAATAAAACCCACTCTGATAGTAGAAATACGTATATGTATCAAATATTTTATTGACGTAGAAGAAAATTAAAATGGGACTCTTAAATCGAATTGGAAGTAGAAACTAAGATAATCATATCATGCACATCCTATTTACAAATTGGCCTTTACTCTCCGATTCATTTATCATTGGTGCCACTCAGGCCCAACGTGGGACAGAACCAGTGTGTAATAGCTTAAGCCTGGACCATATTGGACTGATCAAAATCACGTTTAGGTGAATATAGGATGTCTCCAACACGTGAATAATTAATGAGTGAGAATTAACACCGTTTCAAACCAGAGTAAAAATAGAAGTGCTGCTACCAGCAAATTATGAGGGTAGATATAGCAGCACCATCAATGAGAAGCATGCCGCAGTTACAACAGTAATATCTGCGAGCCCATCAAGCCTATCAGAGCTGACTCTTGTCTTCTCTGACATTGGTGTGCAGAAAGCAATGTGGTATAATAACTTTGTGTATCAGAAGTTTACAATGACAATAAACTTGGTATATCAGAAGCAGCTAAAGTTCCAAAAGTCAAACTATATGTGTGAGCAAATATGGATTAATTAGGTTCCTCTATTTTGAGGTTGTGCCTGTACCTATAAGCAAAGTCAAAACAAACCAAGTGGTCACAAGGATATCAAAATAGCTTTGATGCAATAACCCTTAATTACCTTGTCTTAGCGGTCACTTAAGAATAAATAATTGGAATTTTAAAGCTAACTCATAGGTAAAACAAAAAAGTTTACACATCAGCATCATAAAATGGCGCAGTTGCAGTAAATTTGTGAGTCATTAACATATTTTTTTAAAGATAAGAATTGGGAAAAGAAGTAAAAGCAACATAAATCATCAGCGATAAGGACCACATAGATTTCAACCTTTTTGAATTGCCGATCCCCAAAAGCTCTAGAAACTTCGAGACGACCCTGCAACCGTCCAGTGGTGCTCACGGAACCACCAGCCTGCAAATATAGCATGCTGAGCAGTGAGCACATTCTAGATCACAAAAGGACATCTGGCACTTCAATGCATACCCAGAAGTATCTAAAGGGAATAAATATATCGAGCAATAATATCTCAAATCATTGCTTACGGCAATGCACAAAAAGAAGTTAATCACATTTGTGTAGAAGAAATTAATAAATAAATACTAAAACCAACTCAGAACATCATGTAGGTAAGTAAATTTTCATGATCCAACTTTTTAAGAGCACTTCCAATGTCACAAGACCTATAAAATAATTCAAAGGAAATTCACCATTACAAGATCAAAGACCATTTGGTAGATATAAAGAAATGGGATCTTGGAAAAACCAATACTAAGCACAAAATTGAAAAAAGGGGTACATTTAAGGGTAGGGAGAAAGGGATAGATTTTAAAAACATCCGGTCCTTAAGTAGTGTTTTGTTGAAAGAAACTGTTCCTTTTGCAGATTGAAATTTGTAGACTTGTTACGAAGTCTGATTGTGAAATAATGACATGCGTTTCACTAGACTAATAATAATATTTTCCCTATTGAATAAAAAATCATTCTTGAATTAAATTTCCTTGATTTAATGTGACCTTGTACTTCTAACCTCTTAGTTATACCCATTTTAGTTAAATATACTTCTTAAACTTAGAATGCGCCCCATTCTCGCTTAAGCATACATATGTTTCAGTTTTCAATTTTCAGCTTTCCGCTTGAGTTTGGTTTTTGGGGTCCTACCTCAGCATAGGAATACATTCATATATACTCACGATTTAATGAGAAGGGGAACTTAGTTGAAAAGCAATGACTTCTTAGAGTAAGAACACTTCTCACTTGGAATCACTTATGACTTACTTCCTCCGTTTCTGTGGAGGGGTTGCCCAAGTACGGGAGGACATATCGATGGATTTTGTGGAGGAGTTGCCCAAGTCCCACGGGTATGACACCCTCTGGTGATGGTGGATCGCCTCACTAAGTATACCCATTTTCTGGGTTTGTGCCATCCTTTTAATGCAGCCACGTCAGCCCTGTTCGTGAAAGAAATAGTCCGATTGCATGGGTTTCCGACCTCCATTGTTTCCGATGGAGACAAGGTCTTCATGAGCCAATTTTGGAAGGAACTCTTTCGCCTCCGAAGGCATGATTCTAAAGAGGAGCACCGCCTATCACCCACACACGGATGGGCAGTCCCAGTCTCCCAGATCATTAACAAATCGGTGGAAACTTAGCTCCGATGCTTTGCAAGTAGCCAACCTCGTCAATGGCTCCCTTGGGCGGAGTATTTAGTATAATATTTCCACTCACACATCCACAAAGATGACCCCTTTTCCAGTGGTTTATCGTCGTAACCCACCCCCACTACAAGAGCTGGATGCAATACTTGATGATCTCAAGGTCCAATTGATGCGTGCACAACAGAAAATGAAACACATAGTCGATGGCAAAAGGTGAGAGTTACAACTTGACGAAGGCTCGTTTGTTTACTTGAAATTACAACCATACCGTCAACAATCCCTTGCCAAGCGACCTCATGAAAAACTAGCCTCACGGTTCTATGGACACTACAAAGTGCTTCAACGAATTGATACCGTAGCCTACAAAATTGACCTTCCCCCTCACTCCAAAGTTCACCATGTGTTCCACATTTCCTAACTAAAACCTACTGGACCACTCAACTCAGTTCAACCTCTTCCTCTCCACCTCACTGCTGACATGGTATTGGAGGTACAACTAGAATCCTTGTTGGGAATTAGAGTTGTTTCACGCCCTCAAGGAACAAGTTACTCAAATGGCAAGACACACCAAACTTTGATGCTACGTGGGAGGATGCCGCTGCCATCCAAACTCACTTTCCCCACTCCCATCGAGGACAAGATGGCTCTTAGGGAAGGGGATATTGTCATGCATCAGACCAAGCCACCCATCATCTAAGCGCCGCAACAAGAGCAAGGACGTGACTAAGGGCATTAATGACATTTTTTAGAATGTAGTGCTGTCCCAATGAAGTGGAAGGCAATAAGGATGACTAGTGCTATAAATACACGCATTGGGATTTCTATGGGTCATTCAGCCAAAAGAGAGATAGTATTTTTGTATAATAGTGATGTTAGTGGAGTGTGACATCAACTCAAAAAGTCAAAAGCTGGTCCCTGTACTCACATTACTCATTTTACTGCAATACAATATTCTCCTTCCTTCCCTCTAGTGTGTTGTTCTTTTCTGAGCTCAATCTCCATTGTTATTCTATCATCTTGTTGTGATTTGTGAAGCCCTAGGCTCAGGGAAGAAAATCGCGGAAACGGTCGCGTTCGCGGTAACGGTCGCGTTGTTGCGGGAACGGGTCGTAACGGGTGTAAAATAACGGGTCGCGGCTGTCGCGGCGTGAATTTTTCAGAAAAATTCACATAAGCTATATTTCAAGTTTGTTTTTGCATTTTAATAGTTTAGAGAGTGCATTTATAGCATATTAAGGTAAAATTAATATAATTACACTATATTTGAATAATTTGATATATTTGATGACTAAAAAATTGAGATTATTGATTAAATTAAATCTAATTGAATTAAAACTAAAACTAAGAACAAGTTTGGAACATCATAAATACAAGCATGATTATTAGAATAACAAGTATTAAACTTATTAAATGCTCTAACCAATAAAGATATATTAGTTGCAATTTTTTTATATTTGTGTAAATACTACTACATTCTTTTTCAATAATAAGCACTTTTATGTAGGTATGGTAAACATAATTAAAGTTATAGGCTGTTTAATTTTATTTTTTTTAAGATGTATACTAATATGTTTGTCTTGGCTCTTGCCACGGTCAAACAAGTAGGGAGATTAGGGCCACCTCATATAATAATTCATTGATAAGAGAAATGAAATTAGAAAAAGTAAATGAAAAAAAAGATGAAGGCAGAGACCTGAAGAGTAAGAGAAGCATGATTGAAACATAAAACTGAAACATGTTATCGAAGAGAGAGAAAGGAAAACATAAAAATGAAGTCAGACTGAGAAACACGTTTACCCCCAACCTCTACCGGAGTATAGTGGCCAACTTCCTCTTTCGTCGCCGGCAAGGTTGAGTCCGGCATTGTCTGTCGCCTCTGGCAAGGTCGTGGCCGGCCTATACTTCCGATTTTATGTATTAGGGTTTTTACTCCAACTTAGAGATTTAAAATTAGGGTTTATCTTCTCAATAATTCGTGCAATTAAGATGGGGCTTTTGCTCGAATTAGTGTAATTAAGCCAAGGTAAGTATGATTTTGTTTTTGTTTTGCTTTTTTTGACATTTTGATGTCAGATCTAATTCCTCCCTCCCTATCGTGCGATTCTCCACAGAAGGCGGCCAAGGCGGCGCGCCTTGCGCCTCTCACAAGGCGGCAAGAGGCGCACGCCTCTCCTCGCCTGACGTTCTGTAACGTTCTGTAACGGGAAATATCGGCCGATACCCGTTACGTAACGGCCATAACGGCGATTTTGATGTGATTTATAAATCGGCGTTACGGAACGGGTTTTAACGGAACGGCCTCTCACAGACCCGTTACAAATCGGCCGTTCCGTTACATAACGGCCGCTTTTTTCTTCCCTGCCTAGGCTATAACAACCTGTGACATCATCTTACTTGGCATTTAAGCTATAATAAATAGGACAAACAAAAAGAAACAGAGGGAGCATTTGATTATTGAAATAATTGTACTTATGTGCTTATTAGTGGCATATATATGTGTGTGTGTTATCTTTTTCGCCCCTATATTTTACAAAAGTATTTTTATAGGATGGAGTTGGAATTACACGGTTTTTCATATTTTTGGGAGTTTGTCTCTTGTTCCTTTCCGATGTATGAGATCTTCTCGAGGGGAATAATGAGAGATTAATCTAGAGTCGTCATTCACCTAGATGTTGAGTTTTAATTTCCGCTGGAATCAGGGAAGAAAATCGCGGATATCGTCGCGTTCGCGGTAACGGTCGCGATGACGCGGGAACGGCTTGTAATGGTCGAAAAAAGACAAATCGCGGTTGACGCGGCGTGAATTTTTTCAAAAAATTCACACAATTAGAATTTTAACCTCAAAATGGCATTTTTGAAGTTTTATAAGTATTCTTATAACTTAATTTGACCAAAGCAATCATATGGGTGGATTACACATATGGTGAATAAAAGATTACTTTAAACATGAAATTTATGTCATATTATATATAAAAATTGATACTAAATCATATATATTACTCAACTTGGAAGCCCATGGTAAATTTTTCTCCTTTCGTTGGTGTGACCCTATAGTTTTTGTGCTACTATGCGTAAATTCCCTTTCTTTTTTGGACCAATTTTCATATAGTAACGGATGTAACGGGTAAAAAAACGCTCTAATGCGACGAGTCACCGTTACGTAACGGACAACGCGGCGAGTTGGACGTGAATTTCATCGTGGGGTTACGTAACGGCATTTCGCGTAACGCCAAATTCAAAATCCATTACAGAACGGCCGCGTTTTGTTTCCTTGGCTGGAATATCTCAGTCCTTTAGTTATTAATATTAGAAAATTTGTCAGGAATAAGTCAACATTTGCGTTGACCGCTTTTAATAAGTCAACCTAAAGATATTCAAATAACAAGTAAACCTTGTAGCCACTTTTGCTTTTAACAAGTCAAAACCGGCTACACCTCTTATTAACCTATTTAACAGGTTAAATTGACACATGTCACTCACTTGTTGCACATTTTAAAATATAAAATTTATATTTGGAAAAATAATATAAAAAAAAGGAAAATTTGTCAAGAATAAGTCAAACTTTGCGTTGACCGCTTTTAACAAGTCTACCTTAATTTATTCCATTAACAAGTCAACCTTGTAACTTTTCCACTTTTAACAAGTTAAAACCGGCTATTAAGTCTGATTAACCTATTTAACTGGTTAAAAAAACACATGTCACTCTTTTGTTGGACATTCTAAAATATACATTTTTATTTCAAAAAATAATAAAAGATATATATAAAAAAAACAAATCCCCCTCCCCACCTATCTTTCCCCTCTGTATCTCCATCTCTGCCTCCTCTCATTCTCTAATTCACTGGATTTGATTTCACCACCATCCTCTATATCCACCACTACCATGGATTTGATTTCTCTTTCACCACCATCACCTCCTCCTTCTTTCTTAACTCTTTAACTCTTTAAACCCCAACAAAGCATGCCCAGCATCTCATTGGATTTGAAGATGACGTGGTTGACAAATCCCCAACAAATCATGCCCAACAAATCATACGCTATGGACGATATTCTCACTGATTTCTCTTTATCTCTTTAAACCCCAACAAATCATGCCCAGCATTTTTTCATCCCTTTTCATTGGATTTGAGGACGATATGGTTGACGAGGTTGCAGATTCACTTACATCTATGAATATGAATGGGGCTTTATGTGTGCCTTGGAGATAAGTCTGGTTCCATAAGCTCACATAATCACAACCACCACCCTCCTTCTTTCCACACGTTTCCACCATTTTTTGCTTCCTTTCTCTTCACTCTTTTGCCCTTTTGTGATTCATCAATACAATTTTCCAAATTTCACTGAATTCGGTTGATTTTCCTTTGATTAATTTTGGTCCAATTCAGTGTTTATCATTTGATTTTCATTCGCCGAACCCGGGTGTGTAAAATGGCAATAATTAGGGATATAAATGTATAATATCCAGAGGAGATATTCATAATGGTAAGAATTCTGAAAATGAATTGATCCTTTAATTAACTTATTACTGTGGGATATGACTGTATATCATCCCCAAATGAATTCATAGTA
This sequence comes from Patellifolia procumbens, assembly GCA_947645195.1. NCBI lineage: Eukaryota > Viridiplantae > Streptophyta > Magnoliopsida > Caryophyllales > Amaranthaceae > Patellifolia > Patellifolia procumbens. Next base: position 35,730 of record CANSGD010001341.1, read on the forward strand.
ATATTCATAATTTGGGCTTTTTTAAAGATTGAAACTTTATTGCATTGTTGATATTGTTGGGTTGATTGACAACTACGGCAAATATTATTGTTGGATTTTTGGGTTTGGGTTGGGCGGGTCTTTGGAGGGCTTAATTTTTGGAATTTGGGGGCGGCAATGGTTTTTCGGGTTTGGGGATAGTGGTGAGCTGGTGACGATGGGTTTTGATGGGGCAAGCAGGGGTTTGTGATGGTGGAGGAGGAATTGGGTTGGGGTTCTCTTGCCATTGTTTTGCTGTGGAAGACATAGGAAATGGGAAAGAGTCAAGTCAAATGAAAAGGATTTAAAAATCAGTTTACAGGTACATCGGGTAACCTGTAAAAAAAAATTGTTAAAAGCGGAAAGGTTACAAAGTTGACTTGTTTATGGAATAAATTAAGGTAGACTTGTTAAAAGCGGTCAACGCAAAGGTTGACTTATTCTTGACAAATTTTCCAAAAAAAATCTCCCCCCCCCCACACTCCTCCTTCACCCCTGTTTGCCCTCTGCCTCCCTCTATTTCTCTCTTCACTGCGAAACCCCAAAATCCTCACAACCTGGCCTCCTCACCTCCTCCCTTCTTTTCCTCTTTGCTTACCGCCAACCCCCATCGGCAGTCTGCTACATCTGCTCAATCTTCATCAATCTTCATCAATCTTCACATCTCTAAATAACCAGGTCAGCCTCCTAAGAGTATACCTCTCGCTCTCATCTCTTCTCTCTCCCATCCGTCCTAACGCTGCCGCCAACGCCGCCTCTCAGCAACAAGTAATAATGTCGGTGATGATCGAGACAAGCGTTGACAACTTGGTGATAGATTTGTTTACGGATCGTTGTCCCCTGACCTCGAAGAATTTTTTGAAGCTCTGCAAGTATGTTTTTATTTTCATCTTATCTTATTTAATCTCTTCTATTTCCTTTGTTAATTACAATTGCATATATTTCAATTAGTTTTGGATTAAGGATCAAAATTGATCGAAACAAATAATCTATTCCCCTAAACATGGAATAAATAACTGATTACTAATTATGTCTTTATAATCTAAATATATAATTTCAGATGATGTAGTGAATGTGCATTGACTTAGAGTGATGACATTGCTTCATGTGAATTCTGCAGGATTAATTACTACAATGGCTCTTTGTTTCACACAGTGGAGAAGGATTTTGCTGCTCAAACTGGTGATCCAACTGGAACGGGGACTGGTGGCGACTCTATCTATAAGTTTCTATATGGTGACCAAGCTCGATTCTTCAAAGACGAGATATACCCTGACTTGAAACATTCAAAGACAGGTACTGTTGCCATGGCTAGTGCTGGCAAGGACTTGAATGCATCCCAGTTCTATATTACTTTACGCGATAATCTTCACTACCTCGATGACAAGCGTACTGTGTTTGGGGAGGTTGTAGAAGGTCTTGAAACTTTGCCAAAGATTAATGAAGCTTATGTTGATGACAAAGGAGTGGAACAAAGGTGAATAGAGCGGTGTTTGAGGGCGGCGAAAGGAGAGCTGAAAGTGGTGGGGAGAGCAGGTGTTGGGATTGATAATGTGGATCTGCAAGCGGCTGAATTTTTAAGTATTTGCAACCTTGTGGTAGCTTTCAATTGATTTAGCTGAATTATAAGGGGTGGTCAGCCAATAATTTTAATTCATGAAGTGTTTGATCGATTTCAGTAGCTGGTTTTCGTTGGTATTGGTGGTTTTTCAGGGTTTTTTGTTGATGTAGGTGATTTAAGGTGGTGGTTGGTGTAAGGTGGTGGTGGATTAAAGATGTGGTGAGGGTTGTGGTTGGTTTCGTGGTGGTGGCTCTGTACTTAGTGGTGGCAGAGTTTGGTGGACTGGTGGTTATGGAGGGGAAGGAAGAGGAGAGAGAAAAGAAAATAAAGGGAAAGAAGAAAGAGATAGGTGGATTTAAAAAAATATTTTAAACCAATCAAAATGAGACACGTGGGCATCTAACCCTAAACTAACAAGTTACTAACAAGTAACCTGTAAAAAAACTTGTTAAAAGTAAAAGTGGCTACAAGGTTTACTTGTTATTGGAATATCTTTAGGTTGACTTGTTAAAAGCGGTCAACGCAAAGGTTGACTTATTTCTGACAAATTTTTCATTAATATTTAGTAAAACAATTTCATAAGTCGTAAGGATGATTTAATTTGAAATTGAATATGATTTAGTTATTTGTCTTGCATTTATTTCTTCGAGAGTAGGTGTGGAAGACCGGCGGTAGCACACCCTTCCAGACGAAACCACACGAATTCCCCTTTATCATGTTTTACAAGATGAAAGTGAGTCCGGGTCCGTGGGGGTATTATAGGCTTGGAATCAGAACCTAGTGTTATCCTAGGGTCACTTTAAGACCATCATATCTTTGACGTTATTAATTTAATTTCGATTAAATTGAACTAATTAAGAATAGGTTAAAGTATGTGTCAATTTAAGTTGAAAATAAGACTAATCCAATGAAAGTGGGTTCCGGTTGGTGGGCATGTTACATATATAAATTTTGTTTAGAGTTACAGCACTCCTCCATGGTTCGAAAATACGGCTTCAGTTTCGGAAATGGAAACGGTCGCGGTTTCGGGGTAACAGAACGGATATGTAAGTCGCAGACGACGGTTGTGGCGGGAGGAATTTAGTTTTAGAGTTTTTTTTTTGGTCTTTTGCTCCAATTACTGTAAGATCTTAGTGGAGTTATACAGGGTTTAGTGGTGTGATGGTGTCTCTTCTTCTCTTTCTTTTTCGTCTCTCAGTCATAATTGGAGGTAGACGGTGCTATAAATGTAAAAATAAGGAATCTATGAAAAAAATCTGCAAAAAACTTGCAAAGTGATGTTTTATAGCGGGGAGAAACGGACGAACCCTTGTTGTCACGGGTGATACGCCCGAGACGATGAAAATATCGGGCTTTTCAATTCCACCTTCGCCAAAGTTGAACACCATTCCAACTCGGGCAATCCGTTCCGACATGGTCGTATTTTTGCACCATGCACTCCTCACTTCAGTTCACAACAAATAAATTCGCACCACCCAAAAAGATAGTATTTTTATCAAAAAAAAAAAAAAGATACATTAATTGTTGATTAGAGTTATACCTCTTCTCCCTTCTCATACAAAGAAGTATTCTCACATACTTCCTCTGTTCTTGTATAATCACAAGTTTCACACCTCCAAAGCCCAACTTTAGATGTTAAAGTCTATAATTGTGTTTAAGTAAAATTGTAGAAAGTTGATATCAATATAGTATATACCAAGACAAATCTAACATGATACTACATGACTATATTTATTATTATGCATAAATGAGAAATGTGAAAGGGAAAATGTGAATAGTCTATAACGAGAAATGTAATACTGATTAGGGAAGTGTGAACATTTTAAAACAAGAATCTCATTATTCTTGAATTTTCAATTTTATCTCAGAAACTCATCTTCTTAATATCTTCCCTTAAAGAACCTCTGCAAATTCATCCACCAAACTCATCTTCTATTTTTCCTTTCTTATATTTTTGCATGTTTTGCTTAACATCTATTATCTAGTTTGCTTGCTGGTTGTTATTTTGTGCCAAAAAGAAAACTTAACACAAACCTCCATCATTTAACACAAATTCAACCACCTACACTACAAGGAAATATGCTTCCATAATGAACAACCCTTACTTTGACTGCACCCATGATGAAACACTACGGTAGGCGAAAATTATGAGATTTTTGGACCAAGTATCATATTGTAAATAATATTCAGTTAGAAGGGAAAAAATCATTTACATTCAGCGCAACTAGGTGGCATTGAGGTTCAGTTTGTCTCCTAGGTCGTGGCCCAAAATAAAGAAATTTTCACAAGTAAACACCATAGACAATGGATGTAAATATTGATAAGCATGTTAGCTGAGCAAAAGGACTACTAAGTTGCCACATGCCACCATGTTTGTGGATACTCTGGCAAAGATAACCATCCAACGTACCAAATAAGCATCGACACTGAAAGATATCCTCCAACTGAGAATTGAATGAGATATTTGCTTCGTCATTTACCTAACTCAGTAGTCATACACGAAGGAATGGCAAAAGAAGAGTAGGAAAAGATAATCATTCAAGATTTAAGACCTTCATAAACTGGTCATGTAAAGGATATTGCTAAATAAACTGTAGTTTGGTAAAAAAAAAAAGAAGATCTATAAGATTCATTAAATTCCCCAAAGCTCCTTTTTAAAGTCTTTTTCTGCCTTTCTTTTACAGTTTCCAGATTATTTCCTTTCTTCTTTTCTTTGCAAATCTTATTTCCATTCTTCTTTTCTTTACTTGTGTGTGTACTGATCGTTTTCTGTCAATGCTTTTATAACTGTATTTTTCTATAGCCAGAGTCTATTCCTTGATGCAAGGCTGTACCCAGTGGACCCTAACTCATGTCTCCCAGACACAGGCCTTCAATTTTTTGATTTTCACAAGTATTTCACCATGAATGAATTTAAAATTCAAAATTATCTCGTGTGTAACGAAAGGGAACACAGATATACCCCAAAAACCGAAAGGATTCCTGACCTTTTGGATTCGAGCACGCTCCTGCGGATATATAGCTTTGTGTTCTCTTGTTAAAACAATGGCCCTCAGCGGACTTAAACCATTTGTATTTTTCTGGTCAATCGTGCTAGCAGATCTTGCTACCACCGCCTTTGCATCTCCAATGTTAGCGACAAAAACCTAGAGAGGCAATAATACATTAGATAATAAGTACAAAGAACAAAACATCAACAAAAATATCCATGCCCACCAACTAAAGCCCATATCAGAAACCTTATAGCACAAACATTTAAACTCACATACATACCACCAATTAACATGCAAGTAACATGTGCGGAGAGTCCTAGTAGATCAATACCAATGATAGGACTTTGGAGAGGGCACATCATACCTGTCATAAGGTCCGAATACACTGTCTAAGTGTCTAGAGGACTCAATATAATTTTGAAGATTATCCAGTCTAAAAACCACATAAGCAGTTTAAATTTTCAAACCTAACGACCTCGTGCTTCCTCATAAAAATGCATCAATTTAAGCACAGACCTGACACCTGAAGTATTTTTACTTGGATAATCCCTCATGTCAATAGAGTGCCGCACAAAAAGTTGCATCAAACCGGACACTTATTATGCTACAGGGGCTGCAGCAGAAGAGGTCAACGAGAGAGGCCCAAACAATACGATTCCAGCTTATTACAGCTTGTGCCAGTAAGCTAAAAACTATGTAACACTTCATTTGCAAAAATTGACCACATAACTTCAGAATATAATCATAACTTTAGATAAATCCAAACATACCCCAAGTTCGACCGCCTTCTTCCCAAATGTTACCAAATGGTGGAATAAGTGCTAGCTCTAATTACCTAATTATGCTATTTGCCTATTCCCCTTCTATTTCAAACTTAAATCTGCTAAAAGAGAAGAAAAAAAATTACTAGATTCCAGCACCAAATTATTGTGAGTCATTCTGAAAGCATTGCCTAACTATTTCCCAAAGTCAGGATTTTTTTTTGCTTTTTACACTTTCAAACCAAAAATATAATTTTGTTCTTGTTACTATTTCCTTTGTCTATAACCACAAATGAAGCACTTAAAGAATCAAACTGAGAACAAATTAGATTTAGGATTATGACATTCAATCAATGGATGAATACTAGCCACACTCTAGAGTTAGAAATTTACCACCAAAATTTAAAAAGTGAACCAATTGATTCTAGGCCCCTATGAAGTTCAACGTATGTGATCAACTGGTAGTTGAGACAAGTGAGCATAATTCACTCAAGCAATAGATGCAGACTTACTGTTTGTCCCAGTATCCATGCACATACAGCCGTAGCACCATCCTGCCATCCACCTGCCCCAGTGAATTCATCAGATAAAGAGAGTTGAGAGAGAGAGAGAGAGAGAGAGAAATGCGTAAGAAGAAGAACAAATAACAAATTTGGAAACATCTGAGCGATTTACGTCATCTTCAGAAAACACTGGTATGGTATCAACAATATGATAAGTTTCAGGAACCTAGGGTCACTATCAACCCTATGGTGTTAGTACTTTGCCAAAATTGCCAAGCAGCTCAACACTAGGAGCATCTTCATCTTTCGTCCCTCCCCTAGTCTTCAGTGGGGAAGAATCTAGGAACATATGTATATATTCAAAAGAACATAAAAGGAGACGAAGAATATAAAGGGTCACTAACTTGACAAAAGCAAACAGAATTTTCAACCGAATTCCATGATGATTTAACCTTTATCTACAGATGGAACAAAACCGCATGGGCCCAGGCATCAGAGAAATATGAAAAATTCGCCAGGGTTCACATGAATCCATGCCATTGTTAACCAACCCATTTATAAGGATTACTCAGTCTCAAGGAAAGCTTGTTATCAGTTGCAACTATTTGTAGAAGCTGAATTGTACTTTTCCCGCACTAAATCTTCATTCTAGTTTAAGAAAACAGTTAAAAACAGTACATCATCCACTTACACCATCCTAAGGGTTATATAGCCATGTCTGCATTTGTAACATAATAATTAGATCCTCATCATCAACATCATCATCACACTCATGGAAATCATCAGTGCTTCCATCACGAAGACCTCCATTAACGTTTCCTTTAACAGAATCAACTCTTGCAGAAGCAATAATGGTGAACCTTTGGGAGTACTCGTTTCTTCTGATATTATTATCATTGAAATTACTAAATCCAAGCAACCCATTACCTCTAATACCTCTAAGAAGCTTATACTGAACTGGGTTTCTACTCACTAACGCTCCTTCGCTATTTATCAATAGCTTCACGCGTCCTTGTAGAATAACGTGAGCCACTAATACAATTTAAATAGATTATAGTTATGAAGTGATGAGCTATGGGGAGTATTGCATCATTGGATTTGGAACTTAAGAAACTTAAGCAAAGGAAGAGGAGACTGGAGAGAGAAGTTAGGGGTGAAGTTCATGGAAAAAGCCATTACCAAGCAAGGCCACATCGCACTTAGGAGGAGATGATTGAGAGGAAGAGATAGAAAAAAGGAGGAGAGAGAGTGAGAGAGGGCAGAAGGTTCATGTCCAGAACCGAAGTTTCAAAAAGAAATTGTTTCTTTGACCCTTGATTGGCCCGACCAGACCCTCGTTCAGAGGGTCAACCCTGCCCATATTAAGCAGGATCGGGGTCACAGTAGCCCTATAACATAGGGTCGGATCACGGGTTTTTATGGGGGACCCGACCCTTTAAACAGGTCTAGTCACCATGTAGAATTTCGATAATTTTCTATAAAAACCATTTAAGAGAAAACTCAATTGTAGATTAACTTCCCTTTGTGTGGCTCCTTACATGAAAAGTTAAGGAAAGAGATATGGGAGGATATATGGAAGTAAAATAAAAAAACGGATGCAAAGAATAGTGAGGATATGTGTTATAGACACATGCTTTTAGGTTCTAAATGAAACCAAGTCAGCTTTGTTTTTGAACCGCAAACCCTACTACATTTCTTCTTGCAACATCTGCCGAACATCTGCAGACAACTAAAAGGGACAGAAGAGAGAAAACAATTTAAAAAGAGGACGAGAAAAAAAAAACGCAGACCCTCTATCTTTCAGCACACCCGTCAATAATTTCTCGCATAGCCACCGGCAACTGACCCACGATTTCTCACACCTACCTTTTCTTTTAACCAAATACTACCTTCTAAACATAGGAGACACAAGGATGAATGAGAATTTATGTACCCACTATTGTGTAGTCGTACTAGATCCTTTTATTACACTCCTCATTGTAGGAGAATCCCAATACACTGGACACAGGGGACACCACTCCATTTTATAGCTGGAAGTAATACCTGAAGAATTCCTTCTAACACATCACTTATAGTATTTACTTGCACCAATCACCGTGTTAGGTGCATTGTCCAAAGTAGCAAAAACCTTAACTCAACTAATAAGTATGAATTATCATAAATAGGAAGAAAGAGCACTAATGCATGGTGCCCAGGACCTCTGTCCTCAAAATGAAATTAATAAAAACAATACCTATTAGAACGTAAGAAAAGTAGCTCACATAAATAAATAAAAATATCATTGCACTACCAGCTGCACTCTCTAGCAGAAGAGCTTCGTCAGTTGTACGAAAACCTGCGATAAGGAGGATATAATGATATTTTATCAGCAGATAGATTGAAGTTATAAATTTCAGTTCATATTACTCAGCGAGTTGAACATAAAAATTACCATCAAGAATCGCCTTTTTGGCAGCTTTAACATCCAACTGCAGTTTAGAAAAATGAACCATATAAGACAATGCATTCCTTAAAACCACATTATTTTCACTATTAGAAACTGAATAGACGGCAAGTATAGAAAGAGATCCATCTAAGCATATGTAAATCTTAAAGGCTGCTTAGCAGTTACATATTCTCTAGGCCAAACTTCACACAATTTTTCCCCTCGCTTTAATGGATTACTGGCTGTTTGACTCCGGTTACAGCATGCGTAACTGGGTTTAAATATGTGATCTTTAGTTTCTTCATCAGAGCCAAGGATAAACAGGTAGACAGGTAACAAAATGACTGTCTTTGTACCCTTATGCACTTTCTGGGGCGATCATTTAACCTCAGTGCCAGCTTCTCACAGCTCTGTGTTGTGCTTTCATGAGCTTATCTACCTCAAATAATGCTTTAGCATCCTTAACTTATTGTTTGAGTCTATGCATATATTGATAGTAGTACCCAAACACACAGACTTCACGAGAAAAAACAATAAACCGGAAGCTCTACCCAATAGTTGAGTAGTAGACGTCACGATGACTCAGCTCCTCCTAGGTAAAACTAATTCTCGCCTTCGCGAAAACAAAGCTTTGTAACACATAATTACAAAGAAAGTAGGATGATAGCATCTTGGTATAAGTAGAATGACAGCATCTAAGTATCAGCAAAAATACAATTTATCGTTTTTAGCTCAAATTCAACAACCTTTTGACACATATTTTGAACTTAAATATGATGCATCATAATATGTAAAAAAAGCACAAAGAAGAATGCATAGAGAAGTATTAAGTTATGGAAGACCGCATAAACACACCGACTCACGTGGTAATCCTGCTGAAAGAACGTTAAAATGTAAATGGTTCTGCGCATATTCGGCAGCTAGCCGACCTCCGTGTCCGTCATATACAGCAAAGTGTGCACATCTGCCAAAACTGCCCAAAAGAAATGAGAACTATTGTCACTGTGAACCCCATCTTCCTCTCTTTCTCAAGGCTCGGGAACAATTTAAACACTAAATAAATGAAAAACAACTTAAAATACATCATCTAAATGAGTGATGTCAAGTATATAACCGATATATGTGAAATAGTCCATATATATGTGGCATAATATATTCATCAAAAGAAAATAGTATACTTACCTCCATTTTTTTATATGTGATACAGTTTCTAAAAATGGATGTTTGGGAATAAGTGATACACTTTGCAAAGTTTCTATAATTGGTAAAATTTTGCTTGTAAAATGACATATATACACTTAGTTAAATTTTTAACCACACTTTTACAACATTAAACAAAACTAATTAACCCCATTTAAACCTACCCACCCTATTAATTAATCTCTCTCCTCAACCTACCACCTTCCCCATCTCTCTCCTAAACTACCACCAGCTCTAAAACACAACCACCGCAACCACCGCCTGGAAACCCTAAAAACACCTTGCTCCTCAACCTACCACCATAAAAACCACCTTTTTATCTTCCTACTCCCTTTTCATCTCCATTTTCATCTCCATTTCGTTCGCTTTTCATCTCTCTTTCTTCTTCTCATCGATCTTTCTTCTCACTTTCTCTCTTTCTCTCGCTTTCTCTTTCTCACCGTGGTGGTTCTCTTTCTCTCTTTCTTCTCCTTTTCGGTGGATTTCGGTGGATTTGGCCTGGTTTTGGTGGATTTCGGTGGATTTGGCCTGGTTTTCATTCGCTCCTTTTCATCTCCATCTCCATTTCCATCCTCTTTCGCTCCATTTCCAACACCTAGATTTCGTTTTTTGTACCTGATTTCATTCGCCTGGTTTTTGGGTGAGAAGGATTTCGCCATGGTTTTTGGGTGAGAAGGATTTCCCTCCTTTTCGTTACCTCCTTTTCATGGTGGTTGTTGCGGCGGCGGTGGTTTGGTGGTGGTTGTGGCGGTAGATGTGGGTGGATGTGGGTAGATTTGAGGTTAGGGGTTGTAGGTGGTTTTTGGGTGAGAAGGAGGAGAGAAAGTGGGGCCAATGGTGGTGAAAGGAGGGAGAGAAAGTGGGGTAGCTGGTGGTAGAAGGAGGAGAGAGAGTGGGAAAGTGGTGGTTAATGGGTGGGTGATTAACTTTTAACTATATGTCTCCTTCCCCAATTCTAATTATTTAATCAAGTTTAAGAAATTTTGCCTCAAAAACCGTAAAAGCAACAACGTATCACTTATAAATAAACGGAGGAAGTATTTCATTTACAAAGTAGTATAAATTTATCAATAAGAGTAGTATACTAAATTCTAAACATTATATATTAAATACAATATATTACCTCCGTTCCATATCTATTGCAACATAAGGAGTTTTACATCTCAATACACTACTTTAAACGTTAATATCTCCGCTTTAATTTGGGTAAAAAATACAAAAAGTTGATAGTACCTCCGTATGTTTTTAATTATTACACTTTCTTTTCTTGAACGTTTCTTTTTAATTGTTACACTTTCACTTTTACTATTTTTGGTAAACTTTCCCATTTTTATATTCCAATTTCCCATACTTTTGAGACTCAATTATCCTTTTCTTTTCCCATTGAATACCCAATCACCCACAATTTTTGCTTTTACAACGTCATCTCTCATACTTTATCTATTCCCCAACTAATCATTCCATAGATTTCATAATTTTTATTCGTTATCCCCCAAAATAAACCGTAACAATTAAAAACAAACGGAGGGAGTATTGATTAAGCATATATCGAGACGAAACTAACAAGGTCCACATGACTGTATTTATCCTTATGTATAAATCACAAAAGAGGGTCAAATGGGAGTATATAAATAGTGTAAAAAGTCAAAAGTTGCAAATTTGCAATAGATATGGAACTGAGGTAGCATCATGCTTTAATATAGTTATATACCTACGAAGATACTATTAGGGTAATTTGGTTATTTAGACTGTTAGTCTGTAAAAACGGTTTTTATCTCTTTATATATATAATAGTGTCAGGCAACCTAAACAGGTTAGTCAATTATATCCAATACTCGTACATAGTATCACGAGCATAGGTTAATTTTTTTCTCTTCCGCTTAGCTTTAACTTCACGTTTTTACTAACCCTAAACCCTAGTTTTTTGTTTAGCGGTTTCCTGCGAGCACCATGTCTGCCGCCCCTCCTTCCGGCATCACCGCCGATCAGACCGCCGCCATCCCTCACACCAGCAGCCCACAAACACCACTTCAACCACCGCGTGTTTCTTCGGCTTCGCTGATGTCCGACAAACTTCACGCGGCAGCAACGCCGCTCCCATGTTTCTCCTAGCGTGGCTTCGTCTCTGACCCACCAATCACCGCCATCACGGCTGGTTTCGCGTCGTCTTCCGGCGGAGCCACCTTTGGTGGCTCCGCAGCGCTATGCTAGCCTGCACAGTCGTTTGCTTCTCTTGGTCAGCAATTCGACATTTCTCTCGGCAGCCCTAATGGCTTACGCAGTTCTTGGAGCCCTCCATCAGGTTTTCCGTCCTCTTCTCATGGTGATCATCTGTCGAGTGGTAGCGTGCAGCATACGCTGCCCTACTCGCTTGCTCCTACTCCGAGCACGGCCTCTCTCACTCACCACGATATTACGAGATTTGTCTCTATCAAACTCGCCACTCCTGAGGATTACCTCATGTGGAAAACACAAGTTACGTGTTTTCTTTCGACCCATCAGTTACTTGGTCTCGTAGAAGGTACTATTGCCATTCTTCCGTCTACTATGCTTGATAATTTAGGTCATCCTCTTCCTAATCCACAATTTTACGAGTATTTAAGGCTAGATCAACAAATTAAATTGTTATTGTATGCGACTATTTCCCATGATGTTATGATGGATGTTCATGAATTACATAGTGTCGTTGAAATATGGAATAGGTTACAGTCTAGATTCTTGCATGCTAGTATGGCTAGATCTATGGAATTGAAAGGTCGTTTAAGTCATATGGAAGTCTTTTTACGGGAAATTAAGGTCATTGTTGATTCTTTAGCTGCTATTCAATGTCGTGTGTCTCAATATGATCTTGTTCAGTATACTGTGACTGCTATTCATTGTTGATTATCTATTGTTCAAGGTCATTTGGTTATTTAGACTCGTAGTCTGTAAAGACGGTTTTTATCTCTTTATATATAGTGTCAGGCAACCTAAACAAATTAGCCAATTATTTCCAGTACTACTCGTAAAGATACCAATTCCGATTTCCTATATACTACTCCTACATTATGAAAGCAATACAGTACTGTACCTTGTATTTTGAATATACCACCAAAATTATCATGTCATGAATACATGCACGATACGCATCTATCGGTTAGAGACTTGGCATTGCTCTCGTCTAATTTGCAATATTCAACACAAGGAAAGTAATTAACATAAAAATAAATAAAAAAAGAAACCTTAAATTGGAGGAGTCCTGAAAATTAGGATGAGGAAGTAGTACAACCGAGGCATCCTCCATAGTGTGTCTGGAGCCCTTATCCTCAGCAGCAGCAGCATCGATGATAAACAAACTACCTGCTGAATTCGACTTTCCATCAATATCATTTCCACTACTTGATTTTTGTTGAGGTACCTCCTCCGTGTTATTGACGGCATCAATTTTGGGTTTCTTCATTGTAATAGAATCGGAACTGTCTGAAGATTCGAGTTTGCGCTTAATCACTGAATCCTCAGCGATGTTGTGGGATGTTGTACCCAGTTTACTAGGAGAGGAATCAGGTTTTGCTACCACCATGATTGACGGACGATTTTACAATGGGGAACAACAGAGGTCTTGTTTTGGACAAGCTAAGCAACCGCGGAATTCACGATTCAACTTACAAATGTACATTATGCCCATTTTGTCGGGTTTTTTTTGAAAATAACCCACTTCCTACAATTTTTATTATATATTCGGATATAGTATGAGTATAGTAAATTCGAAACTACTTCTTTGCTTAAAGAGTTACTCATTCTAAAAGACCTAAGAGTATATTCACTCTCCTCTAAGGCATCAAAAGAGAAGGAGTACTTTTCTTTATTACACTTGTAAAAGATATAAAAGGAAGAGTTCCTTAATGCTTTAACTAAGTAAGTCTTAGGTGTACCATGTATACCATGCTTATATTACACCTCGATGTATGATGCATAATCTCTCCAGTTGCTTGGCAAGGGTCATCCCCATCTCTTTTTTCGTGAAAGTACAAAAAAACTGTTATCTAATAATGAAAATCGATACAAAGTGAAATCTTTGAATAAAGACATTTAAAGTCTGATTTGTTGTTGTAATGTAACGTCCTTCTTAATCTGCGACTGAATCTACTTCTCTACAAAAATATGATGTACTGACGTCGAATAAAATTAGGTGAAAAGGTGACGAATATCATCTATAAGGATCTGAATATATCAATAAGTCTCAAAGAATTATTTTAGCACATTGATGACGATGAGGTTATCTTCTTCTATAATAATATCTTTGAATTCTATATTTTTGCCTTCAAGCAATCCATTGTGGATGGTTGTTGCTTGAAACAACGCCACTTAACACTGAGCCTTGGGGATCAGCGGCTGAATAGATGAGGTTGACACCCGTGGGGGGCATTCTAGCGACCGCAAATGACTCCACTTGTTGAGCAGGCTCCTCAACCACATTCATCGAACAAGAGTTTTCTGACTCTATTTGCTGAACGGGACAACCACAATATCTTGGAATGTCTCGTCCTTTTGTGCCTTCTTCTTGGGCACAAAGCCCTTTCATTTCTTAGCCGACAGCTTGCCCGCAGGCTTCTCATATGTCATTGACCTTCTGCTGACATGTACCCTACTCCTTTGGAAGTGGGAGCATCCTCCTAAAATGTAAAAGAGAGGTTAATCGTCTAATGGCATGGAAAAAATTTGCATAAAACGAGCAGGATTGCTCAAAGAAGACAGCTGGAGTTGGGCTCTTAAAATGACAAGTCGACTCGTCCAAAGTTAGTAAGGACGAGTTATGCTTGCTAAAAAAGGCGCCAAGCAAGCTAACCAAGTTTTAAGGTCACAATTTTGTCCGAATATTGAACAAACGATGATAGTTTGCTAAGACACCTTTTTCAAAGTATAAGTTAGACGAGGATGTAGATCCTTTATCTTACACTGGTATGCTCCATTGTCTATCCATGAGATAGATTGCCTCCATAGTTGATCTACCTAGTTCCTGATATAAATCCAAATTGGTGATTAGATATCTTCTCATGTTACCTTAATTTTTACTCAATCACCAAACCTAAAGTTTTATGGTATGAAAAAAAAATATGTTAGTAGATTATGTTACAATCATGCTCCGATATAATTATATTCTTATCAGATAATGTTGAATGGTAATACAATTCATCTTATGTAAAGTTCAAACGGCTAGAGTCATGTTTTTCAAGACTACTCTCAAACACAATCAAAGTTTACACTTTATTGCACGAGACTCACAAAGTGTGAACAATGTCTCTTACAAATATCGTGTTTCAAACCTCTCAATAAACTTACTCTAGGCATCACTTATCTCACATCTCCTCAAATCAATGGCCCACTTGAACCACTTGCTTTCTTTGTACAAACAATTAATTAGGAATAGCTATCATTCCTATCAATAGCAATGGATAAAGTATTAATTAAGTTATTAGCACAATTTCGATAAATATACAAAATTGGAACAACTACAACAAGCCACCTGGTATCTTCATACATATGTTAAATGGAATATATATTCAAAGTTAACCAACTTTAAGTATAAAAATGTAAGTGCCACGAGTAATGTGGGTAGGAGTAAAAATTTCATAAAATATAGTTACAACTCGAAATTATCAAATTTACACATTTAAAATCTTGTTCGGTTCATACGGAAAGTAAATTGAACATTGATAATATTACCCAGTAAGTAGAGAATCAACTACTAATATACAATTAAAAATTAATTTCTAGAACTAATTTGAAATCCACTATCTTCCTTCTTTATTAGTAGTGGATCATCGGTTCACTCAATTAATTATGTTTTCTCCATTTGGTCAACCCATTGAAATTTATTTATAGGAAATGGTATGAGAATTTCAATTGAGCAAACCCCTTCCTTGGTGATTTATTTACTATAAGAATTGCAATTTCTCTTGAAATTCTTCACTTTTTAGAGTATACCCACTAGATGATCTAAAAGGTAGATCATAAAGAGAGAGACAATATAAGATAATAAAAAATTAGGAAAGAGAAAAAAGAGGGAGTGAGAAGATGAAAATCCGATCGTTGTGATGATCTGAATTTTCACCAAGGCTACTGACAAGCGCAGAAAAGCTGCCAGCAGAATCCGCAGAGCACTTTCCACGTGGCCCAATCTGAAGACGACAACAAGTTCTTGCTGTGAAGTTGTTGGGCGGCTTTGTCTGGCGGGCCCACAGGTATATTTTACATCAAGTTGCAACGGCTAGATGAAGGGTCATCTAATGGCCAAAATTTCTTTTGTCTTTGTAATGTTTAAATATTACAACCGTAAATAAGTATTTGTAAATAATATTTTTTTTTTAAAAAAAGCAACGGTAATATTTTTTTTCTCTATAAATAGACACCAATATTTATTTGTTTTCATACCTTTTATCTTTAAGATAATTTCCTTAAAACATTAATCCACTCCCTCAAAAAAATATTACTCACTCTATGAATTCCAATACTAGAAAATATTTGGCTTAAATTCGAACAAAACAGAAACTAATCAAGTTGTTATGTATTTAATATTGTTCGAAATTATGTATTAGTCTTATAATGTATTAAATAAATTAATGTAATTCTATGTTTACGTGTGTTTGTTTAACGTGTTTTATGGTTAAACTAAAAAATCGGCAATATTATCCCATCTATAATATGATTTTCTTTTTAAATTGTCGGATTAAGTAATTAAATACGATATTAACATTAGTCATACAAAGGATATTAAGTTTGCTAATATTATTTAATCACAAATTTATAAATTAATGAAATAATAGTAGTCATTAATTAATAAAAAACATGGATGAGATGTAATTGACAAAAGAGAATGTATGGTGGGGTATGGTAAAAAGTAGGAGAGAGTATGTGAAGATCTAAATTTGTAGATCATATATTGGGTAAAGAAATAATGATATCATTAATAATAGATTTTGAGTGAGGTGAAAGCGTAAAAAAATATTAAACTAATGGAAAATTTCACAAGAAAGGGCTCAACCATTACCCATTTACTTTTATAAGTCCCAATTATTGATTATTTCCTGTAGGACCCAACTTTACTATTTTGTGACTTGTATAGGTCCTTACAGGTTACTTTCTTGTGAATTTTTTCAAAATAAAAGTCACAAAATAATCAATAATTGGATGACACAAAATAGTTAATAATTGAATGGCACAAAATAATCACAAAATATCCCTGTAAGGACCTATACAAGTAACAAAATAGTAAAGTTGGGTCCTACAGGAAATAATCAATAATTGGGACTTCTAAAAATAAATGAGTAATAACTTAGCCCTTTCTTGTGAAATGTTTCTAAACTAATTGACGATCCCAAATTTTGGATCAACTAGTGATTATGCTCTTAATGACCCATCCAACACAAACTCAATTATCTACTTTGTCTGTTTCTAAATAAGTGACACATTTGAATAGTGTTTAATTCATAGTTTACATTTTGATTAGTTTTGGTAATTTACATTTTAGGAAAAACATAGTCATGTAGGATCTTGTTAGATTCGTCTCAATGTAATTTTTTTTAGTGAAAGTATTGGGTCAGACCGTCTGACCAAATACTTATGGTCAGACCGGCCCAACCCACTACTATGCATATAAGATCAGCCCAACCCACTACTCTAAATATAAACAATTGAAAGGGGATGAGGTTGACATTTCTATGCCTCGTCAATACCCGTCACTCGTACTCTGTATTAAACTCCTTGGTTAGAACTACCACCGTCATCGTCATCTTCATTATCATCTGCTTCGATGTCTGCGCCGCCATCATCTGCACCACATGGCAGCCGAGTAGTGAGAGAAGCTGCAGACAAAGCCCTAGCAGTACCGGCGCGTGGTAGAACTCTGTGGAGCAGAGCAATTCATCCTCTGTTTTTGATTTTGATGCGAATTTGAAGTAATAATCCCTGCAACATGGGCACAAATTCATCCTCTGTTTTCGGTTGTATATAGCTTCGAATTTCAGATCTATTTGGTTATAATACGCAAGATTTCGGACAATTTAAACGATATTTGTGCTGAATTTTCATCTAATTTTGAGTTTTTTGTTTTATAATGTTAATTCTATGTGATTTTGATGTATTTGTGATATGTGAAAGAGTAGTTTTGTTAAATGAACTAATATTTCTACTAAATGAAAGAGTAAGTGTATTAGCTGCTTATCTATTTATTTCAGTTAGATAACACTATGATTCAGTTGCTTATCTATTTGTTTCAGTTACATAACACTATGCTTCAGCTGCTTATCTATTTGTTTCGATTACAT
Organism: Patellifolia procumbens; assembly: GCA_947645195.1. NCBI lineage: Eukaryota > Viridiplantae > Streptophyta > Magnoliopsida > Caryophyllales > Amaranthaceae > Patellifolia > Patellifolia procumbens. The sequence goes on from CANSGD010001341.1 coordinate 53,494, forward strand.
ATCACTATGCTTCAGTTGTTTATCTATTTGTTTCAGTTACATAACAATATCCTGCAATTGTTTATCTATTTCCTTCAGTTACAACTGGAATTTTAGTTATATAAATTGCTATATAATAATTTGCTTCAGTTAGATGAAACCATGTTTCAGTTAAATAAATATAAGCTTATATACTAAAATATCTCAACAACTGAAACACCAAAATTATTAACTGAAATATCTCAATTATTAACTGAAACACTTCAATTATCAACTGAAAACACTTCAATTCATCAACTGAAACACCTAAATGATTAGCTAAAACGCCTAAATTATTAACTGAATACATTTCAATTATCAAATGAAAACTAAAATTCATCAACTGAAGCATTGAATTGATTAACTGACAACACAAACCTCAATATATATAACTTACCAACTGAGCATCACGGATAGAATTGTTTGGAAATTATTTCGCCCAATTACTTAATGCAAGCCTACAATTCTTAATATATCTTGAGATCCAATTTCTTCAAACGTGCTTTCCTTTCTTCCAACTTGGCCTTCAAAGATGATTTCAAATCCATTTCCAGAAATTCCTATATGTCATTCTAACTTCCGTTGAAAATGGCGTCCTCACAAAATTTGCAAGCTGAATTGTCATTAATGGCGCAGAAGCCAGGGGGAGAAGCTTTAATTAGATAATCATGCAATGGAGGTAATGGCGTTAAGATGGTGTTTCAATGGCATTGGCAGGGGAAATGAAATTTTTTTGTGGAAATTTAGGAGAGTGAAACAGATATAGCTTGCATGTTAACCTTGTGCTTTCATTTTTGCTATTTGGGCTTCGTTGTTGTTCTCGTTTGGGCTGCGTATTGGTTTGTTTATTACTCTGGTCTGACGAGTTGTATTGTGTCAGACACAATACCTTCTCTTTTTTTTAATATCAACTTTGTATAATTTTTACTTATTGACAATTGTAATTATTAATGTTTAAAATAATGCATTGGCAAACGTCAAAATATGAAGTTTGTCACTTATTTGATAACGGAGGAAGTATTTACTAAAAAATTGTATTTCCAAGGAAAGTAACTTCCACTCTCAAAGTCAATCATCAACATCCACCAATATCTCTTTTATGAATTAAAGAAAAAGAAAAACAGCATCCACCAGAATAAAAATCATGTTCCAATCATATACTATCCAGAATCTTCAACCTTTGTTTTTTAATATCAATGATAAGTCTGTCGCAGCAAACAAAGAGGCAACTGACGACTATGTCCAAAAAACTTTGATTGAAAGCATGTTCATGCTTTATTTTGAACTGGCTTATAACAATGTGCCAATTGATGATTGAGAACAAAAGCAAGGAAAAGAAATGGTAATGAAGTTGAAGATGATAGAAGAAGAGTACTTGGATTATGGGTTAGTTCCTACAGGAGTTGTAGTGCTTGGAATATACCATTTATGGCTTCTCTACACCATTATCAATCATCCTACAAAAACTGTTATCGGCCTTAATGCTATCAGTCGTCACCAATGGGTTTACCATATGATGAGCGTATGTTACTTCTCTTTTCTTCTTTTTTCTTTTGTTTATATGTTGATCTTTATACATTCTTTAGATGTACCCCATTTCCAAAAAAAATTAATATATAGATCTCTTACCCCTCTTTAATTTTTATATTCATATAGGTAGATAAATTTATGTTATTATTGGATTAAATGGTGTCAAGTTGGTGAAAAACAAAACTTGCTCCGTTTTTTTATTAGATGATACACTTTGAGACCATATTATTAGAGAGATAGAGAGAAACTTTTGACAAAAAAAGTGTAACATCTAATTAAAAACTTCCTAAAATGAGAGGTGTAACATCTAAAAAACGGAGGAAATATATGTTACTCGTATCCGTATTAGTGTAGAAATCCCATTCAAAAAACAGAAAAAGAAATGGCATAAGCTTCAAAAGTAGAATAAAATCATTTTTGCAAATATGCTATGTCAAACGAATACAAATGATTTAAATATTTTGATCCGATTAGTAAATTCAATTTATTTCAGTTATGCTCAAAAGTGTTTCCTTTGCAAAGTGAATTTAGAATCCGAGCTTAAAAGATTACTACTTTGTATAGGATCCGGCAAAAAATGGTGTTCTGGCTGTACAAACAATACGGAACAACTTAATGGCGTCTACACTTTTGGCAACCATAGCAATAACTCTGAGTTCTCTCATCAGTGCTGTTGTGAGCAGCTCAAATTCACTCATATTTACAATACACACTACAAAGTATCTATCAGTTCTAATATGCTTTCTTGTAGCATTCTTCTGCAATATGCAGAGTACCAGATACTATGCTCATGTTAGTTTCTTACTTAATGTACCGGCTTCGTATGATGACGATGGTAGAGAAGAATTTATTGAGTATGTTGCCCAACATTTGAACCGTGGAGGGTTGTACTGGTCTCTGGGACTGAGAGCTTTTTACTTCTCTTTCCCTCTTCTGCTTTGGATCTTTGGCACGATAGCAATGCTGGCTTGTAGTTTTCTGATGACAATTTTGCTGTATTTCTTGGATACTGCTAGCTCTTCACCAAGGTATTTTCATAAATGCATTGTGAACCAGGTTAATCATGTTGCGGATATTGAGTCAGCAACAAACTTAAGGTAAGTATTACTATGATTAGATTATGTGATCAAATAGTAGCATACTAGTTGGTCAGGGGATTAATGTTTTTGGTTGCAGGGGAACTCATTTGTCAAGGGATTCCAACCTCCATCAGTCACTGCTGTGAAGCACTAGGCTGCATTCTACTTGTGATGATTCTGTGCTCACTTCTGCAAAATATTGATGATTTTTATTGCAAGCTCGTAAAAGTTAAGGGCTTACCAACCTTGATGAAGCAATCTGCTGTGAAATATTTACTTGGACATGTTCATGTTAGAATTTCAAGGATTTAAACAAGTAGCTTGTAATTTTAACAAGTACTTCCTCGATTTTTTATGTATTACAACATATAGAATTGACACATTGTTTAAGAGGCTATGTGAAAAGGTGAGAGAAGGAAATAGGTAAAAAGAGGGACCTATGTCTTCCACCTCTTTGTCTTTCACCTCCTCCTCATTCCTCTGCCTTTGTAAAGAAGATGTTGACTGCAGAGTAGAGTGCAGTGAAGGAGCCCCTCGAGCTCATATGTCTTAGCCTTGATGAATGGGTAAAAAGAGTGAGATCAAAGGATTTGTGGGCAAATTAAAGCTTCTCCGATGAGAACGGAAAATTTGTGTCTTCCAATTATTTGAAGGTTTCTTTAGGATTTTGATTTAACATATGTTAATTTTGCACTTGTACCTTACACCAATTTCAATTAGATATTAAATTTTAGGGATATTTCATATGGTACTATTTTATTTTTGACTTTTTTATGTGGTACTACTGTTTTTTTAGAATTCTACATAGTACCATTGTAATTTGATCTTATTCTATGTCATATCATTTCTTTAAGTAAAATGTTATTTTAGGAGTCAAATAGGGTTAAAGGTTCATCTCATTTTACGTGTTTTGATTTCCCTGCTATAAAAAATACTCGAATAAGATCTTGGGGGTTACTTTCGCCCTCTTAAGGATCAAATTTATGGTCAAACCTGACTATGCTGATTTTTGTTAATTTTGACCTCAATTTAGATCAAAATGACCCTTCAAAACTTTAACCCAACTAATTTACCGTACACATATCATAACATACAAATCGAGACAAAATCCTAACCCTACTTAACCCCGAATTAACATTTTAATCAATGAAATGTTATGACAGAAAATAAGAATAAAATATAATAGTACCATGTAAAATTCTTAAAAATTAGTAGTACCACATAGAAAAGTCAAAAATGCGATGATACCATATTGAATTTCCCTAAATTTTATTTGTGAATTTTGAAACTTAGAGATGTTGACTATGCTTTTTAGAATTGAAATTTCTTTTGTAGATGTAGATGGGTTGGACTTGTGCATACTCGTTGAATATTGTTATTTCTTTGTTATGTTATTGTTGCTAATATTTTTTAATTGCATAAAGCTCATTTGAAATTTATTTTATGCTTGTTTGGAAGATTTAAAATGAAGAGCAGAAGTTTGCTTTTATTTACTGTAAATTTTCGTACTGTTTTTATTTATGCTTATGTTTGTGACTGTACTACACATGTTGAATTATGAGCGTTAAGACTCGATCAAAGAATTAACACTTGTTCTAATTGTTTGACTCTGAATCTAGGTATTATTAGTTATTTGAACTTCTTTGATTGGTATAAGTATGGTGTACCAAATTAATGTCTTAGGTTTTTTATTATATTGATTAATCCGTAATTTACTCTGCCTTCTGTAGTGTTACTTAGTGTTGCAGCATAACCAACACTGGTCACCTGGACCCTTCGCGTTATGACAGGTGTGTCTATGACAGGCTGACATGTGGACCTCTTACAGGTTGCCACGTGGACCCCTCACCAGTTGCCACGAAGGCCTCTCTTAAAGGTGGCATATGGCAGTGAAAAGGCATAATTCATAACTGCCCCTAAAGAAGAAGATGACCCATTTATTCCTAAAGAAAAGAATAATCAAAGGCCCAATTCCCAAGGAAAGGATGTAAATGATTGGCTAGATTCACTTAGCCGATTATTTCTAGCCACGTGTCACTCTGTGATTCCTAGCCAATCACATACCCCCATTTTTTAGGGTGGCATCTTTCTATCTTCATACGCTGTATATAGTCCCCAAATTCGGGTAAAAGGTAGAATCTCACCTATATTTACTCTGCTAAAATATTGTCAGAATTTCTGTCTTTTACATTATACTGACTTAAGCATCAGAGAGGGAACCACCCACCAAACCTCTGGGTTAGTTTCGTGTCTTGCAAGGTCGGACACGAAGCAATGGGCATCTCTGCACAAGTCTCAAACAAAGAACTCATCAACAATTTTGAGGATCATCTTAACTGTTCCCGTGCTAACAACACTTAGTAGTTTGGCTTAAGGTGTAATATCTTTATCTTAAAAAACTAAGTTTCACGTCTAATAAGTTCCAGTAAGTTCACATAACGTCCAATAAGGTTTAACGCCTTATAATCTATATGTATACTAGAAAGTGTAAGTAAGGATTGTAATCCGCCATGTGTCACCATAGTTCAGATGAATTTTAATAAGTTCGATAAGTTCAATTCTTATAATTTCAAAAAACTTTCACTTATGTATCTAAAAATTAGACAACCAGCCTTTGCAATAACTAAGGGCCTGTTTGGTTCGTTGAATTGGAATGGATTGGTATGGATGTCCATACCAGAGTAGTATGGATTCATAATCCCATACCAACTTCAAACTGTTTAGTTCAATTCTCTAATGGATTCTATAACCGTTCATACTGTTTGGTTCACTCTCCTTAATCCGTCCTCATTATTATTAACCACTTCAACCACCTATCTCACGCCACCATCACCACTACCACCACCACCACCAAACATTGTTGTTGGCATCTAACAACTTGAACGTCAATGAATATGAGGTCTTCATAGATATGAAATCACAACACCAAATACTAACAAGAAGTTTATAATTGTTTTGGATGTTGGGTTAGGGGTTGGTGGTCGCCGGCAACAAGTCACATAGATGTGCTTGAGTTTCTCAAGCATGTCCTCTTAGTTAGGGTTTCATACTAGGGGGAATTGAGTTTGAGTCTTTGGGGGGTAGGTGGTGGGTATGAGATTCTAGGGGGATGTGGTGGAGTTAGAACCCCTTTGGTATGAGATTCCAGGGTAAAATGGTGCAACCAAACATTGGAATGGTATCACATCCATTCCATTCTATTCCAAAAAGCACAATCAAACAGCCCATCACCAAGCTTGGCTTGGTCTAGTGGTAAAGGTTTGATCTCATGACTTGAATGTCATGGGATCAAATCCCACTAGGGGCATTTGGGGGTGGGGATCCCCTTACCATTCCCACCTGCTCTCAAATGTCGGGCCCCGCAAAACACCAGATCAAGAAACTATGCTAGTTGAGATCTGGCCAGGAGTCCACCACATTACCTTCCAAAAAAAATAAAATAAAAATGGAAGTACCACTCCCTCTATTTTTGAAATTGAAAACATTTGACTTTCATACTATTCATACACCTTGATACCTTATTTTAATTATAGTTTTTGGCTAATATATAAAATAAAAATATTAGCATGTAATAAACTATCAAATTCATCTTAATGTTAATTTTTATAATATAAGATGTTTATAATTTCCATCAATGTATAATCAATGGTACAAACATGAAAATCAAATTGCTACAACTTTCAATATTTAGGAAAAATTGCCTAGAATAATGCAACCTTTTGCCCATTCGCAACTAATAATGCAACCTAAAGATTATTCAGGAATAATGCAACCTTTATACCCCATTTATTTTAAATAGGATGAAACCGGTTGCAACCTGAAAAATGGGTAAAGTGGGACATGTGTCATCTAATAATTGGTTCCAATAAATAATTTTAAAAAAATTAAATAAAAAAGATAAACTTAAAAAAAACCTCCCACCCCACCCCCCCACCGCAAAACACCCCTCCCCACCTTGCAAGCCACCAGCCCCTACCCTAAGCCACTCACCCCTACCCTGAACCACCCACCCCCACCCCTGAAACCACCCGCCGCCGCCTGAAAATGCCACCTTGCAAGCCACCGAACCTCGAAACCACCATACCACCACACCTGAGACCACCAAAAGCTGAAACCACCACACCTCGCCATCTGAAACAGCCATGCCACCGTCGCACCCTGACCCACCTTTCGAACCCCCAGTACGAACCCTCCCTAACCATCCCCTCGCTATTTCGAACCACCCCCCACCGCAAAACACCCCTCCCCACCAAAAAACACCCTCTCGCTGTTTCGAACCACCCCCACCGCAAAACACCCCTCCACACCGCAAAAACCCCTCGATGTTTCGAACAACCCCCCACTGCAAAACACCCCTCTCCACCGCAAAACACTCCCTCACTGTTTCGAACTCTCCCGTTTCTGTGGTGGTTGCGTGTGGCTGTGAGTGGTCTTGGTAGTTTCGGTGGTGGCTGCGGGTGTTGCGGTGGGTGGTTGCGTACATAGCAGTGGCTGGTTTTGTGGATGGGGCTGGGGATATGGTTGGGGTTGGGGCTGGGGTTGGCGGTAGGGGGTGGGGCTGGGGTGGGGATAGGGGGATTTATTTATTTTACTTTTTTTATATTAATATATTATTTTAAATTTAAAGTTTTTAATAAAAATTATCAATGGTACAGGTAGCCGGTCATTTGTCCTATTTAAAATAAATGAGGTATAAAGGTTGCATTATTCCTGAATAATCTTTAGGTTGCATTATTAGTTGCGAATGGGCAAAATGTTGCATTATTCTAGCCAATTTTTCCAAAACTAAAATACTTCATCTAATTTGGGACAGAGCCCGTAGCTTATTATTATCATTATCATGATTCATGAGATGGTACTCATTGTAGCTTCAACTCAAGTTATACAAAAAAGAGCTTTTTGGTACCCTTCTCTCATGGCACCTTCAACTCTAATTAGGTCAACTGGTTCATCAAAAGTATCTAACTCTAGACTTTATACCTAGTGAAGCCATCACAACTAATCAACCGGATAAGTCAAACTTCCAATGGTTAGCTCTAAAAAAAGGGTTACAAAATCTAACATAGATTAATAAACATTATTTGTTTATGGATTTTATTCATTTCAATGGCAAAAAATTAAACCATATTTAGGATCTATTCTCTTCGGCATAAAACAGCTGAAATGAATTAAACTGAACTGAAATGAATAATGATATGTGAAAGTAAAAGTATTGTTGAGAGCTAAACTGAACTGAAATAAACTGAATTGAATTGAACTGAAAATAAGTTGGGGAGAATAGGCCCACAGAGAAAAGAACCTTAGGAGAAAAAACAAATCATAATCCAACATCTGCACAGACTGCAGGCGTAAAAGGGGAATTATGATTTTTCTAAACATATGTGAAGTTTGAAAGATCTACACCAGACAGAATAACAGAAATCACAGATATTAGAAGAAAAAAACTTTCACATAAGAAATTGGATCAGATACAAAAAAATAAAGTACAAGATAATACAATGCACAGAGACGATAAAAAAGCTCTGAGACCTGCATCTGGTAGGAAGTAATGGACACGCATAACAGTTCATGTACCACTCTTAGGAATTGATAAGTGGCTTTCAAGCATGAAAGATAGATCGTGCATCTCTGATATCAAAGTCTCTGCAACAGAAGACTTATGATCCAAGGTTTCCTTCGAGTTCCTTTCACTTGGGTTCAATCTATCAACATAAACATCAGCATCAACATCGCCATGTTCCCTCCTAAATTCAAAAACAAAGACATTATATCAGCCTGGCCCTTTATCAAATATCAAATGATGTATTATACGTAAGCGAACTTCAGTTTTTTGGTTCAGGAGCACAAACAGGGCAACAGATGCATACGTCTAAAACTCAACCCAAAAAAGGACCTACAAGGATTTTACTAGTGAAGCTAGACATCCACAAAACCAAAGTTTATCGACCAGAAATCAAAATGAGATTAGCATATCCAGTGATACCATTTATTATATACAGAAAAAAACAAATGCATTTTGGCAAATAAATTTAACACGAAGGGGAAATCCATGTTTCCCACTGGCAATGCAAAGAGTGTTCATATCCTACACCTGTAGGATAAGCACAAGCATATTTTGCTCATTTGAATATCTTTTATCATGTGAAATTTTGCTCATTTGGAGTTTCTTAAATGAGCAATGAGCAAATTTGCACCCAAATTATTCCCCAACCACCTCAAAACACCACCAAAGTTATCCCCAGGACAACCAAAAAGATTCTCTGATGGACCAAAAAAGCATTCAGCATAGTTAGATATTGGTAGAGCTTGTAAATCATTCAAGCAGCTTACACGGTCAAACTAAAGATTCTTTCAAATCTGTACTCCTCTGTTTATGCCTGCCCCGTAAGTGCAAATTTTAAGAACCCTTAACAGCTACCATGCTTGCAATTTCTAAACCAAATTATAATGAGATGTACTTGATCACAAACCTTAGACAAATGACAAACTTCATCCAAGTAATTACATCCCCAATCACACTCCTAGATTTTCTACATAAGAGACAAAGCGACAAACTAATGGGAGATGCTTAAAAGTAGAAGAGTGGTTGCCATTGCCTTCTCTATGTCCCTTTCCATTTTCCAAGTTTTTTTCTAATTAATGTTCTCTACATCCCTTCACTTTCTCAACGCTCGCCTATGAGTGTCACGCGCCAGTCCAAACCCGATAAAGAAGGAGCGTCGCAATAAATGACAACCAGCGCAAATTTTTGTCACGTCCATGATCAGGAACCAATATAAATATTTGTGTGGAATTGTTCCCTTCTCAACAACACGCTACACTTCCTAGACACAGGTGTAGTGATAATTTATAAGTGTACAGGGGTGCTATGTCATCACATGTATGAACTGCGGAAAACCTCTATCCAAGTGTGGTATCAAATGAGTAAGGGCTTCTGGAAGAGAAACTAGGGAAGGAAGAACATCAGGACTAAGGTGCACATAGATCTTGGAACACAGGGCCTTATACAAGATAGCTAGTAAACATGGTATGCGTCATGAGAAGAAAAACAAACATTATGTATCTTAAGAAGCCAAATGTATATGACAGAATTTAGATTGTAGTTTTTAGGAAAATATACGATAAGAAACAAAGTTGTAATCAATAAACTCATAGAATGGAGAGATGATGATGCAAAGAAGATGAAGATTGTGATTACATAAAAATAAAACGACAACTACAAGCTTTAGAGAGGATGAGGCTTGTTCTCTCCCAATTAAGTTACGCAACCAAATATAGTGTAATGAATGGATATTACTAGGATAAGGGTACTTTTGGTAGTTTACAATAATTTAGGAACTAGGAACGTGGTAGAAGTTTATGGATAAACTTGTCTATAAATAGAGCTAAGTAAGGAGAGTATAGGCATGATGAATGTTGATGAGAGAATGAATGTTTTGTATTGTAATACTTAGCTTGTATTATTTCTTAGGGTTTAAGTAATATTTCCATCGAATCAATCCAAGTCTCATTTCTAGTCGTTATATCACCACTAAAATCACCACTTCCTTGCTTCCACTATTATTGATGTTGTCTATCATTTTCGATCTATAACAACTTGGCATCAGATGATACGGTCCGAGGTGGAAATCACAACTGATTTTTTGTTTCCTTTGAAATAAAAAAAGTGATTATATGGAGGAGCTACAAAGTATGATTCAAGAGGGATGTATGGAGATTAATCAGCGGAATCCGGATTAAAGGAAGCTACAAAATATTCGGTATGAGCTTCAACTTCCTTTATTTTATGGAAGAGACCTAAGGTAATGGTTTCAAGAGATTGAAGAATGTTTTAAACTGTTTTGGTTTACAAGAGGAGTTCAATGTGCAGCGCTCGGGGCCGAAGCGTCGCGGTGGTTCAAACGGGAACACCTGTGACAACCCGTTTGGCAATAGGAGGAGTTGAAGCTGCTACTAGTGCTCCGCTTTGGTTCCTCATCAACGTTTTCGACGACAAGGTATTGTATCCCAACCGATCTCTTGGTGAAGAGTTACAACGTAACATGCAACCACCACCTAAAATGAAACCAACTCAGCTATGAGTGGAACCTCATGTGTCGCCGGAAAAAAGATGGAGGAGGGAAAAAAAAAATAAAAATTGATGATGCAGCCGGGGTTAAGAATGGCACACATGGGGAACGAGGCAAGTTCGGTGGTGAAGGGTTTGAGGGCGGTGACAAGGTTGCTAGACTTGGTGGTGAACCAATGGGAGGAAAATTTGAGCGAGGTGATGGTGCGTGCAGTGGCTCGAGTGGTGGTCGTGGTTTGGTGTAAAGGTGGTAAAAACTGACATGACCCGCCAACTCGACATGGAATCAACACGTTAGTAGCGGGTTTGGGCCGAGGGTGCTAATTTGTTTACATACATGGGTTGACACGACACGACATGTTTAATAAACGGGTCGGGTTAGGTTGGATGGGTTCAACCGTTTAACTAAGCGGGTGACACGACATAACACAATTCCGCTTAATTTTCAACTTTTGTATGTAAAAATGACATGACATGCCAACACGGCCCGAACTCAACACAGAACAAAAGGGTTTGGTTTCTTGACACGTTTAAGTAAACGGGTCGACACGATAAGACACGTTTATTAAACAAGTTGGGTTAGGGTTGAGGGGGTTTACCCCGTTTATGTAAGCGAGTTAACACTAATATGACAAGACACGACACGACATGTTAGATCTAGTTTGGTGGCCTAAAATTTTACTTTGGTGGGAAACCACTTGCAATGACCCGGACAGAGGCGGAGATGATTATATTGGTGGAAGTTATCGTAGTCATAGGGAAATTTTGAGGTAGTGGGCCGAGCCTTAGTGGTGTTGGAGAAACATGGCGGTGGTTAGTAGATATAGAGTATGGGAGAAGCTTCAAAATGCAGTATGATAACTTGGTGAAGAATTTAGAAAATAGTGACAAGGGTAATAAAGTAATTACTTAAAAGTTGACAAATTAAAAGGTGACTACAGTGTATTATTTTGATTATGTTAGTTTGCTAATAGCATGTGCACCCAACCCAAGCTCAACCCCTATGAGTTTTAGAACTTCCGTTTCTCAACCTTAAATCCCACCATCCCTTCACTTTTAATACCCACTATTCCCACCCAACGTGATGGCACGCAAAAAATTCAGCCTCATACCTTAATTTACTCTTCCAAAACCAGGGTCCAAAATAACGGCCGGTTTGGAATGGTTTAGTCGTTTTGGGACGGCTTTGTCAGTACGTTGGATTTTAAAAGCCTGTTTTTTTGGTCGTATCAGCCGTATTCAGCCGTGATTAGGGCTGAGCAAAACTTGGGTCGGACCGCACCAAACCGCAAACCAAACCGTTTTGGCGCGGTTTGGGTTGGTTTATGGTCTAAAAAAAATGGGTTGGGTTGTTATTTTGGGTAAACCGCGGTTTGCGGTTTAAGGTTGGGTTATTATTTTTTTTAACCCAAACCGCACCGTAAACCGCAAAATACACGGTTTATGGTTCGAACCGTAAACCGCAAATTAAACCAAACCGTAAACCGTTTGATTTTTCATTCTATATTCCTTTTCTTGATAAACTAATCTTGGTTGTTATCAAAACCTGCCTTTAAAATTTTGGTTTCATGTGTGGAGAGATCTGGGGTTTTTGCCAAGCATGCTGATGTAATGACAGTTGGTCATTGTTGATGGTTGGACAATGGATGATAAGGTTGGGTAAATCAAAGAGTATGCACAACGTAGGAAGAAGGAGGAATTCTTGTTCATTGTAATTTTTTGACATTGGATATTTGAATCAAGACTAATATTATGTATTAATTTATTTAGCTACGGTCATATATGTATCCGACATCGACGTAACAAGAATTTCGCACTTTTAAAGGCCTTAATTGTGTAATATTTTTGGAACTTCAAAGTTTATTTTTTGTATAATCTAGCTTTTATTGAGCTCATTTATATGTTTTTAATAGCGAGTTTGTAGTCGATAGATTAATACGACAATTTCAAATTACAAAATACGTTTACAGATAAAAAAGGGGCAAACCGCAAACCGCACCGCACCAAACCGTTTTATGTGGCGCGGTTTGGTTTGGTTTGGCCCAATTTGCGGTTTGGGTTGGTTTGAAAAAAACGCAAACCGTTTTTATTTGGGTTGGTTTGGTTTACGTCCCAAACCGCACCAACCCAACCCACGCTCAGTCCTAGCCGTGATAATACGGTTCGGCCGTTTTTTTGGCCGTATCGACCGTGACAAATCGGAGAAGAGAGTAGATTCGAATTTTAGAGTAAAAAAAAAACTTCCTTTAGATTTTTACATACCTTTATAGTAATCTATCATTTTCAAGCAAAAACCCCTTGTTAATTACATTTCTTTTCATCAAATTGAAGACAGATTAAAAGCCCTAATTTGTGGAAACTCTAATTCGTAATTGTGTAGTAGTTGGAGACCGCCACACTCGTCGGAGGTGAGAGAAGATGACGACGAGTGGCGTCTGTGGATAATCGGGCTTCAACCATGTCTTCATCTCTGTAATTTTTCATCTCTTTGTCTTACTTCGATCTTGGCTTCGATCCGTTTTGCCTTCCTTCGATCTCTATAAATATAATTCCTCTGTATCTCTTTTTCTCTTCCTTCTCTCTAACCTTTTCTCTCTCTTGTTAACACCGCCAGACCTAACCCACTAGTTTTCTTTTTTTAAAAGATCAAAATTTAATTTATTTACCTTTTAATTCAAAATTATATTTACCTTTTATGTTTTATTTTACTCAAGCTATCCTCCTCACTTGTTGAAGGCTTTTTATTAACTCCCTTAATGGAAATTTAAGTCTTTAAAAGCAGTTTTTTTAATTAAAAATAAACAACATAACCTAATTTGTTCCACGACAACCGTATCCAGTTCCGCGACCAACATATCCATTCAGTTACCCGAAACCCGATCCATTCCTGTATTCGAAACTGTTCCCGTATTTTCGAACCATGTCCAAAACCCATTTTTAATTTCATCAACTAACTGCCTGTTTCTTAAACCAAATTTCTACAACCCAAATTTTCTACACCTCATCCCATAATCCATGCCACCTTATATTCTGAACAGCCCAATTCGGTTTCATATCACAAAGTGACCGCAAAACTACTCCCCACTATAGCTTCATGTAATTCCAAGGCCACTTCACCATAATCGGGCCACTAGAAGGAGTAGGAGGCATCACCAACGAGGAGATGGATCGATAATGGAAACCATGCATCAACTTTAAAAAGATCACTTTTTATTGCTTGCAAGGTCTATAATTCAGTGCCAATTACTTCCCACCTTGAGACCAAGGTGGAATTTAATGGGGCTGGTAATGTAATGAATGAATATTACTAAAATAAGGGTACTTTTGGTAGTTTACAATAATTTAGGAACTAGGAACTTAGTAAAAGTTTTCGGCTAAACTTATACATAAATAGAGCTAAGTTAGGAGAGAGTAGGCATGATGAATATTGATGAGAGAATGAATGTTTTTGTAGTGTAGTACTTAGCTTGTATTATTTCTTAGGGTTTATGTGATATTTCCATCCAAGCAATCCAAAGTCTCATTCCTAGTCCTTATATCACCATTAAAATCACCACTTTGCTTCCATTATCATTGATATTGTCTATCATTTCCGGTCGATAACAACCACTCAATATTTTTTGTGATTCTAATTCCTTAAACTCTCTTCAAGTTATGCACCTAATGATTCCCTATCCCTCTAACTTATTAATTGCCATCGCTCTCAAGCTTCCTAGCTGATTTTATTGTGTAATTTCTATCACGCCCCTCGTATAGCCGGTACATTACAACTAGTAAACTAGTTTGAAGTCAATAGGGAAGCCAATAGGACTGCGGGGGTATTTGTATATAGATTTTATGCATATAGTTAGCACATATGCGTCTCTAAGCGTCAATTTTAGATGGATTCCCATAAGGTGATTCAATGTATTCGTCAAATAAAAGACCAGTTGGACATGCCTTGAAACATGTGATAAAAGACCAATTGGAGAAGCTTGGAAACACGTGGTGGATTCCGGGTTTTCCCATGGTAAATCGTAGGCAAAACAAGGGGTAAACGAGAAATATTGAGATCGCATATCCGTTTGCAATGTGAGAGCTTATAAGGTCCACAAACTAGTTGAGTGCCTTGCTTGACTCTTTGGTGTGGTTTTCCGGTTTTAATTGTTCTGGCTTGTGGACAAATTATCCCACATGATTTAGGATTCGAGTGTTCGAATGCAAATTTAACCGCAGTCATTTAGGAATAAAGTTTGTTTCCTTTTTCTACTTCGATTCAAGATCTTGTTTGATGCTTAACATCATTTCTTTCATGGAGAACGTCTAATGGGGATCATTCTTTAGCGCAACTATGTTAGGAACACTATTAGGAAACTCCTTAGTGATCTTCACTTTAGTGATTTTTTAGATGACTTATATGGGTTGCCCATCCTTTACTTTTCTCGCCTTATAGTTGTTTATGTTTGCATTTATACTCCTATCTCAAAAGTGGAATTAGGAGCCTTAAGTTAGAGTAAAAGGAAGATAGACAAGATTTTCGGCTAATTCCAGATGATTTGTGTAATAGGAAGAATAATTATGCCCTTTGGCAAAGTATGTGAAGGATATTCTCACCCAACAACCGTTTATATAATACCCTTTTCGACAAGCAATCCAATGAAGTCGTATCCTCGTAGCAAAAGGACCAGAAGCACTTGGGGCATCAAAAATTCAAAATTCTAGTTGGCCCTCGCATTGGAATTTATATATGATTTTCTTAATGAGATAAGACCTGATCCGTGAGATAAACTTGAAATGTTGTTTTATTCAAAGTCTTTTGGCGTACAAGTTCCTTCTAAAGAATGATGTGCTGAAGATCACTTTATCAGGTATTTGAGTAAATCAGAGGAGAACTTTCGGGCACTTTTAGTACCATTACCTCAAAAACAAAATAATGTATTACGATTTTGTCGATAAGCAAGACATAATTAACTTTGGATGGAGTAATTGAATGCCCCCTTAAAGTAAAAGTATCGATGAAGCAAGAAAGATCCAAGAGCTAAGGTGGGAGCACGGATGGGGCCTTTGCAAGCGCATGGAAAGATGAAGGGCAAAAAGGTGTCATATGGCATTTTATTTAGGTAAAAAGGGGCACTTTACGATCATTGTCTTAAGGAAAACACGGGCTTCAAGAAAGTATATTAAACTAAAGTTAATGAAAGCGAGAATATTTATGATAGTGATGGGTGCACGATGCTTTGCTGGTAACAAAACTAGCATAAACTATGAGATAATGGGTGTTAGATTCGAGATGCTTTCACATATGGAAAACGGAAAGTGACAATGAAGGAGAAGCAGTCAATCTAGCCGGTGGAGAAGGGATAAAAGTTGATAGGAACTGAACTCGAACTTACATTGATTGAGGTCATCTCAAACACTAAGGTGCATTATCGCGTTATATGCATAATTAAGGAGAACTAGTGGGTGTGGAGCACGATAAGACAATCCAAGGCCGCATGGATCTACTTATGCATCTTTCTTATTAAAGTGTATGTCCATCATGGTGCAAAAATACGGTCGTATCTAAGAGTTCACCTGAATTGGAACAGTTTTCAACTTTGGCGAACCGAACTCCATCGATTCAACATGTTGGATTTAAAAAGCCTCATATTTTGGTCATTTCAACGGTATCACCCGTGACAACAAGGGTTCACTCGTTTTTTCCGCTCTAAAATGCCACTTTGCATTAGAGATTCCTTATCTTTACTTTTACAGTAGCACTCTTTCGCACTACCTCCAATAATGACTCAAAGACAAGAGAAAAGAAAGAGAGGAAGAGCCACCACCGCACCATTGAACCTATATAACTAACTAAGATCTAAGAGTGATTGAAGTAAAAAGACCTCAAAAAAAAAACTTTAAAACTAAATTCGTTCCGTTATCCCGAAATCGTATTTTCGAACCATGATGCCTATAAGGCCTTCGTGGAAGGGGGTCATCATTGATATTAAGCTCTTGGTCGTTCATTGCAGAGATGGACATTGTTAGGGATCACGGGAAGATTGTGAGGTTTACAAGCTTGAACAATCCAACACTCACAAAGCCTAAAAACATGATGTTGTTCTGGATTTTAGTCATGGCTTGTCAATGTGGGTAAAGAGAGAAGAAATCTGCAAAAAACGGCTACATACTGATGTAAAGGAAGATAACTTATTTTGGGTTTAGGATTATATGTCGTTGTGGGTGCATGGTTGTGGAATTTTTGTGATGCGTTGCTTGCTTTTGCGAAGTCTCTGTATCTTATATGGCTTGAATTTATAGTGCATAGTTTCCTATTTGATTGCCATTAGTTTGGGGTTGGTGCAGTTTGAGACATAACCCAAACCAACCCAGACAAAAGCGATTTGAGGTTTTCCCATACTAATCCAAACCACACCTCGGGATGAACCAACACAAATCCCATGGTTTGCCATTTACACACATTTTTATCTAAATACGAGTTTTCTAATTTGCAATTGTTGTTATATTTTACCGACTAGACATTGACTATTAAAACATATAAAAAGCTAGAATATACCAAGGAAATTATAAAGTTGCTAAAAATGACTACTAAAGGTACGAAATTGTTATTAAGTCAGATGTTGAAGACACTTTAGTGATTTGTGGTGCGGATCAATTTATAAATATAATAAACCAACTCTAAAGCAAACCGCGATTTGGTCAAAAATACAAATCAACCCACTTTTTTAGCCTACAAACCAACCCAAATCGTGCCAAAACAGTGTAAGTTGATATGGTGCAGTCCGGCCCAAATTATGCTCTGCCGTAAAGAGAAGGGGTAAGATTCAAACCTCTACATTAAGAGCTCTTAG
Source organism: Patellifolia procumbens (assembly GCA_947645195.1). Taxonomy (NCBI): domain Eukaryota; kingdom Viridiplantae; phylum Streptophyta; class Magnoliopsida; order Caryophyllales; family Amaranthaceae; genus Patellifolia; species Patellifolia procumbens. The sequence goes on from CANSGD010001341.1 coordinate 71,019, forward strand.
GATCATTGTTTAAAATAAACGCATTAGTTACTACAAACACTCTCACGAAACTTGGTAGTGTGCTTCACAGAGGAGAGTTGTAATTCTAAGGCGAGGTAACATTTGTTGAATTTGATTAGTAACAAAAGGTTTTCAACCCTACATGTTAACGATGAGTGTATTCCTCGTGTATTGTTTGTACCCCTCGGATTAGTTCATATCTTTTTAGTGGTACCCTTCCTAACTCACAATTGGAAAGTGTTCTTAGATGTTTTAGATATCGAAAGAAGGAATGAAGACTCCCCTCGAATTTCGAGGATTCATATGACTTCAACCTAACAAAACATGGTTTAAGAAACGGTGGGTTTCCCAAGTAGGGCATAAGTAACAAAAATAAACTTCCTCTTAGCAAAGGAGTAGCTACAAAACATATACCTCTAAAACAACAAGCTTAGAATGACTAGGTGTCCATGGAAGCCAAGAACAAGATAGGGGCGATGTTCACCAATATGTAATGTGAAACTTTTTCCCAAAAGTCGATTGGACTTGAAACGACTCAACTTAGGTAAAGATGATGAACAGTTTTCCTAAAGGAGCCAAAGAGGTCTTACGAGTACCCATGGAAGATTATTGTCGCATAAATGAGCTCCCTCAATTTGAAGCATAAGGCACTTTAGCCACTCCATTAGTTCAAAAATCTAAGCTTATTGCAAAATTACGTGTCACGCATCATTATATCATACATTTCTTTTATGTCAAATTATAATGTCAATGCAATATTATATGTCAAATTTTAAAATGTCAACGCAATATTATATGTCAAATTATAATGTCAATGCAATATTATATGTCAAATTATAATGTCAATGCAATATTATAAGTCAATTCATAGAATCAATGCAATTTTTTTGTGATGGAGGAAGTGATGCTCAACTCGTGCAGAAAATTTTACTATACAAACAAAGGGAAAAGTAACACTAACAATTCTAACTATCAATGATCTTCACAAAACAATCACTATCATTCAAACTCAGGAACAACTATTGACACACTCTTGCCAAAATAGTCTCAATTTTCTATCAATTAATTCAACCAGTTAGCTTGGCTACGTGCTCCTGGAATGGCTTGCAAATCATTTTATATATTTCTCAGTTTCCTTCCCTCCCTTTGACTTGCTGTCCACAACCCCATATCCTTGACCCTATATCCTCCCTCCCATCCCCGCCATCCTCAGTTCCTGTAAATCAAGACCACCCTCTGCTCCACTATCCCAAATTTTCAAACCAAATCGTCCTCCCTTTCCCTCATTTTCAATTTCAAAAATTCAAATCCTCCATTTCCTTCCTATTTCGTCAATTCTGGAAGCCCATCTTGGGAACAGGTTCCAGAATCCAGAGCACAACTGATGCTTTCGTCACAACTGCTCTTTCTCACTGGCTAGCTTGGTTTGTGTGCCAAGTGGGCTCTTGTTGCCTGTCCAGCTCTTCCCATCTACCCTGTAGATACATTAATGCCCCAACTATTAGAAGGCCAACTCTCATTTGACAAACAATTTCAAACACCTTCTTCAACTATATCAAGCCATCAACTACCCCCACAGCAACCATCATTATCCATCATCATCATTATCATCATCGCGTCATCTCTAAGTATCATATTACCTGAATTAACAATCATCAAAATCTCCAAAACCTCATCATGTACCCATTGCCACACAACACTAATCGATATATATGAATAATATCCCACTCTTCTCCGACAAGGAAACTCAGTTTACCCTTCTCCAGAACCCAGGTATGACTTGGAGAGAAATACTATCAAGGGAAGGAAAATCAGACAGTTGAGACTTCAGAGTTTAGACCCATTGTTTTGTCTTCTGTAAGTCATAGCACCTTTACCTCAGAACCTCAAGGACTCCATGGTTCCTGGTTTTAAGAAGGGTATTACATAAAAATTCACCAAGGGTTATGACTAGCTCAACCTCCAACTACTTAAAAAGACAGCTAGCCTTCAATGCACTTAAGGTAGCCGTGAGTGCAGCACCTATTTTAGCTATGCTAACTTAAACAGAACCTTCACCTTCTCATTAAGGAAGAAAATCGCGGATACGGTCGCGATGATGCGTAAACAGCTTGCAATGGTCGAATAGAAACAAATTGTTGTTGACACGGCGCAAATTTTAATTATTTCACACCAATAGTTTTTTAACCTCAATTTTGCATTTTTTTAGTTTTAAAAGTATTCTTATAACTTTATTTGACTAAAGCTATCATATGGTTGGGTTACACATATGGGGAATAAAAAGTTACTCAAACCATGAGATTTATATACATTATATGTATATATATATATTGATACTAATTCATATATATTATCCAACTTCTCGGAAAGTTTTTCTCTTTTCGTTGGTGTGTGCCTACTATGTGTATTTTCCCCTTCATTTTTAGACCAATTCTGATAAAGTAAAGGCACGGGTACAAAAAGGCTCTAACGCGGTGAGTCAACATTACATAACAGACAATGTGGCGATAGGGACTTGAATTTCATCGCGATGTTACGTAACCGCATTTCGCATAACGACCAGTTCAAAATCCGTTACATAACGGCCGTTACGCAACGCAACGGCCGAGTTTTGTTTCTACTAATGCTTCATGATTTGAGTTAGGGGCCATGCAGCTTGGGGGGAGCAAGGTTATCGGGTTCGACGAGCAAGGTCTAGCTATCTTATGAAGCATACGGAAATAGGCACTATCAAAAGTGGTTGGCAAGGTTATTAAGTTTGACTCTCAGATTTTGTAGGATTAGTGATGCTTTGTCAAGGGCAGCTGCTAGCTCAGTTGAGTGTGGCGCCATTTAACTTCATGTGGGTAAGGTGGGACCGTGGGAGGACATCCAACCAGTAGCCAAATCCTTTTGTGAAGCGGCTTACCATAGAGATCCGAGCAAAGAATCCTGTGGCCATGGGGTAAAGCTTAGAACATTGTATACTCTAATTATTCCTCAACACTCTTCGTTGGTGGGCCCTACTCAAGGAATCGCATGAGTCTACCTTGGGTGGATAATTAGCGGATCAAAACCTATCAAAGGTCTGGTCTCTTACAACTAGGAATGGCAATGGGTCTTGGACCCGATCCAGAGGGTCTAGGTCCAACTTTTTAAATCCAATGGGTCTGGGAGTGATGACCCAGAGATTATCACACGGGTCGGGTCCAGATATATCAGACCCAACCTGTCCAAACCCTACCCATAGACCCATTTACATAAAAAAAATTCAAAAAAAAATTAAGTTGTAAATTACAACGTTATGAGTAGTTGTTACTCCATCTTAAGACATGTAATAATGTAAGTTGAACATTTTTAAGATTTTATAAGCTATATTATATTAATTGTTTCGATACAAACCTTAACCATGGCCACACGAACCTATAAAATAGGCGAATAAATTAATTAGATTAAAAAATAATATTAAACTTGAAATTCAAAAGGATCCACTAAGGACCCTGTAAGGACCCTAGACCCATCAGACCATTGGGTCTGGGTTCGGTCTGGATCTGGAAGAAATTAATGGGTCTCGCAGACCCTACCCATTGCCATTCCTACTTACAACCACTTTCCTATTCCTTGTAAGAGGAAGTCTCAATGGGCATCGCCACATCGCAATGGGAAGGTCTTCCTGCCTTTGAAGCTACTTGGGAAGACTACTTTTCTTTCGAAGCCAGTTTTTCCTGTTCCACTGTCAGGACGAAGTATGGGTGGGGGCATCACCCTCCTGTGATATTACTTGCACGAGGAGAGGATCCAAAAAAAGTGAGTGACACATCATGTGAGTGGTAAGCTAATATTTTGTTGGCAGAGTTGGTTAGAAAGATTAAAGACATATGATTGTCGGTCGAATAAGGATATAAATAGCGAAAGAGGAGATAGAGAGGGGCATCCAGAAACTGTATAGAGAGAGGTATATGGAAGGAGAGAGCTTGCCCCTGGGAAGCATTTGTATTAGCTAATTACTCTGACTAAACAACAATAAATTATCTAGTCCCTAATTCTAGCATCCAATCAAAGAAAAAAAAAGCCTCTTTAAAGCTCAGATATACGGTGATTAAAGTTTTTAAAAAACAAAAACTTATACTTGCAACCGCATGGATCTAGCATATTCAAATTCGCAAACTAAAGGTTCAAGTAGAAATGAGATCAAGATTGGTGCCCTTCAACGTATCCGTTTGTCTCCTATATCAGTCTCCTAGAGCTAATCATGTTTGGTTGGCTTCAATTTCAGTAGAGAAGTAGTAAGCTGATTTCCCAAACTATCCAAAATAGTGAATGGGGTAGTCCTCCACAGTGCTGAAAGATGGAATCATGTAAAGGGGACATCGTTTATGATACAAGGAGCAGGTCACATTGGGATTGGGCTATACCTGGAGTGGTCAACATATGGCAGAATCTCATATTTGAAGAAAAGGAGCAGACATTAGGCTAATGCAAACAAGAAATCAATACAGTATGGCATATAACAGAAGAATTGGATTTCAGTGCACTGACCTAATCAGATCAGCACCTTCCGGTGATGAAAATGCTACTGGCGCAGAACCTTTTTGGCTACTGAACATTTGGGCATATTGATCAGAGTACAAGGAGCTATTTGGCCCCACATACTCTATATTCAAATTGGGGCTAAATAAGTTTATTTCTGGTGTTTTTCCAATTGCGACAGCAGTGTCCTTGGCCGCTTGCACGTTAGAGGAGCTATCAATTACATTCCATGCATCAAATCGATTGCCATGTTGAACAGCTTCCTTAACATCAGGTGTCTGCACTGAGCCATTAAGGTTTGCTTGTGCATTACTTGAGCTTGTGAAATCAGTCCACAAATCAAATGAATCGTCATTTTCACATGTGGATTTATCATCAAATACAGAAACTCCATCACACTGAAGCTGATTGTCGGGTTGGCTAGTGGATAGTTTTCCAATATTACTTAGTCCAGGAAAAAAATCCCCACCTCCATTGCTTAACTTATTTTCGGATGATTCTGTCCCGGCATTCTGCAGCTGATGTCCTAAATTGGATGGTGTTCCTCCCAAATAACCCCATGAGCTGATTGAGCTATTGTCCGCAACCAATTCTCGACTCTTAGGAGCTTTCTGGAAACTGACTTGATCCAGAGTGGTCTTGGTATCATTTGATCCCAAAGAAATAGTTTCTCCTTGAACTTCCGAACTTCGGATATCAGGCCATGAACTAAATATGTCATCATCCTTAAAGACTGCTTGATCTTCAGAGGTCCCTGTGTTGCTAGTTTGAGGCTGACTGGCAGGAGTAATCTTTGAGCTTGAAAAGTCATTCCATGCCCCATATGAAATATCATTACCAATTGGCTTACTGTCAGAACCACCAGTAGATCCTGTGAAATCACTCCATAAATCATGTGAGTTACCATTCCACAAGGCCACAGAGTCACCTTGATTACCATTATCCTTCCGAGAACCTACTTCTAAACTGCTGGTTAGCTCTTGGGTTTTCTCAACACCACGTCCAGCAAAATCATTCCACGCATCAAATATGCCACCACCTTCAGTAGATATTTTGGTGGCAGCTTCTATGTTTGCTGCCTGTTGATGATTGTCAGAGCCCTTAAAATCATTCCACAAGTCAAATGAATCATCAAGTTCATGGGCATGTGACTTGCTTTCTCCACCTCGCAATAGATCACCTTTAACAACAAAGTGCATATCATTATTCCATAAGCCAGTCGGCGGCTCACCTTGATCACTTGACTTATTTTGTGAGTATTCTACAGGAATATCTAGGTGTTTGAAGTAGGTACCATCCAACAGAGCAAGATCATTTTCTGCAGTAAATGCTGCATCACCATTAACATGCTGATCTGAATTATCACTGATGGTCTGTGACTGAATGTTTACTCCAGTACTTGGTTTCATAAAACTATCCCAAGCATCATCAGGCACCCTTAAATCCTTATACTGAAGCTCGATGTTGTCTGAAACCACAAATCCAGTAGAATCATTAACTGGATCAGACATAACCAGTCCACCGCTACTATCTGTGCCAGACACGGGTATGCTGCTTGGCTCACATTCAGTAATTTTCTCATTCACAGACATCCTAAAGTCCCCCCACTCATCAAAATGATCTTCAACATCCCTCTTCTCATTATTAGCAGAATCTTCTTTGGTGGTATGCTGTTGATCTGGCAACCAGTCAAAAGACGTATCAACAGACTCAAAGACCTTGCCATCCCCTTCAACCAAAACGTTCCCATCGGATTCCTTAGAGTTAAAAGGCAGTCCAGTGTCTAGATTACTCCAAATATTATTATTATTGGAAGTAGTCCCTAAGGAAGCATCAGGAATCGATACATTTGCTAATCTCTCATGTCCGGGATCTGGGGTAGCAGATTGAAAGTCTGCCCCCCAATCTGAAAAAGACTCATCATTTCCGCCATCACCAGTTCTAGAAGCAGCCTGAGAAGACGGAGTATTTTCGAAAAAATTAAGATTCCTCTCTCCTGAAATCCTAAATTCGTCAATTTCTATATTTTGACTATCTACCGGCTGTTCATTACTAGCACTAGAGGCATGATCTCTGCTTCCTGAAGCTAAAATTTCCTCAACATCTACACCAACCAAGCTCAGATATCTTTTCCCAGGAAGTTGTTCTTCCTTATTCACGCCAAGTCCCCTCGAGTAATCAGGCCACTTCAGCTGCAGATCTAGGAAATCCGACAACAACTTTTCATCCTCCTTGACAGAACTCCATGATCTATCACCAGATGGAGTACCCCCATGTGGTGTCCCTACAGTTTCCTGCAACCCCAATTTCTATCATAACTAAGATTTCAAAATGTGGCTTTGCACACAATAATAGTTGCAAAAAATAATATGAGAAAGGCCAAGTTGATATCGGATATATGTCAACATTACATATATCGAATATTTGTGGAATTGTGGTTAATTCAACAAAAAGAAGTAGTATAACTATCAAGTAAAGTAGTATATTAAATTCTAAAAATTATATGCTAAATACAAAGATATCAGACTTAATATAGCTGTAGAGGCGTAAAAATACTGATTTTTATATACTACCAAAAAATGTAAGGCGGTGGATATATTTATTGTTGGCCCGGGGTGTTTGGCAAATGGATTTTGGGTGCCTTTTTCATTGGCTTTTGGCTTTGGCTTTGGCTTTGGCTTTTTTTTTCTGGTTAAACAGCCAAAAAAAAGTGTTTGGTTACCAGCTTCAAGTAGCCAGAAGTTGTTTTTATCAGCTTTTGTGGCTAGTTTTGGCTTTTGTTTCCATTTGTACTACATAGCCGACAATAACACTCAGTTTTACCAAACAATTTTTTTCACAGCCAAAAATTATACAGCCGCTCAAACAAGCCACTAAAAACAGCCGGTTAAACCAACGAACATATAAAGTCACCAGCCAATTGCCAAACACTATATCCGATATCAACCTGGCATTGCTCAAATAATATGGAACAAAACATAATTAAAAGCTAGCAAAAAGGAGCAAGAGAGAGATTAAAATAATTACTTACAAACCCATCTAAATGGAGCGAGTTGAGAAACCATTGAAATGCAGAGGTGGATTTGAAAGAAATAGGGTGAGGAAGAACATCTTGGATTTGGGTGTGCCCACAATAAACACAAATAATAGATTCAGACCCCCTTAATAGATCTCCATTGCAATTCTTACATCGCAAAACATGAATAGAAGGATTGGACCCAGAAATTGCTTCAGTGAGAAACGATGATGGTAGGGAATCAAGTGAGTGATCGTTAAAGTTTAAAGAATCAAGACCAGCTTCTTTCTTCAACAATATTTGTACTTTTTCAATTAAATCCACAGATACCTCGTATTTCTCCATTAGGGAGTTTGATTTGGGAAGGATTTGATAGTATTTCAAGGTTCCGATAGAGTGGGTAGGGTTTGAATTTGATTTTGGTTGAGAAATGAATCTAATCTGGTACTCCTAGCATTTACCTGCCACTCATTGAAGTGAGAAAACATTCTTAAATCAGAGTTTTACGAACACAGCCACAGTTGATCAAATGATCGATAATGGTTATAGACAAACAGCCAAGGACGGCAAGGCTTCTTGCCATACGGTTCGAAAATTTTACTATGGACTTTTTGGAAAAAGGCCGTTAATTAATGTGAGTCACACGTTAGCATTGGTTATTTTGGTATTTAATTAATTTGTTTTTAATTTTGGTATTTTAGGCAAAAAAAATTATTGTATTTCATATTTTTGATATTATTATATAATAACCTTTAAAATATACGAATATTATACTTTGAAATATATAAAATTACACCTTATAATATATGAAATTATACAATACTATCATATACAAATATACTTTAAAAACTTGGTGCATATTCCTTATACTTTATTAACCTCTTTTTCAATCTTGCTAGACCTACGAAAATTAGTTATCGTCATTTTTAGTTTTTTGGACAGCACTATAACATATTTTAATCATAGCCATAATTTGGATAATTAAACTGGACAATATCCAAATCGAGCTATGGTCATAGCCAATACCAATTTCACTGTACATGTCCGAATTATGGCTATGACCAAAACATGTTAGGAAAAATTGATTACAATAATTCAAATTATGCTCGTTCCGTCAATAATAGTCCCAATTATAAGTTATGATATCACGTATTTATATAGAGTTTTCTCCCTTATTTACAAGCTAATTTGGGCGTCATTGGAGCTCTTGGGAGCTATTTTGTGCTAGCTATCGTATATAGTTGTGGTTTTGTGTTTTAGTGTTGAATTGCAGGTTTTAGGGAGTTTTCTCCTTATTCCCGAGCCATTTGGAAGCAACCACGGCTTTACGAGATGTTACGGGGCACGTAGGATGGCTCACGAGCTTTATGGGTAGTTTAGGAGGTCCCAAGACCCCTAAACGTGAAGATTAGAGAACCAAAGAGTCAAAAAGGAGGTTTCCGTACTCTGATCGGGCAAAAATGGCCCGATCGGGCGAAGTAATTATGATCGGGTATAGAAGTTCCGGACCCGATCGGGTATAGAAGTTCAGGACCCGATCGGGTAAGCGTTGCCCGACCCGATCGGGCGAGGAGCCATGTCCCCAGACCCGATCGGGCATCCAGCCGACCCGATCGGGTGGGCTGCTCGTAGCTCCTGTTGTGTTGCTGCGTATGAGAAGAATGTGGCTGGCCCAAGTTGTCGCCAAGCCCGATCGGGTGGCATCCCAAGGCCCGATCGGGTGGGCCAAACTTCGCCAGACTTGCTGCTGGGTTGCAGCGCTAAACAAGAAACGAAGCCAAAAAAATCCTCACTATAGGCCCGATCGGGTGGCCTTTGGCCCGATCGGGTCCTGCGCATTTTCTCGCGTTTTTTGACTTTTGTTTCCGCAATTAGTTTGACTTTGAGGGGTATTATAAATACCTTTTCCTCATTATTTAGAGACATCTTTTATTCTAGTTTAGACTCTAGTTATTTCTCATTGTTCTTAGTTTAATTCAAACACTTTAGATTAGATTAAAGGTGATTGAACCTATTCCGATTTCAATAAAAGTTCCTGCTTTCCATCAATTGGTATTCTCTCTTACCCTAATCTCTTTTATTATTCTCAATTGCATAGTTTATTTATTCAATTATTCATGATGCAATTATTAGGGTTTCATATTAGTTTGGTTGTTGTTAATTCGATTATGAGTGAGTAGTTCTCTTTCTAGGGCGTTAGATAGGAAAGCCATGTTTATATCATGATTGTGATTTAGATTCCTGTCGATTTCTAGGGCTTGATTAGGGTGATTGTGATGTGGTTTGTTCTCATTGAGTAATTAATGTCAGTGTACAATTCCATTGATTGCTTGTGATTAATAGTTGTTTGCACAGATCCGTCTTACGACTAGAGGCCTAGGCCACGTCAGTAGTTCTGATTACGTTAGTGAACATGCGGCGTATGTTGAACTATGAGCGTTGATTCTTAACCATAGCCCAACACATGCTCTAATCCCCCGACTCTTGACTAAGGTTTTGATAGTAGTTGACCCTATTTGATTGGTATAAGCATGGTGGACCGACCTAATACCCTAGGTTTTTAGTCCATAGTTAATTCCTCGATTTAATTTGTCTTCTTTAGTTTAATCTTTAGTTCAGTCAATTCTTCCCTGATTTCATCTGAAGTAGCTGATTGATTGAATATTAATTTAGAAACTCTGTCTCCCTGTGGATTCGACCCTGCTTCCATTGACTACCATAGTTAGAGGACTGTAGGTTTATCTTTGATTAGGTGATACGACTAAAACCCTATCAAATTTTGGCGCCGTTGCCGGGGAGACGGCTAGTTTTCTAAGTTTTTATTTGATTATTTGGTCTACTTCTCTGTACCTCATTGGAACTTCATTGTTTCAATCGAGGTACGTTGTACTGCTTCTTTTTGTTTCTTTTGTATGCCCAGGTCTCAAAAAAACGGTTCCCCCATCCCAGCGGATCCCGATCTCACTAGGACAATCAGGCGGATTCGAAAGAAAAATCAGAAATAAAAGCAGTCTGTTCAGCTGAACACCTCTGGAACAGTGATATCACGTATTTATATAGAGTTTTCTCCCTTATTTACGAGCTAATTTGTGCGTCATTGGAGCTCTTGTGAGCTATTTTATGCTAACTATCGTATATAATTGTGGTTTTGTGTTTTAGTGTTGAATTGCAGGTTTTAGGGAGTTTTCTCCTTATTCCCGAGCCATTTAGAAGCAACCACGGCTTTACGAGGTGTTACGAGGCACGTAGGATGGCTCACGAGCTTTATGGGTAGTTTAGGAGGTCGCAAGACCCCTAAACGTGAAGATTAAAGAGCCAAAGAGTCAAAAAGGAGGTTTCCGTACTCTGATCGGGCAAAAATGGCCCGATCGGGCGAAAATACATTTATCGGGTATACAAGTTACGGACCCGATCGGGCAAGCATTGCCCGACTGGATCGTGCGAACACCATGTGCCCAGGCCCGATCGGGTGTTCACCGCCCGACCCGATCGGGTGGGCTGCTCATAGCTCTTGTTGTGATGCTGCTTGTGAGAGGAGTTTGCTGGCATTGTTTGTCGCCTGGCCCGATCGGGTGGCTGCCCACGGCCCGATCGGGTGGGCCGTAAAAGCCAATTGAAGCTGCGCTGTTGATACGCTGACCAAGAAACGCAAGCTGAGACATTTTGTACGTCGGCCCGATCGGGTACTGTGCTCGGGCCCGATCGGGTCTGGCGCTTAATGACGCGGACTTCGACCTTTAATTTCCGTTTTAGTTAGATTTGAGGGGGACTATAAATACTTTTTCCCTCATTATTGAGAGACATCTTTTATTTTATCTCTTCACTGCTTTAGACTAGTTTTATTTCTCATTGTTCTTAGTTTAATTCAAACACTTTAGATTAATTTAGAGGTGATCAAACCTATTTCGATTTCAATAAAAGTTCCTGCTTTCCGTCAATTGGTACTATTTCTTACCCTAATCTCTTTTATTATTCTTGATTGCTTAGTTTATTTATTTAATCGTTCATGATGCAATTGTTAGGGCTTCATATTAGTTTTGTCGTTGTTAATTCGATTATGAGTGAGTAGTTCTCTTTCTAGGGTGTTAGATAGGAAAGCCATGTTTATACCATGATTGTGATTTAGACTCCTATTGATTTCTAGGGCTTGATTAGGGTGATTGTGATGTGGTTTGTTCTTTATTGAGTAATTAACGTTATTGCGCAGTTTCTTTGGTTGCTTGTGGTTAATAGTTGTTTGCACAGATCCGTCTTACGACTAGAGGCCTAGGACACGTCAGTAGTTCTGATTACGTTAGTGAACATGCGGCGTATGTTGAACTATGAGCGTTGAGTCTTAACCATAGCTCAACATAGGCTCTAATCCCCCGACTCTTGATTTAGGTTTTGATAGTAGTTGCCCTTGTTTGATTGATATAAGCATGGTGGACCGACCTAATACCCTAGGTTTTAGTCCAAAGTTAAATCCTCGATTTTTCCCGTCTTTCTTAGCTTAATCATTAGTTTAATTAATTCTTCTCTGATTTACTCTAGAGTAGCTGAATTGGTTGGATATTAATTTAGAAACTTTGTCTCCCTGCGGATTCGACCCTGCTTCCACTGACTACTTTTGTTAGAGGACTTAGGTTTATCTTTGATTAGGTGATACGACTTTAGCCTGTCAAACAGACACCTTGAGTTCAGTCATGTCAAAATCACTGAAATCATATGGGGTGCCCAACCTAGATGGTCTCTCCACTGGACCTACTATGCCCACCATTGCCGCGGCAAATTTCGAAATTAAGCCTGGACTCATCAGCATGGTCCAGCAAAATCAGTTTGGTGGGCATCCTACTGAAGACCCGGCAAATCATCTGCAACGGTTTCAACAGCTTTGTCGAACCGTCAAACATGTTGGGGTCACTCCAGATCAGCTAAAAGTCATGTTGTTCGAGTTTTCATTGAGAGATAGAGCCCAGAAATGGTTGAACGACGTGAAAGAAACAGAATGGAGTGAGATTTCTGCTGCGTTTCTAAGAGAGTATTATCCACCTACTAAAACAGCAGAAATCAGATTCAAGCTAGCCACGTTTTCCCAAGAGCCTGATGAAACATTACGAGAAGCGTGGGCTAGGTTTATGGATTTACAGAGAGAGTGTCCACACCACAACATGGACAAATGGTTCTTGACGTAGACATTTTACAATGGTCTGCAGCCTCAGACGAAGAGTATTGTTGATTCGTCTGCAGAAGGAGTTTTTCTGGATAAGGAGGTGGATGTAGGCTACGAGTTTCTATCAAACCTCGTAGCCAATGATCATTCCACTTCCCGAAGCCTCACGAGGTAGGTACTGGAGGTAGATGCCATTGCATTATTGACTTTGCAGATAGCGAAGCTGAGTTAGCAGATTAACACCTTCAGTTCCTCTTCCTCAGCAGCACCTCCTTTGAGTATCAATGCTATGTCTGTCGTAGCACCCATTACCTCATCTTATTGCGAGGTATGTGGTGTTCAGGGTCACTTTGGGCATGACTGTTAGTATAGTCAACTTCAGATGGAGCAGGCAAATGCCTTTCAACAAAGACCACAAACCTTTCCCCCTCCACATAACTACCAAAACCCACAAAACCATCATGCTCCACCACCACAACACCCTAAACCCTCATACCATCAAACCCCACAAAACTTTTAGAGACCCCCATCACAAAACTTCCACAACCACAATAATTTCCAAACTCCACAAAATTTTCCCACCCCACCTCCACAAAACAACAACCCACAAGAGCCTCCCATATCTGAAGTGATGAAACTGATGTTAAGCATGCAAAAGGCAAATGAGGAGGCACAAAGAGCCCAAGAGCGACAGATGCTAGCTATGCAAAGATCTAATGAGGAAGCACAAAGAGCCCAAGAGAAGCACATCAAACTTCTCGAGGCTCAAGTTGCACAATTAGCAAGCTCTAATGCTCAGAGCGGTAGGGGGAATTGCCAGGGCAACCCGTTCAGAGAGAACATGTGAATGCCATTACTATTCGTAGTGGCATTGCATATGATGCCCCTCCAGTGCCCGTTGATGAGGTTACCCCAACTGCAGGGAAGAAGAGGGTGGTAGAGGAAGGAAAAAGGAAGAATTCGACGTCTGAAGTCGACTTGTCTGCAGAAGCTGAACAGACAGGGAAGAAAAAGGAGAAGGTTTCTGAAACGCCTTTTACACCAAGGCTACCTTTTCCTCACAGGATGCAACAATCAAAGGTCGATCAGCGGTTTGGTAAGTTCTTGGCTATGGTTAAGAACCTTGAGGTAACGATTCCATTCACAGATTTAATTACCCAAGTACCTGTTTATGCCAAATTTCTAAAAGATATGATAACTAAGAAAAGAGAATTTGGTGGGGTAAACGTGTCGCTCTTACTGAAGAGTGTAGTGCTTTTATCCAAAATAAAACCCCACCAAAGTTAAAAGATCCTGGTAGTTTTTCTATACCCTGCCATCTTGGACCTATTTTTATTGATAAGGCTTTGTGTGATATAGGTGCTTCTGTTTCTGTTATGCCATTATCTGTTTTTAAGAAACTGAACATGGGAGCACTTAAATGCACACAAATCACTTTACAGATGGCGGATTGTTCTATAAAATACCCTCTAGGTGTTTTAGAGGACGTTCCTGTTAGGGTAGGGAAATTCTATATTCCTGTTGATTTTGTGGTGTTAGATATGGATGAGGATGCCCAGATTCCTATTATCTTGGGTAGGCCGTTTTTGAGTACTGCTGGTGCTGTCATTGATGTCAAGTATAGGTCTTTAACTCTTAGTGTTGGTGATGATAAAGTGATGTTTAAACTAACCAATGTTGTTAAGGCACCTATGCTTGAACAATCTTGTTGCAGGGATGAGGTTTTGGATGAAGTAGGTGTGGAGAAGGTCCCAACTACACCTAAGGTTGCCTCACCGTCTGGAGGCATTATCAAGAACATTTGGAGAAGAAAGATATTTGATGAGGGTGGCACTCATTGCCAAGCCCCTCCTATTTGAGAGAGGGAGGATTAGGGTCGTGCGGGACCTTTATAAACCAGCGCTGTGCGAGAGGCAACTCGTATTCCTTCCCTTTTTCCTTTTCTTTTCATTTATTTTTTATTTTTTATTTTTATTTTTCTTCTTTTTGTGAGCGACAGTGAGGGTACTAACATTGTTTTTCCTCTTAGCATAGTCCTTATCACCTTTTGGCATTGAGGACACTGTCAAGTTCAGCTTGGGGGAGGAGTTCTGTTTGTATTCTCTATCTCTTTTACTGCTTTCTAGAATAGATTTACTGCTTTCGAAAAATTCTGAGAAAAATCAAAAAAAATATGGTTCCCATGATTGGTTTAGTTGCCTCCCTGTGCCCCTTGTTGTGCTCTATTTGGAAATGATTTGACTTTGTTTTCTGGATAGTTGGGCATCTGTGATCTTAAGGCTATGATTTGATGTTTGATTGCTATGATTTCGAGCATTTTTGGATTATATTAGACCACTTTGTGCTGCATACCTGAATTGGTTAGACTGTGAGGCCTCTTTGTAGCCTATTGGATCTATATTATTATCCAGTCTATTCTTGTGTGTTAGTTCCTCTTTAGTGGATTGATCTTGACTTTGACTTCGTACTTGTCTGATTTTCGATGACTTGTAGCATTTGTGGTGATAGAGGTGTTCTTTTGTCTTATTCTTGAGCTTCAGAGTGAATTTTTGATATATTTTTATCCTCCTTAGCCCCGCTGAGCCTAATGACTTGTTTCATGTTACTTAAACCCCTATTATGAGCCCATGGCCTTCATTTCATATTATTTCCAAGCCTAGCTTGGGGGAGCTTTTGTATGGGTTGAGTTTGAGATTGGTTTCTTGGTTTGGTTGGTTGTTGAGGAATTAAAAATGTATTTGTTGTGGTTTGAGGGTGAGAAAAAGAAAAGAAAAAGCAAAATTAGAGTTGCGTGAATGAAGTTCAGAAAAATGAAAGAAAAATGAAATAAAATGAAAAAGAATTCGAAGTTCTTTCATTCACGTACGTTCTTAAGGAAATATTTGCTTCATTGCTTGAAAATTGGGTTTATTATGAGTTTTTCATTGATTTATGAGTGTTGGGTTACTTTACGTGGTTTTATGGTGTTGTTGGGAATTGTGTAGGCCATCTGAGGCCTTGTTTGAATGATTCATGCTCCCCCTTTCTCGGTTTTTCCACCACATTACCCAAAAGTATCCCCTACCTCTTACCTGAGCCCCATTACAACCCAATAAAGTCCTTTTGGGCTTGTGTCTGCATTGTTCATTTGATTGATTTCGAGTCAGTTTGTCAAAGTTAAAGAGTATGTCTGCTAATTGAGTCGACTTGACTAGGATGAGCCTCATTGAACCTTCTTAAACACATGAGAGTGTGAGTGAAAAAGGTATTTATGGTCGCGTTGGTGAGTGTTCGGGCATATTCTTTGCCTGCCACAAAATAGAAAGGAGTGACACCCTTGTGAGAGCCTTTTCAGGACTTGTATGCTTTGTGGATGCTTGAATTTGATAAATTGCTTGGATGATTGGCGGTTGGATGGATTTGATTAGCCAAACTTGAATTATGCCTGCTTGAACGATTCTTAGTCTTGAAAATATTTTGAGCTTTGATTTGTTTTTATCTATGGGGTGAGGCAATCTATTCCATGTTCATGTTCTGTTTGCTTGAGGACAAGCAAAGGTTTAGCTTGGGGGAGTTTGATATCACTTATTTATATAGAGTTTTCTCCCTTATTTACAAGCTAATTTGTGCGTCATTGGAGCTCTTGGGAGCTATTTTGTGCTAGCTATCGTATATAGTTGTGGTTTTGTGTTTTAGTGTTGAATTGCAGGTTTTAGGGAGTTTTCTCCTTATTCCCGAGCCATTTGGAAGCAACCACGGCTTTACGAGATGTTACGGGGCACGTAGGATGGCTCACGAGCTTTATGGGTAGTTTAGGAGGTCCCAAGACCCCTAAACGTGAAGATTAGAGAACCAAAGAGTCAAAAAGGAGGTTTCCGTACTCTGATCGGGCAAAAATATATCCCGATCGGGCGAAGTATTTATGATCGGGTGTAGAAGTTCCGGACCCGATCGGGTAAGGTTGCCCGACCCGATCGGGCGAGGAGCCATGTCCCAAGACCCGATCGGGCATCCACCGCCCGATCGGGTCGGGCAACGCTTACTCGATCGGGTCCGGAACTTCTATACCCTATCATAAATACTTCGCCCGATCGGGACATTTTTGCCCGATCAGAGTACGGAAATCTCCTTTTGACTCTTTGCCTCTCAATTCTTCATGTTTATAGGTCTTGGGACCTCCTAAACTACCCATAAAGCTCGTGATCCATCCTACGTGTCTCATAACATCTCGTACAGCCGTGGTTGCTTCCATATAGCTCGCTAATAAGGAGAAAACTCCCTAAAACCTGTAATTCAACACTAAAACACAAAACCACAACTATATACGATAGTTAGCATAAAATAGCTCCCAAGAGCTCCAATGACGCACAAATTAGCTTGTAAATAAGGGAGAAAAGTCTATATAAATACGTGATATCAAGTGTACAATTTCATTGATTGCTTGTGGTTAATAGTTGTTTGCACAGATCCGTCTTACGACTAGAGGCCTAGGACACGTTAGTAGTTCTGATTACGTTAGTGAACATGCGGCGTATGTTGAACTATGAGCGTTGAGTCTTAACCGTAGCCCAACACATGCTCTAATCCCCCGACTCTTGACTTAGGTTTTGATAGTAGTTGACCCTATTTGATTGGTATAAGCATGGTGGACCGACCTAATACCCTAGGTTTTTAGTCCATAATTAATTCCTCGATTTAATTTGTCTTCTTTAGTTTAATCTTTAGTTCAGTCAATTCTTCCCTGATTTCATCTGAAGTAGCTGATTGATTGAATATTAATTTAGAAACTCTGTCTCCCTGTGGATTCGACCCTGCTTCCATTGACTACCATAGTTAGAGGACTGTAGGTTTATCTTTGATTAGGTGATACGACTAAAACCCTATCGAGTTATCCCAGCATAATCCCAACTATTGGGCAAGTCTACTACAAATACACCCAAGTGACTTGTGACCTGCTAATATGGTAAAAAAAAAATTATTTCTCTTTTTCTTTCTAATTTCTACTTTCACCACCACACCAGACACCACCCACCACCACTGCAAAAACCACATCCATCACCCACCACCACAACAGTCATCCAACGCCAATTAAGCACCATCCATCACCTCCACTGCCACACACCACCACTACGATAACCTCCACTGCCACACACCACTCCACTGCCACACACCACCACTACGATAACCTCCACTGCCACACACCATTACCTCCACTGCCACACACCACTGCCACACACCATCACTTCCACTTTCACACACTGCCATAACGCAACCCATCCATCGCCAGCCACCACCACCACGAACCCAACTACCACCAACTAAACCAACAACCTCGAATCTCAACTAACAAAGTGAAATGTGATCGAAAACGAACCAATAACATATTCTTCCTCAAGTGTTAAACAACATACGAAAAAAGAAACGACGAAAGGCGTACCACGAAAAAAAGAAGTGAGCGTCTGGAGAGTTGATCATTACCACTACTAGAAATTTTACCACAGGTTGATGTAATCAATTCCATTCCTCCATTTCTCACAGCTACGGAGGCATTCACATTCATATTCGGACTCGCATTCGAATTCTAAACAGTAGTACTAGGATCATAAAATGAGCGAGCTTCATCAATAATGGCGTCAATTCCTGCAACTCTCTTTCCTCCTCAATTTCAAATTTATCAAAGTGATTCTTCAAATCTTCGAGTGATTTCAACACTGTTTTGTCCTGCACAGAACTCTCACCATGCACGCAGGTGATGCATGGTGTTTTGTTGGTGTGAGGGGAAGTGGTGGTGTTGTGGTGGTGCAGTGTGTGAGGTGGTGGTGGTGTTGACGTTGAGGTGAGGAGAGTGAATGGGGAGAGAGTGGTTTACGGGTCACAGGGGTTGGGGATGGGTGAGTTAAAAAAATTACAAATAATCAATGAAAGCATGACAGATGGCTTTTTTAACCTGAACAGGTTGCTTTCAGGTTACGGTGCATTTGTGGCGGACTTGTCCAATAGTTGGGAGTATACAGGAATAACCCCGTAGTTGGGATTATTCTTGACCGAACGGACTCAATTTTTCCACCATGTTATGGTGTTGTCCAAAAAAAACTGACGAAATATATTTTAGCGTAAAAGTAATTACGTAAATTAATAAAATTTATTACAGAATTTATAATTAATAATTTCAAAAATAATAAATATTACCGTTTTCAAAAATCAAAAATATCAAAATTTGAATTTATAAAATTAAAATTAAGGAAAGTAACATACTACTTTATTTACAAATGCATATTAGGAATATTGTGTATTTAAGTATATGTTTATTAATTATACATATATATCATATGCTGACATGGACAAATTGGTGGCTTACCTTAATTCTTTACTGTAGCCTTTTTTCAAGATGGCAACCATAAAAACATCCCATACGGTTGCTAATATCAATGAGAATCGACGAGACTGTTAAAACTTCCCATGGAGGTTAACAATCATTCCATGTGTTACTATCCAAGAGGTACACGTGGAGCTGATCCCTTTATTACTAATAAGACTTGGGCTCTGTTCTTTTGGACTGGATTAATTGAAAAACATTTCAGTTCAGTTCAGAACATTCGATTCAATTCAGTGCAGTTCAGTTTAATTTTTTTCAAAAGAACAGAGCCTAAGACTCTTAAAGTTTGAAATATGTGGCTGATCAATATTGGTTGAGAGAGTCAAGAAATTTCTAACTTTTTAAAGAGAGAAAGTCCCCCTTGCTTGTCCGAAATTTTTCTCGCGTCAGCTCTTGAAGTATTTCTTATTCTTTCATTTATTTTTTTTAAAGAAAATGGACTCTTATATCGTCCAATAAATCCGGCTATGGGGAAATGAGTCTTGACCCTAGAATCGATTCAACCTATTTTAGAGTTGGGGCAATTCCGGTCGATCATCCCTACCTCAGTGTTCTTTGGCTTGGCTATGAGAGTCCAACGTCCCAACTATGTTGGCTAATCGGGCTAGTATCAAAGAAATTGTATGTCTCAAACGCCAGCTGCTACTTCTCTAATATGGAGGAATCCAGTAGACGGGGCAATAATGAAAGAGAGGCCACTCATCTTGTAACAGCCCGTATTTTTAATTGTTTGATTATGTGCTAAATAAAATTTATACATTAATTTATTCTTAAGTGTGGATAAGCTCAACTTTCGGGGATATAGAAATAAAACTCGAAGAGCAAAGAAAGTGGGTGAAATTTATAACTTGGGAAATATTATTAAAGTGTAAAAAAAATACATTTAAAGAGGAAAAGAAATAATAAGGGAAGAATAAGGAAAAGAGTTTAGAAGGAAAAGAAAAAGGAGAAAGGAAAAGGAGAATTAAAATAAGAAAGGAGAAGAGGAATAGAAGTCAGTAAAAAGGAAAAGAAGGGAAGAAAGAAGAGAGAGAAAAGGAAGGAAAAGAAAGAAGGAAGGTTGAAGATCAACTTTTATGGTGTTTTCCGGCAACTTTCCGGCAAATAAGTTAGGGAAAAATATTCAGTTAAGTGTAAGTAACAAAACCCCTAAACTAATTTCTGATTTTGGGTTAGTAAGTTTCAAATCCTAACTTTTTCCTTTAATTGTTTATGCATGTTGAGTTTGGGGAAGAAGATGACAATGCAGTCTTGAAAGAGATTGGGTTTGAGTAATGGAGTACTTAAGAAAGTTTGGAAGAATGAATTAGGGCCAAATCAAGGTATTAGAGTTTATCTTTTCATTAAGTTCATTTGAGTATTTGATCCTTTGAGATTAGTGAAATTTGATACTCAAATCAGTGTTGATAAGTGGTTAACTTCTTGTTATAGATGTAACCTAAGTGCATGTGAGATAATTTAACTTTGAAAGTCTTAGCTTTTAATTTCCCGTAAGAATTTGAACCAGTTTTGTAAAAACCTCTTTTTCGACATCTTCTGGTATTTTTTAGCAAAAATGCTATTTCACAAAATTTGTTCGTATCAAAATTTTACTGAAGTTAGGGTCAAAAAACGTCTGATTTGGAGTTGTTATAAAGGAGTTATGGTCATTTTAAGTTTCTGTTGAATTTGACATTTTGTTGGACGATTTCACTTCTTGCTAAAAGTTGGGGTGAATTTCCAAATTGTTGATAGAAATATTTTACAAAGTATTTGAAAGAAATAATTATAAATTATAATATTTTAAGAGATAAATGAAAATTTAGTCTAGTTCTTGATGGTAAATCATTTACCTTATTTCCTAAACTTGGTTTAACTTACTTGACTTAGATTCTACAAAGTTTAAAACAACAACTTTCAAATAAAGTGTATATATATTTCACTTGAGAAGTGTTGATTTGGTCTTCCTTTTACCACATTGAGTATAACATAACATTTTACAATTCTTTACTAATGATATAGTTCCTTATATAAAATCATATATCTCCTCACCAAACTTTAATGATTTTGTTATTCTGTTAACAACTCTTTGAGTAGTAATTGAATTACCTATATTTATGACAAGTACTTTAATACCTTTGTTGTGTAAGTAAATCCTTAGAGCATCTACAATGGTCTAGCTACTTTCTATGTTGCTAGCAATGCCACCTCACAAGTGTTAGCTATATTACCATTTTCTCCATTGGTAAGCTACAATTTATGTAGCTAAATGTTCCTTATCAATATCAATTTTTATTCTTTAAATCATGAGCATTTATTGCTCTTTCCTCTTTGATCTCAATTGAGCTAGTAGCTTGTTTTGGCTACCTAGCTCAAATAAGCTACAATGTCCAATGGTCAGCTACTAGCTCGGAGTATTTTTATATTTGCAAGCTAGTCCTTATGCACAAGCATTGTAGATGCTCTTATAACTTAAACTTTCAACTTCAAAGTTCGTTAGTTTCATAACAACTACTTTTATGAAAATCTTGTTGAAGTTATATTTGTATTGAGAATACGCATACTTCTTAAATAATGAGTTTAATATAAAGAGTTTGAAACGATTATGAAGATATTATTGTAGTATACGAGTTTGCGGTTAAGTACCACAAGTTCAATGGCATTTCACCTCTTACTGTTTATGACCAAAATTGTATTTGAACAAGTTTGTGTATTACGGTTTGGAAAATGGATTTCTAAACTATTTCAAAGTGTTTAGTTCCAAATAAAATGTGCTTCTATGTCCCTTACTTTTTGTAAAATTTAAAAGGAGTTTATATGGTCATAAAATGGGTTATAAGTAGGCTATTCGATTTTCTAGTTAAGAGAGGTCTAGTTGAATTGATGAAAGAAAGAAGAGAGTATATTGAATAGCTTCTTAAAATAAAATTTAGATGAAAACCATTGATTATTTTCATGATTTATGAGAATAATCATGGAGGTTAGTTGAGGATTAGAAGCATTATTCGAAGATCGGTGGTGGGCTTCCTGAAGGATAACATACAATATTGATTAGCGGTTAAGGTAACTTTTATGTTCAGCAAACTTAACTTTTATGCCCGTACTATATTTTTGTATGAATAAAATACGAATTATGTTGCTAAAATACAATTTATTTTTTTATACAATAAAATGTTTAGAACTATGAGAGTTCTAACCAAATATGTTTTGGAATCATAGATAAGACTTATGATTATTGAAGTTTTCTAATAATACAAAGATTAAGGAACCCATTAAGGTAATTGTGATAATTTGTTTATTTGATGGTTCAGTAATGGAAAAAGCTTTTTAATAACAATCGACTTAATCTTATTAATGATAACTTTAGTTCATCTTGTATCTCATAAATCAAGTATTGAAAACCAAGTTTGAAGAAGTTATAATCATTATGTTATTTCCAAATATATAAATGTTTTAAAGAGCCTTATACTACAAGCTTGACGTAAAATTCATAATTTAAACCTAATGTTGATCGAGATTTTAATTAAGAACTCCTTTCTATTCTAATTTGATTACAACTACTTATGAAAGCATGTCTTTAAAAGTTGATATTATGAAAGCAACGCTTTAGCAAATTGTCAAAAGAAATGATTTTCAAAGTTTAAGTAAAGACATTTGAGTTTGTTCAAATCAACGCTTCCACGTTTCTAAATTATCTTTACATAGGAGAATCTCATCATTCTATCCAAAAGTTTGGAATGGAAAACTTCTGTTTCGATGAGATACTTATGAAATATTTTAGAAATAGGGTTTTTATTAAATGTTTTTAGAAATGGTATTTCTAGCACGCACATTTGAGTTTACTAGATTTATAAAGATAATAAGAAATAGTTTTATCTTATTGTCTTCGTATAATGATTCATAAAGCAAATTGAATCAATCTTTGAATCTCTTTCGAAGTAAATCGTATCAGTTCCTACTTTGACAAACTATAGAAAAAGAGTTTGAACCAAATGATAGTATTCTGTCAAAGTCTTGAAAATACTTTATTACATCGCACACCTCAATGGGTATTACTTTAGACACGTGATATACCTTCCAAATTTATAAACTGCTTACAAAGTGTGAAGTTTTATTATACAATAAAGATTACTATTGAAATATTTACGAAAGTATTTGACTATTGGATTATAAGAAATTAAGTGTTTAATGTCATCAATGATAAGTAAGGCAAAGGGCTAAATGGGATACAATGAAAGATGCAAATGGCATCTCGGTTCATAATGTTGGAATGAATAATAATGTTAATAAATAAATGCATAAGCGGAAAAAGCCGATACCGAATGGTACGGTATTAACAACAACCCTTGCAGGATGGGTTATCTCCTGGCGAACCCTTGCAGGATGGGCGATCTCCTGACGAACCATTGCAGGATGGGTGATCTTCTGACGAACCCTTGCAGGATGGGTGATCTCCTGGCGAATGAATAAATATCGGGACATGTCCTAATGAAGGCTTGCAAGCATAATAATGAAATGGTGGGGTGACGACCTCCAAAAGTTAGAGACAGCAGGTTTATCTATGGAGAAAACCCCTCTCTATTCGTGTTCTCTTTCTGAATATTTATAGAATGAATATTGATAATGAGTTCTACAATATATATAGATATGTGTTTTGGCGATAAGTTGCCAATAATATACGAATAACAAATATCATTTATCATGAGAGGGTTTGACAATTGTACTTATAAAAATTTCTCTATTGAAATATTTATACACTTATAATACTAATAATTTTAATAGAAGTAACACGTGGTTGCTTACGAGGCTTTACTACGTACTAGGTAATTATAAAGTTATTCTTGTCTCCAACAGTTCCCAAATACTAATGTTTTTACATTTCGTGATAAATTTTATAAAATAAAATGTTTTGACGGGCTGAAGTATAGGTTACGAGTTTTCCACTCATTTTGGAATTTTGTTTTTTTTGCATATTCTCTTTATTTTACAGATTTTTGTTGGATGTCCGAAAACAAAGCAAGAGTGACTTCATAGTACTGGAGATTCAAGTTTGTATGATGTTAAGTTGTTTTATATTGGATATTGGGTTGTTAATTGAACATTAATGGTTTGTGAATAAATCATGTTAGTTAAAGTTTCGGTAATTAAGTTGAGCCAATTATGTATCTGGAAAGGCTTATTAGGACCATTGTTTTGTGGGCGATGACCCATAGGTCCATGATCAAGGTTTTTGGTTGAGAATCCACTGCAAGTTAGAGTTAAATTATATTTGATTCTTCTAATTAATAAGATATTCAGGTTTATGATTGCTAAGCGAGTTAAGCTAGCATCTCGGAAAGGTCGGGCAATTACACATCTAGAACTCAGTACTTCAGGTAATAAATAGGAGATTACTCAATCAAACACTGAAGAGACGTGGGGAAACGTCCGCCAAGAAAGGGAGCGTCTAGGTCCCTATCTGACCCCTCTTTATCCTGGGCAACAAAGAGTGGCAGGATAGAGTTAACACTAAGTTGGAGCTTTTCCATTCCTCCATTCCCATGTCGGGGTACGAATTCATCGTACCTGATAATAAATACACTATTGCTTATATCCCAACGCCATTTTCCAATGTACAAATTGGCACTAGACGCGTGCCTTCGTCTTCCCTTGCACGAGCACATAGAACCAATGCTTCATCTGTAACACCCCGACAATTCTCTCTTTACAAAACATATATTTTTCCAACTAAAATAGAGAATTATCAAGGCATTACCGCCCGTGTGATAATGTATCGGCTTACTCAGAATATTGCAGCATAAAAACATTAAATAAAACTTTAATAAATACTTAAACCATAATAACTGTCAAAACATTATCCAACTTTCAAACGTATTTTAAAACCAACTTAAAGAACTTAAAACAAATAATCCATAAAGTAACTTAATGAAAGTAATATAGATAAACGAAGCAACGTAAGTGAGAAAACAATCTCTCATCAATATCTCCTAATTCCCAAATGGTTATGGATGATGCATCATATCTTCAAACCTGTTAGGAAAATACTTAATTGAAGACTGCTCGCCAAGCAAGGGTCATTGATAAGTGGACTTTAGGTTCACTTATTTGCATGTAGTTTTAGGGCATTTAGATGCACTTTAGGCCATTTAGTTTCCTTTTCTTCCCCTTTTTCATCATTTCTTGTAATCTCATGTTTAGCATTTAGTTTAGTTCATTTGCATATAGTTAGGGTGCATATAGGTTATTGCATTTGCATATGCATACCCCCTCCCCCATCTAATGTTTGCTTAGAGTGTTTTGAAGATATACAAGCAAGAAAGAGGCTCCAAACAAGGGAGCGGGCGCTCCATGGGTCAAGAAGTGAAGACAAGGAAGCAGGAACTTGGAGCGACCCGGGAGCGTGCAGGGAGCGGGCGCTCCATGCCCAGATTTTGGTATTTCGGTTTCGGTTTTGTATCGGTCGATTTCGGTTTTGTATCGGTTTTTTTAGACGGTTTCGGTTTTGTGTTTTATGGTTTTGCCCTTAGTACTTTGGGGTATAAAAACCCATTTTTGTAATAATCTTAGATGGATGTTTTTAATTTCAGAATCATAATTAGCTTAATTAGAGAGAGAACTTTAGAGAGAGAAGTAGTTTTTAGAGAGATAAAGTAGATCTTGAAACCAATTTGAAGCTTTTTGAAGGTATTTCCATGGAGATTTCCCATTGATGTTCTTGTATTTAGAGTATTTCTTCTATCTCTTTCCTTTATTTGCTTTATTACTTGCTTTATTTTGTTTTAGCCTTTGATTAGTGTTGATTAGTTGATGTTTAGCTCATTTATGATGTTTTCCACCATTGTTGATCTTCCATTGATACCTCAAGCTTTTTATTTTGCTTCTTTAATGGCTTTAGAGTAATTTCTTAGCTAGGGGAAGGGGATGAACTAGGTTGATCATGAGTTGACCTCAAAAGTCAAGCTAGGGGGTTAGATTTAGGTGAAATAGGGTTGTCTAACCTATTTAATTGCTTGTTTAATTGCTTGATCATCATTTGAACTTGGTTTGGGGATCAAAAGTGAAGGATTGAGAGATGAAGCTTTTGATGGACCTTAGGTTAGTCAATAGGTTGACTTCACCATGAGAATAGGTGTTAGACTTCCTAGGACCTTAATCGAATCGCTAGGAGTTTTGGAAATACTTGATCGATTGATTTTACCATGAGAATAGGTAGAATTGGTTGATTAAGTCCTCCTAATTAGCTCGAGAGAGTAATTAGGAAACATATGAGTGATTTAGTCCCTTAATTGATCCTAATAAATCCCCTTGGCTTGACAAATAGGTCAGCAATTGGTTAACTAGTGATTCCCCTATCCCTAGTGTCTTCTTATTATTGTTAAACCCAAATCATTTAGTTTAATTGTTAGCTAATTAATTCTTATTTTCTTAGTTGATCAATTAATCTCAAAAATCACCAAAAATAGGCTTAGCTCGCTTAATTACTTTCAAACCTTGCTAATCTTTGCTTCCTCGTGGAATCGACCCTTTCTTGCCCGAAACTAGGCTAAGTTAGGTTTATATTTGGCACGTGCAACGACCGTGTCAGTCATCACAGGATCAAGAGGCACAACCATGATCGACACACAGAAAAGCACGTAATCAGCGAAGCTGAGTACATAGATAATAATGCAAAACACAAAACCTAACATGATACTACTAAGCAATGAAACATGATCCATAATAATACTCTAAGACTTCAACTCATAAAAACAAGACTCGTCTTCACAAACATACAACATAACAATTCACTTAGTCAATTTAATAGTCAATGGATCGAGTTGTTCAACTAAACCTTGTCTTCCATTCAGAAGATGAATTACGGGCACGACTCTGTAATCCCCTGACCTACGATATCGAGGAACTTTTTAAAATAAAATAGGCCATGGTGATCAATCCGCCCCTAAGAAAAGCCATGGGCTACCACCATGTACTCCAACTCATACTAGTCCAAAACTTCAGACGTGCACAAGTCTAAAACTATTGCTATTCACTTTCCACTTTAAGTATTAATATGTTATTCGATGGTGGACTCTAACAAGACAACCAACACATAACATGAATACAACAAAATTCCACTTTTATCTTAGGATTAAATAGTGTGTTCAAACAATTTCAATTGATCAGAATTAATCCTCAACTTATATGTTGACTTAAATCAACAATTAAAGTGTCCAAAGACAATAAAATACATATGCTAAAAAGCTCTCGGTGTTTGCAAAGTAGTAAAACAATAATAATTAGGAAAAATTGTTATACCCCGCATTTTTAAAAACTTAATAAATTATTTTATAAGCTTAAGTACGTATTAATTTGAATTTTTACAATTTAACTATAATTATTTGTCTTTTTGTTTTAAAATGTTTAAAACAATTTTAAAAGAGTTTGATGTAATTATGTGATTATTATTATTATTATTATTATTATTATTATTATTATTATTATTAGTAGTAGTATTATTATTATTATTTCATTTCTTAAATGATTTAAATTCTAAAATTTTGTTGTTTAACTAAACGGGTGATTCATACTATCAAATTTGTCCAACCAATTACCCCAAGCCCAACTTAATACCCATAACCCATAACCCATTTCACCCATCCATTATTTAATTTTAACCCATTTGAGAAATCCATCACTCTCTTTTCTTTTTAAAGATTTTCCTCTTCCTTGCTCCCCAAGGCCATTGAAGGCTTGTTCTTCAAGCTCACTTGAATACTTACTCCCTAAGAATACTTGCTCTCCAAGGTGTGATGAGCAAAGCTTAATCTGATTTTATTTCCCCTCCTTTTTTTGCTATAAATAAAACTCCCATCTCAGCTTTCTTGATGAATTAAAACATCACCTTCCCCATTCTCTTCTCTATTTTCCTCCATTTGAGCTCAACACAAAAGCTTGGTTCTCACCCCCCAAGGCTTCAACCACTGCAACCCACCGTCTCGCTGTAAGAAGTAGACAATGAAACAAGGGGAAACCGGATATTCACCACTCCAAGGCATGGAAACTACGCTTTCCTATTAGTTTTATTTCGCCCCTCTAGGATCACCGGGTTTACACGAAACAACTAATGAGATACAATGGAGTAACAATTCACTTCTATGATCTTAGAAGAGAATCCTTAAGAACTTGTGTTTGATGTGTTTATGAAGAACACTTAAGAAAGTTAATCAAAAATTCTTAAGCAAGCAATGTTGGTTGTGTCAAGGATGGAGTTCACCTCCTCCTTTTATATCACATATGCAAAGGCCCTCATTAAGGACCTTTAATAGGCTCCTTAATAAGGCCCTTAATTCAGAGAATAAAGCCATCCATTAACAATGTAATAACCATGCATAACCGAGCAAAAACGCTTCAACGGATATAAACGGACAAATCGTGAAATGAAGCGTCACAGAGCAATGCCCAGTCGCGACTCGCGAAACCAAGTCGCGACTCGCGACCCAGCTCGCGGCCTGCGAGATGGCCCTGCTCCCTCTTTTCTTTAGTTTTCCGGAATTATATCCTACAACTCCTTTTAATTCCCCCATATGTGATTTATCCAAACCCATTACCCATACAAATGTTCCAACAATCCTCCTCCCATTTGTAGAGTAATGTTGAACGATTTACCTCATGCAAAACCATAAACAAACATGCTCATGCATCATAGAAATATCTAACGATTGAATTTCCACTAGTATATGTAAACTTAACAACAATTAAGATTGAGATGATAGACTAAGCTTTGAATCATTCAACAGCTACAAATTATTGAAGTTACAAATACACATAAGCACAAAAACTAATGTTCTTTAAAACCTCCGACACCTTAGTAGCCATGGTGTCCATATCCATTCATGAGCGTTCCAAGTCAAGCCTAGACTTGTTGAAGCGGCCAAACTCCTAGCTCATATAGGTAAATTTTTCGCACATGCTCCTGCAATTGAGCACTTTATCAAAGATTTATTAAGAACTTTTAAATTCAACCTCCTTTACATTGCAGTACCAAGCACTAACCTTGGGATGTATATCACACACGTGCTTCCAACCTTTAAAGAAAAGTACTATCCTCATTGAATTTGAGATCTAACGTTGTATTAGACATCAAATTGAGTTTTCCATAGTTAAAGGTTGATCAATAGGCTTAAGACCCATCCCTTTGTTCATTTTGTTCACTAGTTCCCTTGACAATTGTTTTGTAAACGTATCCGCCAAGTTTACACTAGACCGAACAAAATCAATGGTTATACAACCATTCCTTATCATTTCACGTACATAGCTATGTCTAACCTCAATGTGCCTAGACTTGCCATTGTAAACTTCACTATACGCTTTGGCTATTGTGGATGCACTATCACAATGGATAGCTAGACGAGACATTGGTTTGACCCATAAGTCAACCTCACTCAACACATTCCTTAGCCATTCCGCTTCTTGACAACAAGAAGCTAATGCGATGAATTCCGATGCCATAGTGGAATCGGTAATACATGTTTGCTTCTTAGATGCCCATGAGACGGCACCTCCTCTAAGAAGAAACACCCATCCACTTGTGGAAGAATAATCTTCCTTATTGGATATCCAACCAGCATCCGAGTACCCTTCAATGATTGAAGGTTCTCCCGTATAAGTTAAACCATAATCTTTGGTTTTGTTCAAATACCTTAGTACTCTTCTCAAAGCTTGCCAATGTATCATACTAGGTTTACTAGTATACCGGCTAAGCTTGCCAATAGCAAATGCTATATCCGGCCGAGTGCTAGTCATAACATACATCAAGCTTCCAACCAAGCTTGCATACTCCAATTGAGCAATAGGAGTACCACTACCCGGAACCAAGTGAATACTAGGATCCATTGGAGTAGCAAAATGAGACGAGTTTGACTCATTGTACCTCTTTACCACTTTCTCAATGTAATGAGTTTGTGATAAAGAAATAGTTCCTTTACCTCTCATTATTCTAATACCAAGAATAACATCCGCTTGACCCAAATATTTCATTGAGAAGCTACTTGAGAGAAAAGCTTTAGTATTTTCCACTTGTTCCAAATCAGTCCCAAAGATGAGCATATCATCTACATATAAGCAAATTATAACTCCTTTACCGTTATTATCAAATTTGCTATATACACATTTATCGGACTGATTTATTTTAAATCCATTAGCCAAGACTACATCATCAAATTTTTGATGCCATTGCTTTGGTGCTTGCTTAAGTCCATACAAAGATCTAATCAACTTGCAAACCTTAAACTCTTGACCTTTGACCACAAATCCTTCGGGTTGATTCATGTATACTTCCTCCTCCAATTCACCATTAAGGAATGACGTTCTAACATCCATTTGGTGAACTACAAGACCATGAATCGCCGATAAAGCTATCAATAGTCTAATGGTAGCAATTCTAGCTACCAGAGCATAAGTGTCAAAGTAATCGATACCATATTTTTGCCTAAAACCTTGGACCACTAACCGGGCCTTGTGTTTTAATATGGTTCCATCGATTTTCTGTTTTCTTACGGAAATCCATTTACAACCTAAGGGTTTGCAACCAGGAGGTAAATTAGCTAAAACCGCGAGCTGGCCCTGCTCCCTCTTTTCTCTTGTTTTCCGGAATTTAATTAGCTAAAAGTTTAAGATCTATAAGAGCGAAGTGGAACTTCAACTTAGTGAAAAAGTTAAAAAACTTCGAACGGATAGGGTTGGTGAATATTATAATACTAGTTATTTTAATTCCATTGGAATAATCCATGAAACTACCGCACCATACTCACCTCAAAGTAATGGTGTGGCGGAAAGGAAAAATAGGACTTTAAAAGAAATGGTTAATACCATGCTTTCTAATTCGGGTCTTAGTGACGGTTTTTTGGGGTGATGTTATTTTACCGGCATGCTATATTTTGAATAGAGTTCCTAATAAAAGGAAAAAGACTACCCCATATGAACTTTGGTCAAAGAAAAAGCCTAATCTCAATTACCTTAAGGTATGGGGATGTAGGGCGGTTGTCAAATTGACGGAACCTAAACGTAAAACGTTAGGCGAAAGAGGAATTGATTGCATTTTTATAGGCTATGCGGAAAATAGCAAAGCCTATAGGTTTTATGTCATTGAACATAATGATTTTGTCTCTATTCACACCGTGATAGAGTCAAGAGATGCAATATTTGATGAGACTCGTTTCTCTTCGATTCCTAGACCAAAGGACATGGTACCTAGTACTAGTTCCAAGGTTGTGGGTGACATCAATGATGATCATGAAACCACAACACCGAAAAATAGGAAAAGTAAAAGAATTAGAAAAGAAAAATCTTTTGGACCGGATTTTCAACTTTATTTAGTTGAAGGGTCAAGGGAGTCAATTATGACTCAATTCTCATGTTGTTACAATATGGAGGAGGATCCTAGGACCTTTGATGAGGCTATAAAGTCTCATGATTCCGCCTTTTGGAAAGAAGCCATGAATGATGAAATGGATTCAATAATGGGGAATAATAAATGGGTTTTAGCTAATTTACCTCCCGGTTGCAAACCCTTAGGTTGTAAATGGATTTTCATAAGAAAACGGAAAATCGATGGAACCATATTAAAACACAAGGCCCGGTTAGTGGTCCAAGGTTTTAGGCAAAAATATGGTATCGATTACTTTGACACTTATGCTCCGGTAGCAAGAATTGCTACCATTAGACTATTGATAGATTTATCGGCGATTCATGGTCTTGTAATTCACCAAATGGATGTTAAAACGTCATTCCTTAATGGTGAATTGGAGGAGGAAGTATACATGAATCAATCCGAAGGATTTGTGGTCAAAGGTCAAGAGTTTAAGGTTTGCAAGTTGATTAGATCTTTGTATGGACTTAAGCAAGCACCAAAGCAATGGCATCAAAAATTTGATGATGTAGTCTTGGCTAATGGATTTAAAATAAATCAGTCCGATAAATGTGTATATAGCAAATTTAATAATAACGGTAAAGGAGTTATAATTTGCTTATATGTAGATGATATGCTCATCTTTGGGACTGATTTGGAACAAGTGGAAATACTAAAGCTTTTCTCTCAAGTAGCTTCTCAATGAAAGATTTGGGTCAAGCGGATGTTATTCTTGGTATTAGAATAATGAGAGGTAAATGAACTATTTCTTTATCACAAACTCATTACATTGAGAAAGTGGTAAAGAGGTACAATGAGTCAAACTCGTCTCATTTTGCTACTCCAATGGATCCTAGTATTCACTTGGTTCCGGGTAGTGGTACTCCTATTGCTCAATTGCAGTATACAAGCTTGGTTGGAAGCTTGATGTATGCTATGACTAGCACTCGGCCGGATATAGCATTTGCTATTGGCAAGCTTAGCCGGTATACTAGTAAACCTAGTATGATACATTGGCAAGCTTAGCCGGTATACTAGTAAACCTAGTATGATACATTGGCAAGCTTTGAGAAGAGTACTATGGTATTTGAACAAAACCAAAGATTATGGTTTAACTTATACGGGAGAACCTTCAATCATTGAAGGGTACTCGGATGCTAGTTGGATATCCAATAAGGAAGATTATTCTTCTACAAGTGGATGGGTGTTTCTTCTTGGAGGAGGTGCCGTCTCATGGGCATCTAAGAAGCAAACATGTATTACCGATTCCACTATGGCATCGGAATTCATCGCATTAGCTTCTTGTTGTCAAGAAGCGGAATGGGTAAGGAATGTGTGGAGTGAGGTTGACTTATGGGTCAACCCAATGTCTCCTCTAGCTATCCATTGTGATAGTGCATCCACAATAGCCAAAGCGTATAGTGAAGTTTACAATGGCAAGTCAAGGCACATTGGGGTTAGACATAGCTATGTACGTGAAATGATAAGGAATGCTTGTATAACCATTGATTTTGTTCGGTCTAGTGTAAACTTGGCGGATACGTTTACAAAACCGTTGTCAAGGGAACTAGTGAACAAAATGAACAAAGGGATGGGTCTTAAGCCTATTGATCAACCTTTAACTAAGAAAAACTCAATTTGATGTCTAATACAACGTTAGATCTCAAATTCAATGAGGATAGTACTTTTCTTTAAAGGTTGGAAGCACTTGTGTGATATACATCCCAAGGTTAGTGCTTTGTACTGCAATGTAAAGGAGGTTGAATTTAAAAGTTTTTAATAAATCTTTGATAAAGTGCTCAATTGCAGGAGCATGTGCGAAAAGATTTACCTATATGAGCTAGGAGTTTGGCCGCTTCAACAAGTCTAGGCTTGACTTGGAACACTCATGAATGGATATGGACACCATGGCTACTAAGGTGTCGGAGGTTTTAAAGAACATTAGTTTTTGTGCTTATGTGTATTTGTAACTTCAATAATTTGTAGTGGTTGAATGATTCAAAGCTTAGTCTATCATCTCAATCTTAATTGTTGTTAAGTTTACATATACTAGTGGAAATTCAATCGTTAGATATTTCTATGATGCATGAGCATGTTTATATATGATTTTGCGTGAGGTAAACCGTTCAACATTACCCTACAAATAGGAGGAGGATTGTTGGAACATTTATAAGGGTAATGAGTTTGGATATATCACATATGGGGGAATTAAAAGGAGTTGTAGGATTTAATTCCGGAAAACAAGAGAAAAGAGGGAGCAGGGCCAGCTCGCGAGTCGCGACTTGGTTTCGCGAGTTGCGACTGGGCACTGCTCTGTGACGCTTCATTTTACGATTTGTCCGTTTATATCCGTTGAAGTGTTTGTGCTCGGTTATGCATGGTTATTACATTGTTAATGGCTGGCTTTATTCTCTGAATTAAGGGCCTTATTAAGTAGCCTATTAAAGGTCCTTAATGAGGGCCTTTGCATATGTGACTATAAAAGGAGGAGGTGAACTCCATCCTTGAAACAACCAACATTGCTTGCTTAAGAATTTCTGATTAACTTTCTTAAGTGTTCTTCATAAACACATCAAACACAAGTTCTTAAGGATTCTCTTCTAAGATCATAGAAGTGAATTGTTACTCCATTGTATCTCATTAGTTGTTTCGTGTAAACTCGGCGATCCTAGAGGGGCGAAATAAAACTATAGGAAAGCGTAGTTTCCGTGCCTTGGAGTGGTAAATATCCGGTTTCCCCTTGTTTCATTGTCTACTTCTAACAATCTATTAGTTTTATTTTCTTACGGATATGGTTTCATCACTCAAGGACCTCACTTTGAACTTCCAAAAATTGGATAAGTTTTAGGGTGTGGGTTTTCGTCGTTGGCAAAAGAAGATTCATTTCCTCTTAACGACTCTCAATGTGGTGTATGTGCTTAGAACACCAATTCTGGCTTTTCCGGAAGAAGGGGTTGAGGAACCTTTGGAGACTACGAGGAGGCGAACAAAGTGGGAGAATGATGACTACATTTGTCATGGTCATATTCTCAACGCACTTTCAGATGCCTTGTTTGATCTTTACCAAAATGTGGAGAGTGCAAAGGAGCTTTGGGATTCTCTAGAGGCCAAATACATCTCGGAAGATACTTCAAGTAAGAAGTTTCTTGTTAGTAATTTTAATATGTTTAAAATGACTAATGAAAGGCCTATAATGGAGCAATTTCACGAAGTTCATCACCTTTTAAATCAAATAAGGTCACATGGTATGGTAATGGATGAAGCAATTGTCGTTGCTTCCATTATTGATAAACTACCAACTTCTTGGAAA
Organism: Patellifolia procumbens; assembly: GCA_947645195.1. Taxonomy (NCBI): domain Eukaryota; kingdom Viridiplantae; phylum Streptophyta; class Magnoliopsida; order Caryophyllales; family Amaranthaceae; genus Patellifolia; species Patellifolia procumbens. Next base: position 105,725 of record CANSGD010001341.1, read on the forward strand.
GACACTATACATACTTTGAAACATAAGAAGGAGGATCTTACCATGGAGCAATTAGGAACTCATCTTCGTATTGAAGAAGGGATCTGGGTTCAACATGGGGTTAAGGACACAAATTCTAGTGCTCCTAAGTCTACCGTTAATATGGTAGAGGTTGGTGGGTCTAATGGGACCAAGAAATCCAATGCTTAATCTAAAACCAATGTTGCAAACAAGAAGAGGAAAACTCTTACTCTTTGGGTGTGCAATGGTCCTCATTTGAAGAGGGATTGTCCATCTTGGAAGAAAAAGAAGACGACAAAGAAAGATCAACCTAGTGTTGGTCAAAACTTAGGTATGGTTGCACATGAAAACATAATTGAAGAAATGAATTTTATTGCTATGATTTCTGAAATTAATGTTGTGCAGGTTGATGATTCTTGGTGGATTGATTTGGGAGCTTCTCGACATGTGTGCAATAATAGGCACCATTTCAAGTCTTTGAAGGAATTGGATGATGGTACAATTTTGTACATGGGGAATGATTCTACGGTAAAGGCTAAGGAAATTGGCCAAGTAGAATTGTTGTTAACCTCGGGAAAGACTCTAACTCTCTGGGATGTTGTTTATGTTCCGGAAGTTAGGAAAAATCTTGTGTCGAGAGGACTTTTGAATAAGTTTGGTTTTAAGGTTGTTTTTGAATCCGATTAATTTATAGTGTGTAAGAGTGGTATTTATGTTGGTCAAGGTTATTTTTGTAATGGAATGTTTAAGTTTAGCATTGATAATAAAATTGCTAGTTCTATTTACATGCTTGATGTTTCTTCTCTATGGCACAATCGGTTACGTCATGTGAACTATCGTAGATTATATGACATGTCTAAGTTAGGTTTAATACCTTCCTTTGATTTGAATTTAGAGACGTGCAATACATGTATGTTAAACAAAATTACAAATAATCCTTTTCCTAGTGTGACAAGACAATCGGTATTGCTAGAATTGGTGCATAGTGACTTGTGCGACTTTCATAGTTCACCATCTTTGGAAAATAAAAATATGCTGTAACTTTTATTGATGACTTTTCAAGGTATTGTTACATTTATTTATTATTCTCAAAAGATGAAGCACTTGAAAAGTTTAATATCTATAAGACCGAAGTGGAAGTTCAACTTAGTGAAAAAGTTAAAAGACTTCGAACGGATAGGGGTGGTGAATACTATAATCCTAGTTATTTTAATTCCATTGGAATAATCCATGAAACTACCGCACCATACTCACCTCAAAGTAATGGTGTGGCGGAAAGGAAAAATAGGACTTTAAAAGAAATGGTTAATACCATGCTTTCTAATTCGGGTCTTAGTGACGATTTTTGGGGTGATGCTATTTTAACGACATGCTATATTTTGAATAGAGTTCCTAATAAAAGGAGCAAGACTACCCCATATGAACTTTGGTCAAAGAAAAAGCCTAATCTCAAATACCTTAAGGTATGGGGATGTAGGGCGGTTGTCAAATTGACGGAACCTAAATGTAAAACGTTAGGTGAAAGAGGAATTGATTGCATTTTTATAGGCTATGCGGAAAATAGCAAAGCCTATAGGTTTTATGTCATTGAACATAATGATTTTGTCTCTATTCACACCGTGATAGAGTCAAGAGATGCAATATTTGATGAGACTCGTTTCTCTTCGATTCCTAGACCAAAGGACATGGTACGTAGTACTAGTTCCAAGGGTGTGGGTGACATTAATGATGATCATGAAACCACAACAACGAAAATTAGGAAAAGTAAAAGAATTAGAAAAGAGAAATCTTTTGGACCGGATTTTCAACTTTATTTAGTTGAAGAGTCAAGGGAGTCAATTATGACTCAATTCTCATGTTGTTACAATATGGAGGAGGATCCTAGGTCCTTAATGAGGGCCTTTGCATATGTGACTATAAAAGGAGGAGGTGAACTCCATCCTTGACACAACCAACATTGCTTGATTAAGAATTTCTGATTAACTTTCTTAAGTGTTATTCATAAACACATCAAACACAAGTTCTTAAGGATTCTCTTCTAAGATCATAGAAGTGAATTGTTACTCCATTGTATCTCATTAATTGTTTCGTGTAAACCCGGTGATCCTAGAGTGGCCCTTGTTTCATTGGCTTAACTTTCCAAGTCAAGCCTAGACTTGTTGAAGCGGCCAAATTCCTAGCTCATATAGGTAAATCTTTTCGCACATGATGCAATTGAGCACTTTATCAAAGATTTATTAAGAACTTTTAAATTCAACCTCCTTTATATTGCAGTACCAAGCACTAACCTTGGGATGTATATCACACAAGTGCTTCCAACCTTTAAAGAAAAGTACTATCCTCATTGAATTTGAGATCTAACGTTGTATTAGACATCAAATTGAGTTTTCCTTAGTTAAAGGTTGATCAATAGGCTGAAGACCCATCCCTTTGATCATTTTGTTCACTAGTTCCCTTGACAATGGTTTTGTAAACGTATCCGCCAAGTTTACACTAGACCGAACAAAATCAATGATTATACAACCATTCCTTATCATTTCACGTACATAGCTATGTCTAACCCCAATGTGCCTAGACTTGCCATTGTAGACTTCACTATACGCTTTGGCTATTGTAGATGCACTATCACAATGGATAGCTAGAGGAGACATTGGTTTGACCCATAAGTCAACCTCACTCAACACATTCCTTAGCCATTCCGCTTCTTGAGAACAAGAACCTAATGCGATGAATTCCGATGCCATAGTGGAATCGGTAATACATGTTTGCTTCTTAGATGCCCATGAGACGACACCTCCTCCAAGAAGAAACACCCATCCACTTGTGGAAGAATAATCTTCCTTATTGGATATCCAACTAGCATCCGAGTATCCTTCAATGATTGAAGGTTCTCCCGTATAAGTTAAACCATAATCTTTGGTTTTGTTCAAATACCTTAGTACTCTTCTCAAAGCTTGCCAATGTATCATACTAGGTTTACTAGTATACCGACTAAGCTTGCCAATAGCAAATGCTATATCTGGCCGAGTGCTAGTTATAGCATACATCAAGCTTCCAACCAAGCTTGCATACTCCAATTGAACAATAGGAGTACCACTACCCGGAACCAAGTGAATACTAGGATCCATTGGAGTAGCAAAATGAGACGAGTTTGACTCATTGTACCTCTTTACCACTTTCTCAATGTAATGAGTTTGTGATAAAGAAATAGTTCCTTTACCTCTCATTATTCTAATACCAAGAATAACATCCGCTTGACCCAAATATTTCATTGAGAAGCTACTTGAGAGAAAAGCTTTAGTATTTTCCACTTGTTCCAAATCAGTCCCAAAGATGAGCATATCATCCACATATAAGCAAATTATAACTCCTTTACCGTTATTATCAAATTTGCTATATACACATTTAACGGACTGATTTATTTTAAATCCATTAGCCAAGACTACATCATCAAATTTTTGATGCCATTGCTTTGGTGCTTGCTTAAGTACATACAAAGATCTAATCAACTTGCAAACCTTAGACTCTTGACCTTTGACCACAAATCCTTCGGGTTGATTCATGTATACTTCCTCATCCAATTCACCATTAAGGAATGCCGTTTTAACATCCATTTGGTGAATTACAAGACTATGAATCGCCGATAAAGCTATCAATAGTCTAATGGTAGCAATTCTTGCTACCGGAGCATAAGTGTCAAAGTAATCGATACCATATTTTTGCCTAAAACCTTGGACCACTAACCGAGCCTTGTGTTTTAATATGGTTCCATCGATTTTCCGTTTTCTTACGAAAATCCATTTACAACCTAAGGGTTTGCAACCGGGAAGTAAATTAGCTAAAACCCATGTATTATTCCCCATTATTGAATCCATTTCATCATTAACGGCCTCTTTCCAAAAGGCGGAATCATGAGACTTTATAGCCTCATCAAAGGTCTTAGGATCCTCCTCCATATTGTAACAACATGAGAATTGAGTCAAGACTTTATACCATAATGCTTTTTTGGAGTAACAATGAAGCATTCATTTAATGTGTTTCTTGAGCAGTCACTTTAATTTAAACCATTAATATTTCCAATATGCTTTCAAAAAATTGCATAACTTGCTACGTTTACAAGGAAAGTGGCATAACTAGCAAAATTATCTCCTAATTTCATCCCCTTATCCTTAATCTTTTAAAAGAGAGAACTCATGACACTGTTCTTAGAAATAGTGATATGAGTCACAAAAGGGTTAAATCTTCTGTTCATAGGAAACCAAGCGTTTCTTCGGAAGCCTTCTTCCCTTTTTCCTCCTTTCCTCTCTGCCACTCTTTTCACTTTCCTCTTTTTCATGATCCATTTCTTGTTTTACCAAAGCAGCTCCATCTCTTGTTTCACCCCTCAACTTTGCCCTTTTCCCTGAGTTCACACCCCCTTCTTAATTGTTGGTCCTATAGAACTACAAGTTTACTACAAGAGGGGGGGAGGGTGAATTGTAGTAAAGGTATTTATAGACTATTTTTGCGGAATTAAAAAACTTAGAAAGAAATAAAGAGAAACTTTAACTATGAACACAAGAAATGCTTTTAAACAAGATCTTCTTCCAAAATTCTCTAGGAAGAAGTCTTGCCTATTTATAATAGCAATTACGCCCTATTATAAACAACACCTCACTCTGTTCCTCTAGGAACTGGTTCCCAGTCACCTTGTTCCCCCTGAACACGTGACTTTCTCACTTGACTTCACTAGAAGTCTTCTCTTTCTCTTTCTTCTCTTTCACTCTTAAGAACAGAAATTTTCTCACAAAATTTCACTCGCCCCAGACTCTAAATTATGGATTACAATAATGAATAGTTGAAGATAGAAAAACCGAGGTTAAACTTTCTAAAAGAAATTACACAATTAATCTAGAAAGTCTTAAGAACTAATCTTGTTGTTCTTCAAAGTTTAAATAGCTGATTTTTCCTTCAATAGTCTTCTTCAATGGTAAGTAGTGGACGCTTGAATACAGCCACGTTCAACCACCTTCATAGCCGTTATCAGTTATGCTCAGTCCATGATCCATGATCTTCTCTTGCGCGGTTGAATAGGTCTTGGTCATTAAAATCTGTTGGACTTGGATGTGCTTCCTAGATTCTAGGAACTTGCTAAAACTGCTCCAACAACCCAGATTTTTAGCCACGAAATTACGCTCATTTGTCCACCTCTTTATTCACCTGTAAATCCATAAACAACTTTACTAACATTATGGAAATTAATGTTCCATAATATTAGATAGATTAAATCCATACAAAGTAACATTCAAATATCCTATTTATCCTAAATAACTTAATTTTGGCTAACTCTAAAACCAATTCTCCATAAGTTATTTTAGGTCTAATAAAATACATAAATAATACTTTGTAAATAAATAAATAAATAAAACTAATCCTAAGTTAAAACTACTTTATTTGTCATCATCAAAATAATGAATACAACATTAATTTTTTCCCCTCAATTGACAATTTAATTCGATCTAAAAAAATGGAAGAATTGTTTAACGACTCTACTTTCCTCTCCGACGCCACAAAAGCTCCTACCAATTAGATCCAATGGGAAAAAAACCATCGGAATATTCGATTCTTACTGCTTCTTATGTTGCATTAGTTAGAATGAACGGTTGTGATTCGTCGAAGCTAGGGTTTCTTCCATTTCACTCTTCTTCTATTCCATCGTCGGAGAAAACCCCCGGGGAGAATGTTATTGGTGCAGGAATGGTATCCCCGATGGTTTTCGTCTTTTTGCATATTGAATTTTTGATATTTTCCCAGAATTTCAGGCTAATATTTTGCATTTTTCTGTTTGTAATTTTAGACAATCCTGGCTCATTATTGTTTAACTTTATCAATTATCTGTTCCATAATTCATTTTCTTGCAGATTCACTTGATAATGGTAAGCTTTCTCCTCCTTTTTTTTGTAGCTTTTGGCATTTGTATTTTGAAACTTTCTCTCTGCAAATCTCTAGATTGTGAGGCATTTGTCTTGTCATTTTTGTTTCTGGTGAATATGTGACCCATGCCTTTTTTAATCATTCAAGCAAACTGTGGATGGCAACAAGAAGATGCTTACTCGCCGATGTTATCACTGAAAACGGTTTGTTCCATCACTTAGTTTTCTTTCTTTGATTTGTGAATTTTCGTTCTCTCTTTGCTATACTTTATTCCAACTGCGATAATGTGCTTGTTTTTTAAGTCTGTCTAATTTATTTTGAACTTCATCTGAAATTGAAGAAACGGATTTCAATACATTTGAAATGAGAAGTTAGCAAGTTATCTATACCATTGTGTGTATTCAAATTTTGTTTGTTTGTGGAGTATAAACCAAATCAGGATCAATGATTTGTTGCTACATGAATTACTTAAATAGTTGTTTGTGTCTTATTTATTTGTGTCATTACATAGCTACCTGAATTACTATATAGTAGGTAATGTATGTTTGTTTGTGCCCCTAGATAGCTGGATGATTTCAAGAAGAACAAAATCATATGTGCCTTCCTCTTCTTTTTAATTTTTGATTAAAGTGGAAAAAAAAGCTGTCAATCTGTCTCTTATTTAGCAGCAGGTTAAACATGCACAAATCTACCGAAGAAATGTCCACTACTAAAATATTCATTATTTTTTATTGCTTTTAATTTTTAATTTTGGGGTCAAGTCCACTATATTCATGATGATTTTGGTGTTAGCTGCTTGTAAATTTCCAATTGTAGCTCAACCTCAAGTAAGAACGAAAACAAAGAGGAAAAAAAGGAAGGAGAATAAGACGAGAGAGATCAGAGGAGGGAAAAGGCTAAATGGGGAGGGAAATAATTAACAATCTTTGTTAACCAAGGTTAGGGAGTTCTAGTCTAAAAATACCCACTTAACAGTTAAACTAACATACCTATGTTGCTAATAATAAGGTTATGAAAGGTACAATAATTTAGGCATATTTTGTCTATAGTGATTCCATTGTTTCTCTCCAGTCCACATTGGAACCGTTGACTAAATGGTGGATCTTTGGATCCAAATTCTAAACAACAAATTGAAGGAGAAGATGGTACAGTGTTGTTGCAACTCTAAAGAAAACACATAAACCCTCATATCTCAAGTAAGTTTTAATTTTTAAATTTTCATTTTTTTGCATACTTAATTTGTTTGTTTGTTGTGTTGATACATGAAATATAAAAAATTAGGTGATAGGATACTAATATTTGTTGATACAAAGTACCTTGTAATTTGAAAATTGATTATTTGAGGTAAAATACCCTTTTTGTTGATTTAATATACTTGTAGTTTAGAAATATCAATTTTTGAGGTGTATTTAGTGATATTAGGTGATTTAAATATAAATAAGAGTTACCCTTTTTATAGAATTTATTACAGAAATTGTATTGAAAAAAAAGTAGTAATGAAATTTACAGATAAAGGGGACGACATTGAGGGGATTAGGGGGAACTATAAGCCTTGTGTTAGAGGAGGGAGTGATAGGAGAAAGAGTTATGAAGAATCAAATGGTTTCTTTAAATGATTCGATATTGAGTACCAAAGGGCTGATTCAATATCTATGATTTTAGGGAAGGATCTGGATGGAAGGGTTGTGATCAAGAGAGTTGGCATGGGGCTTGTCTCAAGGTGGTAATGTCCTCGAGTGAATTTTCTCTAGGTAAACTTATTGCTTTTAATCTCGTTTTTGGCAAATTTTTATTCTCGTTTCTACTAGGTTTGATATGAAGTTATTTTTGTTAAATAAGAAATTTATGTTTACTATTCTTTCATGCTAATAAGCACCACGAGGTGCTGGAGCTTTAAATAAGAATTAGAAGCTGCTAATGTAACTGTCCTACTATTTGATTCTTTCATGCTTTGACTCACAGATAATAATATATAGGAGTTTGTCTTTTATAAATCAAAAAAGGTCCTTGGCACTTCTATTTGGGTTTTTTTCAAGCTCAATATTTATGTATCCCCTCCCTTCCTTATGATATAGATATGTGCCCAGTTTATTAGTTTATAGGGATAAAGGTTTAGATGTTTGGTGCAACTTGCATTGTAACTGCTTATTATGTATTCTTTGTGGCTAGGATATGTGATTTGGAGCTTCTACTTATTTGTTTACGTTATTATGATGCACTTATGCTTATTTGACTCCTTGATTACACCAAAGTCATCTCCGTGCTCTTCCTCTCAAAATTCAACTAATTAGCTGGTCTTAGCCTTTATCCAACCCCTCATACAATACCCCTTTTGTTCTTTCCCTTGAGCATCGTATCTGAATATGGGATCATGGCTAGAGTTTTTTAGGACATAAAGAACGGGAGGGGGATCTTGTATACCTATCTAGAAGAATTACCAAAGGTTTATACCAAATTTATAAACTTCGATCAAATCAGGCTAATTGTAGGCTGTTTGTAGACTGATTGCAATATAGGGTTGCTTTTTTATTTGAGACTAATTGCAAACTAAACTAGTCTATTTTGAATGAGTACATTATCGTATGCAGAAAGCCGATGATCTAGCTCACTCAATCTGTGCACTAACACATAATGGAGATGATATTGTTTCTTGGATCAAAGCCTCAAAGTGAAGACAATAGTTTAAGCAAAGAAGGTACTTCCTCCGTTTCTTTTTAATTGCAACAATTGCCAAAAATGGAAATATCAAATTAATTGCAACAAATGTTTTCTTTCCTGTTTACAAGTCATTTCTTTCTATCTCTCTCTTTATCATATGTTCCACTTTCTCTCTCCATCTCTTTCACACTCACACCAAATTTTTGCCTAGGAGTCCACCCACTTGAGTTTGTTGCAATTAGAAAAAAATGGAGGAAGTATTATATTTCTTGTAATTCGTATACAATATTTGTTTATTACTTTGTCATAGCACTATCACCATTTATAGTATCAAATTCTTGATAAAATTTATGCTTTTGCTTTAGAACATTGCAACTCCACTTCTGTTGTTCAAGGTTCATGGTTGCTATCTTAAATATATTGGTTGTAGAAGTTAACATAGGTTTCATCTTATTGAGGTATAACCATTGCTCACTACCATCATCTTCCTTGTTTTTTGCATATATGATATCCTTTATTTATATTCTCCTTTATCTTATATAAGGTTTTTATCTCAATGTAGAAGTAACTATATTTTTTACGGAGATTGGTTTTGTGGTTGTAATTGTGAATGATTATAGTTAAGAAATTATCTAATTATTTTTGTAGCTAAAGTATATGTTGTGTTTCTCTCTCCAAAATTGTGAAATTTGATTTTCCTCTAATTTGAGTTTGATTCTCATTATTTTGGGGATTTCGAGGATTAAATTGAGAAATAATGTCATGTGTTGCTTCTTGATTAGGAATGTGAATTCCGTCTAACGACTTTATCCAGCACTGGAGAGAGAGTGTGTGAGAACGCGGGAGAGATAGAAACTAAGGGAGACGATGATAAAGAGGGAGAGCGGGAACTAGAGCACAAGAGGGTGCGCGAGAGAGGGAAGAACATAGAGTTTAGTTAGTTTTGGGCCAGCTAAACTTCTATAATATTTTTACTTTGTTAATTTGACTATATATTTCACCAACTCTAACATTACCTGTAGTATTTAACCATTCATGGACAATTAACATGCAGAGAGTCCAAAAGATCCAACAAAAATCAAGCACAAGGCAACAAGGGAAGCACCAAAAGCGCAGTGTTAGTTTAGAAGGTTTTCTAATGGAGAAACGGAAGCATCTATAGTGAAAAACATGAAGACAAATCATCAATCTACAGCCAGGAAGTTAACGCTAAAATTGAAAAGATCCAGTATAGGATCTCACAGCTTCAAACATATTATAAGCTCTTGGTACCCAGGGTTGAAACCAAATATTAGGTCCTGGTTACTCTTGGTACACAAGTCATCTTCCTGGGGTTGTAGAAGGAAGGAAATGCCTTCGATTATGGAAGCAACGTGGGGGAGGGAGCAAGTCATTAATGAAGTTAGTGTTCAAGAAATTAATTGTTGATATATTACTAAACTAAATTGGATCTACAAGGTTGACGGGCTAAAGTCGTATCACCTAGCCAAAGATAAATCCTAAGTCCTTTAACAACGATAGTCAAGGGAATCCACAGAGAGACGGAGTTCTAAGTTAATATTTAGCTAAACAGCTACTTCAGACAAAATCAGATAGGAATAAGCTGAATTACTAATTAAGCACTAGAAAGCAATATAAAATGGATTTTAATCTATAAAATAAAGGTCTATGGAATTAGTTTGGTCCACCATGATTATACCAATCAAGGGATCAAACAACTATCAGAACCTAGGTCAAGAATTGATAGATTAGAGCAGTGTCAAGCTATGGCTAAGTCTCAACGCCCATAATTCAACATATGCAGCAGGTTCACAAACATAATCAGAATTACTGATGTGTACTAGGCCTCTAAAAGTAAGACAGGTCTGTGCAAACAATTATTAACCTCAAGTAATCAATGAAACTGCACAATAACGTTAATTACTCAATAAGAACAAATCACACCATAATCAATCTCATCAAGCCCTAGAAACTAAAAGCAATTAAAATAATCAAGGTATAAACATGGCTTCCCTCACCAAATCCCTAGAAATTAGACTACTCAGACATAATTAATCAAACATAATAAAATTAATAAGAAACCCTAATTTCAACATCAAGAATCAATTGAATAATTAAACTAAGCAATCAAAGTAATTAAAGAGATTAATAGTATAGAAGAATACTAATTGACGAAAAGCAATAACTTTTATGGAAAGCAATAACTTTTATTGAAATCAAATCCAAGGTTCAATCACCTTTAAACTAATCTAAAGTGTTTAATCTAAATAAAACTCTCTAAAACTAAGCTAAGCACTATTAGAAATAAACAGAATAAAGGTGTCCCCAAAATAATGAGGAAAAAGGTATTTATAACATCCCCAAAAATCTAATTGAAAACGAAAATAAAGAGATTTTCCGCGAAATCGAGTGCGGGACCCGATCGGGCAATGGGCCACCCGATCGGGCCCACACTAAAAATGACCAAATTTTTCCTTTGAGATTCCATGTATCATCAGCAGCATTGGTTGCCAAACTGGGCCCACCCGATCACTGACCCGATCGGGCCAACACAAAGCTCCCAGCTCTCCTTGTGTGAGAAGCAACAACAGCTTGGTGGAGGAAAAATGGGCCTGCCCGATCACTGGCCCGATCGGGTCCATGATCGAGTAGCCTGATCAAATGCCAGCACAGCTCCATGCGAAGATCAGCAGCAACAATTAACGCAGCTTTGGAAATGGCTCGGCCCTATCGAGTGGGCCTTGCCCGATCGAGTTGGGCCTAAGATGGTTCAGCTTCATTTCTTCGTTTTTCCACCCGATTGGATCAGGTGATGTCCGCCGATCGGGTGCGAAACTTTACCGCCCGATCGGGCCATTTCTTGCCGATTAGAGTACGGGAAGCTCCTTTTGACTCTTTGGCTCTCAATTCTTCACGTTTAGAGGTCTTGGGACCTCCTAAACTATCCATAAACCTCGTGGCCATTCCTACTGATAAGCACTTTATTGTGCCTATTCATGCTTCATTTTTAGTGTCATTGTATGTAGAATAGAGCATTTTAGTCTTGCATTGCATTGGTTTTGATATCTTTGGTCCAAATTGTTGTTTCACTACTCGTTTGCATTTTATCTAGGGTTTGGGCGAAAGTATGAATTAAGGGCTTAATGTAGATTGTTAATTCTTTTTATGATTCAATTGGATGTTTATGCATTGAATTTGGTGTTTTGACACCCTAGGATAGATCTTGATCACATTTATGCTAGGGCACTTAGGGTTTCTATTGTTCTTAATCGAATTTTGAGCCCTTTTGTCATTCCCATATTTTGACTTAGTTTCTAGGCCAAAGGATTGGGTAGGAATTAAGGGGGTCCTTGAATTAGGGGATTTCCGATCTCATTGAATCTTTTAATCAATTGACCAAAGACCATTCGAAAGAGGATTTGGTTGATTGATTAATCGATTACTCTTGAGGACCATTCGAGAGAGGACTCAAGTAATTTGGAGGGAGACTTAACCCTGTATTTTCATCGTTCTTGAATCTCTATAGTGTTGATTATCGTTGTCTAGCCCAAGTTCATACGAGTAGCCCGAACTCTAGTGTTTTCCTTATTATATTACATCTCTTACTTGATTATTAGTTGTTATACTTTAGTTAGTTGGTAATTGTTAACTATTCAATCTTACACCCCCAAAAATCCTTCACTTAGGTAGTTTTGGATTTAGTAGACCTTAGTCAATCTCCTTGTGGTTCGACCCTTGACTTGCCATTACTACGTTCATAGTAGTTGCTCGTTAGAATTATAAGTATTGTTTGCTAAGCGGTTCTTAGTGCCTTAACGACACACTAAAAACCTCTTATCAAAATGGCTTAACCCTGTATTTTCATCGTTCTTGAATCGCTATAGTGTTGATTATCGTTGTCTAGCCCAAGTTCATACGAGTAGCCCGAACTCTAGTGTTTTCCTTATTATATTACATCTCTTACTTGATTATTAATGGTTATACTTTAGTTAGTTGGTAATTGTTAACTATTCAATCTTACACCCCCAAAACCCTTCACTTAGGTAGTTTTGAACTTAGTAGACCTTAGTCAATCCCATTTTCCTTGTGGTTCGACCCTTGACTTGCCATTACTACGTTCATAGTAGTTGCTCGTTAGGATTATAAGTATTATTTTCTAAGCGGTTCTTAGTGCCTTTACGACACACTAAAAATCTCTTATCAAAATGGCGCCGTTGCCGGGGAAATTATGCTATTGATTGAAGTTTACTTGAGTTTAGTATTACTTAAGTGATTTTTTCTTTTGTTTTTGACTGTGTTGTTATTTGCTAACCCTCTGCTTAGCTTTGTTATGTTACATGAGAAGGAGAGCTCACGGTTCGCCCATCTTACCTTTAGATCCGAAAATCTATCGCACCTTGCGAAAGCTTCGGGGAGGTTTGGAACGGTTGACCTTGAGTTCTGCACCGGCTTCACTAATCTCAAGTTCAATAAGTGAAAGTGAATCAGACCTGGGTGAGGATAATGCACAGCTTTTCAGGGATTTCGGAAATCCAAGGTCCTATGTTTTACAGGGTGGAATTCGACTCCCCACAACCACTTCAAATTTCAGCATTCACCCTCAGTTTATACGGATGGTGAAAGCAGAGCAAATTTGTGGAGGGTCGGATGAGGATCCACTTGATCATCTTGATTAGTTTCTGGAGATTTGTGCTATGATAACGACAAATGATGTCTTTCCAGACTATATCAAGATGCATCTCTTCCGGTCTTCTCTTCCCGGAAAGGCAAAGTCTTGGCTCAAGAGCTTGCCTGCTAACTCCCTCACTACATGGGAGCAAGTTACATTGGCCTTTTACAAGATGTACTTCCCAGAGTCAAAAACCACAGATATTAGGAGGAAGATCTCCTCCTTTGAGCAAGAATGTGATGAGACGCTTGCGGAGGATTAGGAACGGTTTAGGGAGTTGATTCGTTCGTGCCCTCACCATCAGTTCAATCAAAATCTACTCATGAGATTCTTGTATGATGGTCTTGACCCCATGTCACGTGCTAATCTTGATGCTGAAGCGGGAGGTCAACTTTCTAAGATCCCGCAAGACCAATTAGAGTCCACCATAGAAGAAGTGATCAAGAACTGCTCATGGGGTGGGAGAAGGAGAGGTGCTCAACCTAAGAAGGCTGGCAAGTTTGAGTTGGACCCAATGGAACAGATTCAAGCGAAGATGGATCAACTTGACAAGAAGCTCTCTAAGATCACCCTTGCATCATCAAGTCCCTCACAAGTGAATGCTTTCTCTTGTGACATATGTGGTGGTAGGAACCATGATACCTCTTATTGTGGAGGATCTCAGTTATAGCATGTGGCGCCATGAATACTAGAGGAGAAGGTTACCAAGGTAACCAAGGGTATATAAGCAATCAACAAGGAGGTTGGAAACAACCTCAACAAGGATACAATCAAGGCTTCAACCAACCTCAACAAGGTTTCACTCAAAGCTACAATCAAGGTGGATCCTCCTCTCAAGGTTCTAATGCTTACTAAGCCCCTCATCAAAGATCCAACTTTCAAAAAGCCCCTCTAAACCCACCATTTCCTAAGCCAAATCCCGAACCTACTCCATCCTCCGACCCTACCTCCCAAATTCTCCAACAACTCCAAACCATCACCCAAACCCTTGCTCTACAAAGCCTAGCTCTTCAAAGTCATGACCAAAGGTTTCAAGAGTTACAAGCTCATAACAAAATGCTTTAAACCCAATTAGCTCAAGTGGCCAAGAAGAACCCCTCTAACCCCACAAATCAACTTCCAAGCCAACCTATTCCCAACTCTAACCTTCATCAAGACAAAGCCATCCATTTGAGGTCGGGAACGAACTATGAGGGCCCCAAGATGCCCAATGAGTGTGAGGAAAGTGAAGTTTAGGAGGTTGAGAATGACGCTCAAGGGGAAGAAATTGAGAGAGAGGTTGATGTTGAAAGAAGAGGAGAGGACAAGGAGACGGAGGAGACTCATGAGCAAGTTGGTGACAGAAATCCATTGGAAACACCTCCTCCACCTAAGACCTATGTGCCACCGGTCCCATATCCTCAAAGTTTAGTGGAGTGGAAGTTGAGCGACAAATTCACTAAGTTCCTCAATGTCATGTAGAGCCGTCAAATTAACATCCCATTCCTTGAGGCCATGTCTCAAATGCCGGCCTATGCCAAGTTCTTGAAGGAGATCCTCTCCAACAAGCGGAAGTTAGAAGATGAACTCATTACATTGACATACCAAGTGAGTGCTCTTGTGCAACGTGCTATGCCCAAGAAGCAAAGAGATCCTAGAAGTTTAACATTGCCTGTGAAGATAGGTGACTTTGAGCCTAAGGGTGCGTTGGCCGATTTGGGGGCAAGTGTGAGTTTGATGCCTCTATTTATAGCCAAGCACCTTCATTTTCCTCTTCTTCCTTCATGGAAGACGATCCAATTGGTGGATCGAACCGTCAGGGTCCCACATGGGGAGTTGGAAGACTTTCCAATCCAAGTTAGGCATGTGTTTGTGCCTTGTGATTTTGTGGTAATGGACATGGAGGAAGATCCTGAAACTCCTCTCATTCTTAGAAGGGAGGCTCTTAAGACATTAGGCGCCGTGATAAACTATAGAAATGACACCATCATTGTTGAGGTCGCCAATGAAAAAGTTGTCTTTGAGTTCTCCAAGACATTGAGGAAGCCTATGATTGAAAGGGTTTGCCGAATTAGTCATGTGGAGAGTGAGATGGAGGGTTTTGAGAGGGAAATTCACACTAATGATGAGCTCTATGCTTCTATCACTGAGGAGCCGAGTTTTAGATATGGAAGAGGTGAAAAAGTTCTCTATGCTTCTCGACGATGCTACCGTTGAGGAAACACTTGGGTCGGGATTTGAGGTCCTAGCCACTTCCGTTGCTAAGGAGGAGAGTACTAAGCCTCCTCCCAAGGTAGAGTTCAAACCCCTTCCCCCCTCCCTTAAATATGTTTTCCCTGATGATGAATTTGCTTATCCTGTTATTGTCAATTCGGCTCTTGATGACATCTCTGTATCAAAGTTGATTGACATGTTGAGAAAATATAGGGATGTCATAGGGTACTCGATTGATGACCTTAAGGGGATAAGTCCTTCTCTTGCTATGCATCGTATCCATCTCACCGATAGTAACGCCTCCTCTATTGAGCCTCAAAGAAGACTTAATCCCAACCTCAAAGAGGTGATGAAAAAGGAGATTATGAAATTGCGTGACACGGGAATCATCTATGCTATTTCCTAGAAAATGGGTGAGCCCGATTCACGTGGTTCCTAAGAAAGGAGGCATGACTATTGTTGAGAATGAGAAAGGGGAAACTATTTCTACTAGAATTGTCACTGGGTGGAGAGTTTGCATAGATTACAGAAAATTGAATAAGTCCACCCATAAAGATCATTTCCCCCTCCCTTTTATTTACCAAATGTTGGAAAGGCTTGCCCGTCCTTCACACTTTTGTTTTCTTGATGGTTAATCCGGATTCTTTCAAATTCCTATTCATCCGGATGATCAAGAGAAAACCACCTTTACTTGTCCATATGGGACATTCGCTTATCGAAAGATGGTTTTTGGTTTCTGTAATGCCCCCAACTACTTTTCAAAGGTGTATGACGATGAACTTTTCTGACATGTTGGACGATTCTATTGAGGTTTTCATGGATGACTTTAGGGTGTGTGGTTCCTCTTTTGACACATGTCTTGCTAATCTTGAACGTGTGTTAAAAAGGTGTCAAGAGACGAACCTAGTATTGAATTGGGAAAAGTGCCATTTCATGGTTGAAGAGGGTATGGTGCTTGGTCATAAAGTGTCTAGTAAGGGAATTGAGGTAGATCCGACAAAGGCTTCTGTAATTGAGAAACTTCCGCCACCAAATTCGGTGACGGGAATTTGTGCTTTCCTTGGACATGTGGGTTTTTAGGATTTTTCTAAAATTGCCAAACCATTGAAGAATCTACTTCAAAAAGCAGTTGAATTTAGGTTTCATGAATCTTTTATTGAGGCCTTTCAAACCTTAAAAAGAGCCCTCACTTCTGCTCCTATCGTGCAAGCTCCTAATTGGAGCTTGCCTTTTGAACTAATGTATGATGCTAGTGACTTTGCAGTGGGATTTGTCCTTGGGCAACGACGAGAAGGAAAGCTCCATGTTATAGCCTATGCAAGTAGGAGTTTGGATGATGCGCAACGGAACTATGCTACTACGGAAAAGGAGATGTTGGCTGTAGTGTTCGCATTTGATAAGTTTTGTTCATACTTGACTTGCAACAAGGCTATTGTCTACACGGACCATTCTGCGGTCCGCTACTTGATGAGCAAAAAAGATGCAAAGCCAAGGCTCATTAGGTGGGTTCTACTTCTCCAGGAATTTGATTTTTAGATGAAGGAGAAGAAGGGGACGGAAAACTTGGTAGCTGGCCATCTCTCTCGCCTCTCCCTTGATGAGAGAGAAGATGATCTCACGGATGCCCCTATCAATGATGATTTGATGGAAGAACACCTCTTTGCTATTATAAACAATGAGGTCCCATAGTTCGCGGACTTTGCGAACTACTTAGCTTGTGGGATTGAACCTCATGGTCTTACTTCTCAGCAAAGGAAGAGGTTCTTCAAGGAAGTGTGTAGATACTATTGGGACGACCCTCTATTGCTAAAGAAGTGTGCCGACTCTGGTTTTAGGAGGTGTGTGTCCAACCATAAGATTCATTCTGTGTTCAATCATTGCCATACTTTGGCATGTGGAGGACATGGTGGAGCGGGAAAAACTGTTGCTAAGGCGCTCCAAAGTGGTTTTTTTTGGCCTCACATGCAAAAGGATGCTAAGGGATTTGTTTTGAGTTGTGATAGGTGTCAACGAAGCGGTGGAATCACCAAAAGAAAAGAGATGCCGCAACAAAATATTCTAGAGGTTGAGCCCTTTGATGTGTGGGGAGTTGACTTCATGGGACCTTTTGTTCCATCTATGGGGAATTTGTACATTCTTGTAGCGCTGGACTAGGTGACCAAGTGGGTCGAAGCGATCTCTTCCCCCACTAACGATCACAAGGTTGTCATGAAACTCTTGAAGAAGATCTTTTTTCCTAGATTTAGGGTGCCTCGTGTGTTGATAAATGATGGGGGTTCGCACTTTACTAAGAAGCAATTAGAAGCTCTTTTGAAGAAATATGGGGTCAATCATAAGGATGGACTTCCATACCATCCCCAAACTCAAGGCCAAGTTGAGGTCTCGAATCGAGAAGTGAAGAATAAGCTTGAGAGAGTGGTAAACAAGACTAGGAAGGATTGGTCTTTGAGGCTAGATGATACTCTTTGGGCTCTTCGCACCGCTTTCAAAACTCTTATAGGCACCATTCCCTATCCTCTTGTGTATGGGAAGGGTTGTGACTTGCCCGTTGAACTTGAACATCGAGCTTGGTGGGCAATCAAGGAGCTTAATATGGATCTTGCTTTGGCGGGGGAAGCTCCAAAGGAGAAGTTGGTGGAACTAGAGGAGCTACGCTTTGATGCTTATGAGAGTTCGCGCTTGTATAAGGAGCGAAGAAAGAAATGGCACGACCAAAGGATACAACAAAGAGAGTTTCGGGTTGGGGAAAAAGTCTTGTTGTTTAACTCAAGGCTTAAACTTTTTCCTGGAAAGCTTAAATCAAAGTGGTCGGGACCATATGAAGTAGTGAAAACCACCCCCTATGGAGCATATGATATTGTTGGCGATGAGAGTCCCTTTTTGGTTAATGGTCAACGCTTGAAGCTCTACCACGACAATCACAGCATTGGTTTCATGGGTTGTTTGATACTTGGCTCACCCGAGCACCATCATTGAGAGGTGAGTCCTCTTAGTCAAGTTGATGACTTTAAAGAAGCGCTTCTTGGGAGGCAACCCAAGCCTTTTAGCTCATTTTTCATTTCTCTTATTTTCCTTTCTTTTAGGACTGGGTAGTTTGATTTTATTTTTATTTTTTTTTTAGTTTAGTTTGGTCTCTTTTTCCGTTATTAAAAAAAATAAAGAAGAAAAAAAATAGAAAAGACAAAAAAAGGGGGAGGCAATACAAAAAAACGAGAGAGTGTAGAACTGCAGGTCTACACGACCGTGTCGATTTCAACACGCCCGTGTAGCTCTGCAGTTCAAAAGTTCTCGCCTGCTGGAATTCTGGGTAGCACGGTCGTGTCAAAATCGACACGATCGTGTACCCCTGCTGCTGCCGTTATTAAACACGGGCAAGAGGGCTTTGTTCCTCTTTTTTTTATCCCATTTCGAACCCCCTCCCTCTCTCACTAAACCCTTCTCCTCTCTACTCCAATATCCCTCATTACTCACTCATTCACCACCAATCCACCACTAAAATCACTACTTTCCTCTCAAATCTTCATCACCTACCTCTATTCACCCCTTTCTCTTCCACAAATCAAAATTTTCCACAAACCCTAACTTCTCCAATCAATTTGGAGAAAGTGTTTGGTGACGAATTTCATTGCAATTGGAAGGCAATCTTCACTCCACACCATCATCTACCATCGCCAAAGGTTCATTTGCGGGATTTACTCCCACCATTAGAGCGGTATACACTTTCCTCTCTTGATTTCTTACTTTTTGTTTGAAATTAGGAAATAATCACAGGAAAGGGCTCAACTATTGCCCATTTACTTTCATAAGTCCCAACTTTCGATTATTCCTTATAAGTCCCAACTTGACCATACTTTGTCTTTTATAAGTCCTTGCAGGTGACTTACCTGCTGCAGTAGGTGAATAATGTCACGTGATCTTTTTAATGAAAACACGTGACATTATTTCTCCCTCTCTATTTCATAACCTCTCACTCCCCTCACTCCCTCATTCTGTCTCCCTCATTTCACTCCTTCTGCGTTTTTTAGAGGAAAACCTCCATAGCTGCTGCTGCGATTCATCATGGCCCTACACCAAAATTCTGGGGGTTCTTCTAATTCAAGACATTCAAGAGGAAATGATAGGGCTGTGGTTTGTAAGAACAACATTCCTTGCAAGCTAAGGACTGTGAAGACTGAAGGAGACAAACAAGGCAGGAAGTTTTATGGCTGCGCATTATGGCCTGTAAGTGTATAAAATTAGGGTTTTTTTCCTTAAAATTTCAATTTTATTAACATTTCTGGCAATTTCTTTAAAATTTCCCCTAATTTTGGTATGGAAAAAATCGTCCCCAAAAATTAGGGTTTTTTGGTTGATTGGAATAACTGACAATATTATCTTGTTGATAGGCTGAAGATTGCAAATTTTTTAGATGGGAATGCAATGAGGTTAATTTACATAACTGCCATAGATGTGAGGACCTGCAATCAACATTGTTTGAACAGTACACTGCAATTGCTGAAATGGAGCTCCAGTTTAATTCTGTGGAGGAGAAATTAAACAAATTAAAGCTGAAGAAAGACAAATTGGCTAAAGAAGTTGCTCTAATGCAGAATGAGTTGTGTAGGCGTACTGGAGAAGCTGTTAAGAGTGCTAGTGGTGAAAAAAATGCACTTATTGGGTTGTTTGTTTCATGGGTTTTGTTTGTTGTTGTTCTTGTCTGCATTAAGTAGTTGTTCTTCTTTGTAATGGATGATGATATTTGGAGCCCAAAATAATGGTTGTATGGAGTTTATTTTGTACACCTATTTTGCTGAGTAATGAAGAATGAAATTTCTAGGTTTGATTATTTATTGGTTATATTGCACTTGTTTTGGATATTTAAGGTTTAATGTTGCATTACATTATAAAACACCAGATGAACATTACAACTCATATCACAATTTTTTCAACCAAAAGCAATGAAACTTGAACTGTTATCAATGTTGTTACAGTTTTAAGCATCCAAAAAAACTTACAACTTGATCAACCAAAATGACAATCCAAAACTCTACAAGATGAACATTAAAAATTCAACTACATGAACAAGAAAAACCTGAAACTGTTAACAAATTCTCAATATTTTTGACCAAAATAAAGTTCATGAATGGGTGGTTGATGCTTGACTACCCAATGGACACCCTGATGTAGTTGTGACACTAGGTTGAGACACCAATCTTGGACCTCCTCTTTGTCTAGGAGTCTGTAAAACAACAATGACAATAATGCTCATAAATAATTCAGCATTCAGCAAGGAATTGAAATACAGATAAACTATAAAAATCAGCATTGAAACAAAGAAAAACTAACATTCAGCATTGTTAATCCATCTTCACTTATCAAAACACCATATCCTTTTGGCATCTGTTACAACAAAATTAAACTCAGCAACATATTAGTAAAAACAAGTAAAAAATCACAGTTGGGACTTACGAAGCACACTAACTTTTCCTCTACCACCTTTCCCACTTCTTCTACCACTGGTTCCACCCCTTGCAGCACCAGATCCACCCCTCCCACCACTGTTTCCACCCCTTGCTGCACCTAATCCACCCCTCCCACCACTGTTTCCACCCCTTGCTGCACCTGATCCACCCCTTCCACCACTGTTTGCACCCCTTGCAGCACCTGATCCACCCCTAACAGCACCTGATCCAC
Source organism: Patellifolia procumbens (assembly GCA_947645195.1). NCBI lineage: Eukaryota > Viridiplantae > Streptophyta > Magnoliopsida > Caryophyllales > Amaranthaceae > Patellifolia > Patellifolia procumbens. The sequence goes on from CANSGD010001341.1 coordinate 126,831, forward strand.
CCCTTGCACCACTAGTTGCACCCCTAACAGCACCTGATCCACCCCTTGCACCACTGGTTGTACCACTGGTTGCACCCCTAACAGCACCTGATCCACCCCTTCCACCACTGGTTGCACCCCTAACTGCACCAGTCACAGCCCCTCTCTTAATAACCCTTCCATTTCTTCCTGTTCTGCTTGGTTGTGCAGTGGCTGACATAGTGTCCTTTTGTGTTGTTGTTGTTGCAGTATTGGACTTGCATTTCTTTAATGGAGGTTGTACAGTTGCATTGGATACAGTGTCCTTATTAGGACATGTTCTTTTGTTGTGGGTTTTTGATGCACATATGCTGCAGGTCATCTGAACTCCATGTTTTGTCAACCTACCAGGCTTTTTGGGATTTTCTTCAGGGTCTTTTCTTCTGTTTTTCCTTGGCCTACCAGGTCCTATCTTTATTGGTGGTGGATTCAGAGGGGAGTTGACATTTGGCCAGTGTCTATCACCCACAATAGGTGGGATTGAACCTCCATATGATTGCAAGTAAGTTGCCCTACTATAGTATGCAAAAACATAATCTTCTGCATTGTTGTGGCAAAAGAAAATGCATGAGACTGCATGGCAACAAGGGATTCCAGTTAAGTCCCACTTTTTACAAGTGCAAGATCTTGCTTGTAGATCAACATTTAAGCTGTCCATGCCTTGGTTAACTTGGAATACTGTATTAGTGGAAGGTATGTGAGTACAGAAGGCAGCCAATTCTTTCTCTTTTTCCAATCTTGCTTGAATTCTAGGGCATAATTGTGCAGAACTTGCCTTCATTTCTCTTCTCTTAATAACCAATCTCTGCATCAAGGCTACCCTAATATCTTCTAGCAAGTATATTAAGTGTTTGGTCCTAACATTTATGATATAGGCATTGAATGTCTCAGATAAGTTGCTAGTTATAACATCCACCTTGGTTGTTTTATCTAGGAATGCCCTACAAAATACATCAGGATTGTGTGCTTTGAATGCAGTCACAGCTTCTGGATTTTCTTCTTCCATTTCTGATAGAGCTTCATTGTAATCTGCTAAAGAATATGCCTTAGCAGCCTTCCAATATATCAGCTTCATTTCATCTCCCTTGTGTGCCTTATGCCAGTGGGCAAAAATATGCCTGGCACAATGTCTATGTTCACAGTTGGGAAACACTTGCTTGACAGAACTCAATATGGCCTGTCATATTGATAAATGGAAATACAATGACTAAATTGATTTACTAAGCAAGAATATGAAACTAACAAGCATTGAAAGAGATGGGAAACAATATACCAGATGCTCATCTGAAACAATAGTCAGACCATCTCCTTCACCTAAGCTGAGAGCTTCCTACACTTAGGTTAGGAATCATGTCCAGGAAGAGTTGTTCTCTCCTTCCAGAATAGCCCATGCAACAGGGTACATCTGGTCATTTGCCTCCCTGCCTACTGCTGCCATGAGTTGTCCTCCCAAAAAGGTCTTCAGAAAACAGGCATCAATACTCAAGAATTTTCTGCAACCGTCAATCCATCCTTTTCTAATCCCATCAAAGCAAATAAAAAGCCTTTGAAACACTGGTGTATCACTTCCTGTAGTGACTACAGTGATAACTGTGTTAGGGCAACTGTCCTTTATTGCTTGCAAATACCTGCCTAATTTGTTATAGTGCTCTTTCATTGAGCCATGCAATAGCCTGTGAGCCTTGTATTTGACTTTGTAAGCCAATGATCTCTGGATCACCACTCTGTATGACCTCCTAACACCTTCCATTATATCCTTGGCTGGCCAGGTCTTGCTTTGAAAACCTCCAAAAATTGCCTTGCTAGCCATGTTGATTTCATCTGTCTATTGGCCTCTATATTTCTTGTGCAACTGTGCTCACCATCAACTGACTTCACCATAAAAATTTCCCTCCTTGAGTCCCAGCTCCCAAACAACCTAAAAGGACAACCTGTGTTACACTTAACCTCAATTTTCTGCTGCCTATTAGTATTGCTAGTGGAGATGTATAAGTTCCCGCCGCATTGATTTGCAAAGTGTGCAATTGCACTCCTGAAAGCCTCTCTGGTAGGGAACCTCTGTCCTACTTTCCAGACAAATGTTGACCAATTAGTGTAGCTTCCAACCAACATCCCCCTACCCTTCCTCCTTCTACCACTATGCTCCTCATCTCCACTGTTCTCTGATGTGTCAATGTCATCCTCACTATCATAATAATCACTCACACACTCTCCCTCTGGTCTAACAACTTTATTTTCCCTGTTAATGTTCATTGCACCTCCAAGCCTACCCTCCTTTGCCTCTTTCTGCAACTGTTGTGCAAGTAGCAACAATTTTTTATTGGTTGCTATCACCCTCCTCCTATAACTTAGTAACTCATCATCAGTTATCTCTGGATAATCATCAAAATAAACACCATTAACCTCAATTAATGGATCTAGAAGCTCCTGTTCTCCCTGTAGTTCTCTCAACTCCTCTGTTTGTATGCCTGGTTCATCAACAACCTTACTTATATCTTCTTCTTCTTCTGAATTCTCAGTTGAAGGCTCATAAACAGGGTCTGTATTATGGGAAGATTCATAATCTGAACCTATCAATTGACTCAGAGTAAGTGGACTCTCTGGCCTACAGTCATACCACTGGTAATAATCAAGTGGGAAGGTATCTTGGTCATCTATGTAAGGCTCATCAGTAGTTTCAGGTTGTGAGGGTTTTGAGGGTCTGTTGATAATGGGTTGTGAGGGTTGTGAGGGTCTGTCAACAGTGAGTTGTGAGGTTTTGGAGTTCTGTGTTGGTTGTGTTTCAACAGTGGGTTGGGAGGGTATGTATAATGTTTCAGGTTGTGAGGGGTTTGTTGTGGAAGGTTGGGAGGGGTCAGTTGTTGTGGAAGGTTGGGAGGGGTGTGCAGTTGATATGCTATTAATGTTAGGCTTATATGGGAGAGGTAGGTTTATAGAAAAAAGAAATTGGCACGCCCTTCCCTCAACCTTTGACTTGACCTAACTGGGGTCAATTTCTTGGGTGGGGTCCTTTTCTTTGAATGGCCAACTTTAGGTGGGGTCCTTTTCATATCAATTGCTTCTTTGGGTTGGGTCTCATCCTTTTTGCCTAAATTAATTACATCTACTGATGGTATGTCATTGAGAATGGGCGGGAGAGCTTTGGGGATTCCATCTAAAACTACAGGCAAATCTACACCATGTAATACATAAAGATTAATACACTTTGCCTTCACCACAATTGCAGCCATTTCAAGCACCTCTGAGTCACTATAAACCTTCTTCAATCCATCAGTTAATGAATTCCCAGGAACCAAGTAATAAACCTTGGCAATTTCCCTATAAGAACCACATTTCTTAACAAGCTCCTCCAAATACCACCAGCACAATTCATCAGGATCCACTACAAATGTCCTACCAGCCCCTCCAATGTACTCTAATCTCCCTCCATTATCCTTAAATACACCCCCATGCCAGAAACGCAGACAAACAGTATCCATTGACTACAATAAACACATAACAACAACAAAAATTCAACCACAATTACAGGAAGCATAACAGGAACCATAACAGGAAGCATTTAAACCAAGAACACCCACAATGCAATTTCAGTTTATTTCAACCACAAAAAGCCCTAAAAGTTCATAGCAATATGTAATACCAAAAAAAAACCTAGACTTTAGTTCATCTTTCAACAATAACAGACCAAATAAACAATTACTAAGTCTTTAAATTTTAAATTTTTAACCAATTTGGGAATTCACGTAGCAGAGGAAACTTACTTGATAAACCAGAAGAGCCAAACAATACAAATCTTCAGCTTTACTTGTGAAGAAACGATCCAGATGGAAATGGAAGCATTCGACAGTTGGGAATTCGTTAATGGCAGCAAAGAAGAGTTTCAGAGGAGGAAGACAATGGAGGGCGTCGTTTTTTGGGAATGTCGAAAAAACTTCCTTCACTTGGCAAATTAATTTAATCAATAATTGAGAAATAGGGGGGAAACAGTGGGTCCCACCACAGTCCACTCTAATTTACCAACTTAGCAGGTAACAGGTAAAACAAGACTTATAAAAGACAAAGTATAGTCAAGTTGGGACTTATAAGGAATAATCCAAAGTTGGGACTTATGAAAGTAAATGGGCAATAGTTGAGCCCTTTCCTGTGAATTTTTCCTTGAAATTATTGAAGTTAGTTGTAGATTGTGGTTTGTTGATTGTTGATCCTTGATTTGTTTTGGATTAAATGGTTTTGTTTGTTGTTTATTGAGGAACTTCGTGTTGTGGGATTGTTGTGCAATTTGGTGAGTGTAGTTGACCCTAGATTTGGGTGGTTGTTTTTCTTGACTTGTTGTGTTGACTTGTGTGCAATTTGTCGTGCTTGTTTGACCATAGCTTTGTGATTCATTGACATCATGGCCTCTAGTAGTCGTAGAAACCCCGCAAGGCAAACAAGCACATCGAACCTCCTCAACCAATCACCACCACCACCTCCCCCACCTATCCATCCTCCACAAATCGACACACTTGGGATCAATTTCACCAATCTCGACCATCTTAGAGCCTTCATGAGACTTAGTAGGAGAACAGTTTGCCCTACCGAATTCTACCATGAGAACGCCGCCGCAGCCCTTTGGGTTCAAGGCGACGTTCAACAACTTTTCAATGGTGTGGGGTGGACCACTTCATGAGACTTAGTAGGAGAACAGTTTGCCCTACCGAATTCTACCATGAGAACGCCGCCGCAGCCCTTTGGGTTCAAGGCGACGTTCAACAACTTTTCAATGGTGTGGGGTGGACCACTTGGCTTAACTTGCATGCCCTCACCTATAAAAGTCTCACCTTAGAATTCCTCTCTACTTTTTCCATTCGTAGAGCGGAAGGGAGCAGGAACCCTAGGACTATGACCTTCAACCTCCTCGGCCAGACCTACACAATGAACATAGGGGCGGTGAATGATGTCGTTGGGTGGCCAAAGGGTGGGGTCATCGGGCCAAAGAGTGCATGGGTGTCGTCTTACAATGAATAATTCTTTTGGCAACAATTGACTGCCCGTTCACCCTATATACCTAGTTCGGCCAAGGCCACCCATCTTGTCAGTCTAGGGTTCAGAGTGTCCCATAGGGTGATTAGTAGCACCATATCTTCCAGAGGGGATAGTACGGGAGTGGTTACAGGCGGTGAGCTGTACTTCCTCCATCATATGACTGTGGGAAACACTAGACTTAACCTTGGGGCGTGGCTTATGGAGCACCTAGACGATGTGGCCCGTAAGGGGTCCGGAGAAATTGTAGTGGGGGGAATGATTACTATACTTGCTATTTCTTGTGGTGTTGATTGTGCAGGTTTTCAGACAGTCCCAGGATCCACTCTACTCGACCTCAGTTCTTATCAGACCATGCAGTGGATCACCCCTTGGGCCCGAATGGCGGGTATGTTTGGAAGGTCAACAACCAGAAGTATGCCATCCTTCCAGACACCTCAAAAAACCCCATCTATGACCAAGCCAACTGGATTTTCGAACCAGATTTTGAGTGCCAAGGGGCAATGAGGGTGGCGAGGCCGATATGGAAGTGCATGGAGGAGGCGAAGGAGAAGAAGAAGGAGAGAGGGACACGATGCACAGGCCCCCAAAGGGGCTTTTGGTTCTATGGAGCAGCAGTTGGCTGACCTCCAACAGGGCATGGGTGGCTTACAAATGGACGTTCAGTCCCTCATGTCTGATGTTCCTTCCTTACAGGATTTCCAGTCCGCTACTCAGAAGTACTACCAATCCTTGCAGGAGAGTTTCTCCTCGATGACCTCGGAGTTCCGAGGGCTTCGCTCTGATTTTCAGTATTGGGGTAGGCGCAGTGGCTGGTATCCTGGTAGCTCTAGCTCCCACCCACCCCCCCCTCGACCAGTGAGTCGGGATTCTTTCCCCCCTTGCTTTTGTTATCATTAGACTTTTCACAGTGAGGACACTGTGTGGTTTAGCTTGGGGGAGGATGTATATATTAGTTCCATATAGTTTGCATTAGTTGCATATTGGGGTCATGTTTAGCATTTAGTATCATGTTTAGGGTGCATGTAGATTCCTTTAGCCTCGCATGTGCATATAAATTTCATTTATGTCTGAACTCCGCCCTTGGTACGCATGTGTCTTTTGTTGATGACCTGAAAACTAAAAAAAAGGAAATACTTTGATAGTCTCTAGTAGGCCAAGGAATTGTTGGGTTGTGGTATGATTGGTCTCCCTCTTGTCCGGCTCGACCGATGTTGGTAGCTATCCCCTTTGTGAGAGTTTGTTTTTAAAGCCTTGTAGACTGACATCTTTTCAATCATATCTTCTTGTTGTGTGATGCTCTTCCTTGACGAATGTTCTCTAGAACTTGCATTGATTCTCCTTGAAATTGCATTAACTGGTTTGATTCTTGAATATGATTGAGGCGTTCGATATATATTTGAACTACATTGCCAAATGTCACCCACATTATCTTATCTCCTTTGTCACCCTCATGAGCCTGAGCCTGCTTTTTTGTTTAACCACATCTTTAGCCTATTACCGATTTCCTAACCTAGGGGATTGTAAAGCTAAATTGGTGAGTAGTATATCTTGTGATTCAGTGCTCTGATAGTGATTTGAGTTGGTTGTATTATGTGTGTTTTGGTTGAATTCACGTTTTGTGTTGACTTCACCTCCTCCCTATTCTTGTTGATCTCCTATCTCTTTCCCTTATTAGTTATCAAAAAAAAGGTAAAAAAAAAAGAAAAAAAAAGAGGAAAAAAATGGGAACATCAAACATCCCAACAAAAAGTTGTGGTTTTGTTCTTAGTGCTTAATAAAGAGAGATTAGGAGATACTAGTGGAGGAGGTATTATTGGTTGGTTGAGTTGTTGCAACAAAGGTATATGGTTTCGGGTTAGCATTTGTCTAGATGGTGTTGATTTAGGATGCTTCACTTTCCCCTATTTATTAGCACCAAATTCCCAAATGTATCCACACCCTTACCTTTAGCCTTCATTACAACCTCGATAAAGTCCTCATGATTCTTGAAAAGAACTTATGTCTCACGCGATGGAGAGTGAGAAGATATGCAAGCCTATGGTAGGATTTAGTCAACGGAATTGAGCTTTGAGCGATTATTGCGACCTTATAAACACATGAGAGACCTTGAGCACGACTAACGTGAGAGCTACTATCCATATGACTGAGCCAAGCTTGGGGGAGAACTTGTGGTAATTAAGATTGGTTGTTTTTCCTTGTGCTATAAACTTTGAGGCTTGATAGTGTTTTGCATTCGTTGTTGAAAATATTTGAAAGGTCTTTTTACTCTATCTTGGCATGCGTATTATTGTAAGGGGTCATTGAAATCTTTCCCTGTGTCTATCGTTTGTTCGCTTGAGGACAAGCAATTGGACTAGCTTGGGGCAGTTTGATAAGCACTTTATTGTGCTTATTCATGCTTCATTTTTAGTGTCATTGCATGTAGAATAGAGCATTTTAGTCTTGCATTGCATGAATTTTGGTATCTTTGGTCCAAATTGTCGAATCACTACTCGTTTAGTTGTTTTGGATGATTTCTAAGCTAACTAACAGGTATTTGGAACGTTTTGGTGTTTGGAGACCTTTGGGTGGAGGTTTAGCCATTCATAAGCATGGGAGCGAACATTTTCAGGAGGACACGGCCGTGTAGGTTTTGACACGGCCGTGTAGTATTTATTCCCTATGATCAGTTTGCAAACTGATTCCTGCTGAAGACTGAAGACCAGGTCTACACGGTCGTGTCGTTTTGGACACGACCGTGTTGTTACTTTTCTACCGTGGCAGTAACTATTGAAGATGCTGAGAAGTTTTGAAAGTCAGGTCTACACGGCCGTGTCGTTTTGGACACGACCGTGTAGTTATTTTTCCACAGAGGCAGTAACTCATGAAGAACGCTGAGGAGTTTTGTAGAACAGGTCTACACGGCCGTGTCGTTTTGGACACGACCGTGTCGACCTGATTTCGGGTTTTGACCCGTTTTTCCGTCTTAGTTTAATGAACCTTATAAATAGTTTAGCGTTTTTGTCGACTTATTATCTCATTTTTTAGAACCTAATTACAGAACTTAAGACTCTAAACTCTCTCAAACTCTTAGTTTTATTCATTATTGCAACTTTGAAGAGCGAATCATTCATTCAATCCAAGTATATTTCTTTTAATCTCTTCTCTTTACTTTAATTATTTTGTTAATCATGTTTAATTTCATTAATCTCTTTTGCTTAGAATCCATGATGAGTGAGTAATTCATTATCTAGGGTTTGGGCGAAAGTATGAATTAAGGGCTTCATGTAAATTGTTAATTCTTTTTAGTGTCATTGTATGTAGAATAGAGCATTTTAGTCTTGCATTGCATTGGTTTTGATATCTTTGGTCCAAATTGTTGTTTCACTACTCGTTTGCATTTTATCTAGGGTTTGGGCGAAAGTATGAATTAAGGGCTTAATGTAGATTGTTAATTCTTTTTATGATTCAATTGGATGTTTATGCATTGAATTTGGTGTTTTGACACCCTAGGATAGATCTTGATCACATTTATGCTAGGGCACTTAGGGTTTCTATTGTTCTTAATCGAATTTTGAGCCCTTTTGTCATTCCCATATTTTGACTTAGTTTCTAGGCCAAAGGATTGGGTAGGAATTAAGGGGGTCCTTTAATTAGGGGATTTCCGATCTCATTGAATCTTTTAATCAATTGACCAAAGACCATTCGAAAGAGGATTTGGTTGATTGATTAATCGATTACTCTTGAGGACCATTCGAGAGAGGACTCAAGTAATTTGGAGGGAAACTTAACCCTGTATTTTCATAGTTCTTGAATCTCTATAGTGTTGATTATCGTTGTCTAGCCCAAGTTCATACGAGTAGCCCGAACTCTAGTGTTTTCCTTATTATATTACATCTCTTACTTGATTATTAGTTGTTATACTTTAGTTAGTTGGTAATTGTTAACTATTCAATCTTACACCCCCAAAAACCCTTCACTTAGGTAGTTTTGGATTTAGTAGACCTTAGTCAATCTCCTTGTGGTTCGACCCTTGACTTGCCAATTTGCTAAGCGGTTCTTAGTGCCTTAACGACACACTAAAAACCTCTTATCAAAATGGCTTAACCCTGTATTTTCATCGTTCTTGAATCGCTATAGTGTTGATTATCGTAAAATAGCTCCGAAGAGCTCAAATGACACACAAATTAGCTCATAAATAGGGGAGAAAACTCTATAAAAATACGTGATATCAAACTCCCCCAAGCTAAACCTTTGCTTGTCCTCAAGCAAATAGAACATGAACATGGAATAAATTGCCTCACCCCATAGATAAAAAAACAAACAAAGCTCAAAACGTTTTCAAGACTAAGAATCGTTCAAGCAGGCAAAATTCAAGTTCGGCTAATCAAATCCATCCAACCACCAATCATCCAAGCAATTCATCAAATTCAAGCATCCACAAGGCATACAAATCCTGAAAAGGCTCTTACAAATGTGTCACTCCTCTCAATTTTATGGCAGGAAAAGAATGTGCCTGAACACTCACCAACCCGACCATAAATGCCCTTCCCGCTCACACTCTCATGTGTTTAAGAAGGTTAAATGACGCTCATCCTAGCCAAGTCGACTCAATTAACAGACATACTCTTTAACTTTAAAAAGTGACTCGAAATCAATCCAATAAACAATGCAGAAGCTCTAGAGGACTTTATAGGGTTGTAATGGGGCTTAGGCAAGAGGTAGGGGGATATTTTTAGGAAATGTGGTGGAAAAACCAAGAATGGGGGAGCATATTTCACTCGAAACAAGGCCTAAGATGCCCTAAATAACTCCCAACAACACCATATAACCCCGAAATATAACCCAACTCTTAAAAATCAATGAAAACTCACAGCAAACCCAATTTTCAAGCAAAGTAGCATTTTTTTTTCTTTATAAACATACGTGAATGAAGGAACTTTGAATTCTTTTGAACTTATATTTCATTTTTCTTTCATTTTTGAACTTCATTCACGCAACTCTAACTTTGCTTTTTCTTTTCTTTTTCGTACACTCAAACCACATCAAATACACTTTAGTTCTCCAAAAACCACACCAAACCATAAAACCAATCAGAAACTCAACCCATACAAAAGCTCCCCCAAGCTAGGCTTTGTAAATAGTATCAAAATAAAGGCCATGGGCTTATAATAAGGGCTTTAGTGACACGAAACAGGTCATTAGGCTCCGCGGGGCTAAGGAGTATAAAAGTATATCAAAAATTCACTCTGAGGCTCAAGAATCAGACAAAAGAAGGCCTCTATCACAGCAAATTCTACAAGTCATCGAAAATCAGACAAGTACGAAGTCAAATTCAAGATCAATCCACTAAAGAGGAACTAACACACAAAAATAGACTGGATAATGATATGAATCCAAAAGGCTTACAATGAGGCCTCACGGGCTAACCAAATCGGGTATGCAGCACAATGAGGTGTAATATAATCAAAACTCCCTCGAAATCATAGCAATCAAACATCAAATCATAGCCTCAAGATCACAAATGCCCAGCTATCCAGAAAACAAAGTCAAATCATTTTTCAATAAGAGCACAACAAGGGGCACGGGGAGGCAACTAAACAAGTCATGGGAACCATATTTTTTGATTTTTCAGTAATTTTCGAAAGCAATAAATCTAATCTAGATAGCAGTAAAGGAGATAGAGGATACAAATAGAAATCCTCCCCCAAGCTGAACTTGGCATTGTCCTCAATGCCAAAAGGTAACAAAGGACGATGCTAAGAGGGAAAATAACGTTAGTACCCTCACTCTCGCTCACTAAAAAAAATAGGAAAAATAAAAAGAAAAGGAAAAAGGGGAAAAATAAGTTGCCTCTCGCACAACGCTGGTTTATAAAGGTCCCGCACGACCATAATACCTCAATCTCTCAAATAGGAGGGGCTAAGCAGTGAGAGTCACCCTCATCAAACACCTTCCTTCTCCAAATGTTCTTGATAATACCTCCAGATTGTGAGGCAACCTTAGGTGGAATTTGAACCTTTTCTACACCTACCTCATCCAAAACCTCAGCCCTGCAACAAGATTGTTCAAGCATAGGTGCCTTAACAGCATTGGTTAGTTTAAAAATCACTTTATTATCACCAACACTCAGATTTAAAGACCCAGACTTAACATTAATGACAGCACCAGCAGTACACAAAAACGGTCTACCAAGAATAATAGGAATCTGGGCATCCTCATCCATATCTAACACCACAAAATCAACAGGAATATAGAATTTCCTAACCCTAACAGGAACGTCCTCTAAAACACCTAGGGGGTATTTTATAGAACGACCAGCCATCTGTAAAGTAATTTTTGTGCATTTAAGTGCTCCTATATTCAGTTTCTTATAAACAGATAAAGGCATAACAGAAACAGAAGCACCTAAATCACACAAAGCTTTATCAATGAAAATAGGTCCAAGATGGCAGTGAATGGAAAAACTACCAGGATCTTTTAAATTTGGTGGGGTTTTATTCTGAATAAAAGCACTTCACTCTTCAGTAAGTGCGACACGTTCTACCCCACCAAAGTCTCTTTTCTTGGTTATCATGTCTTTCAGAAATTTGGCATAAACAGGAACGTGGGTAATTAAATCTGTGAATGGAATCGTTACCTCAAGGTTCTTGACCATAGTCAAGAACTTACCAAACTGCTGATCGACCTTTGATTGTTGCATCCTGTGAGGAAAAGGTAGCCTTGGTGTAAAAGGAGTTTCAGAAACCTTCTCTTTTTTCTTCCCTATCTGTTCAGCTTTCTCAGACAAGTCGACTTCGGACGTCGAACTCTTCCCTTGTCCTTCCTCTACCACCTTCTTTTTCTTAATAGTCGGGGCACCTCATCAATGGGAATGGAGGAGCATCATAAGCGGCGCCACTACAAAGAGTGATGGCATTCACGTGCTCCCTATGAATGGGTTGCCCAGGCAATTGTCCCTGCTGTCTCGGAGCATTGTTTTCTGCCAATTGGGAAATCTGAGTTTCAAGAAGTTTAATGTGCTTCTCTTGGGCTCTTTGCGCCTCCTCATTAGCTCTCTATATAGCTAGCAAATGCCGCTCTTGAGCTCTTTGCGCCTCCTCATTAGTCTTTTGCATGCTCAACACCATCTTCATCAATTCAGACATAGAGGGCTCTTGTGGGATTATGTTTTGTGGAGGTGGGGTTTGAAAATTTTGTGGGGCTTGAAAATTATTGGGGTGATGGAAGTTTTGTGGTGGGGGGTCTCTGAAAACCATGGGGGTTGGTAGTATGGTGGTTTAGAATGATTTTGTGGAGGTGGGGGTTGATAGTTTTGCTGATTTTGATAGGCATGTGGAGGGGGAAAGTTTTGTGGTCTTTGTTGAAAGGCGTTTGCCTGCTACATCTGATGTTAACTGAACTGACAGTCATGCCCAAAGTGACCCTGAACACCACATACCTCGCAGTAAGATGACGTAATGGCTGCTACGGCAGACATACCATTAATACTCAAGGGAGGTGTTGTCGAGGAAGAGGATTTCAAGGTGTTAATCTGCTTTCTCAGCTTCGCCATCTGCGAAGTCAGCAATGCTAGGGAGTCTACCTCCAATACCTTCCTTGTGAGGCTTCGGGAAGTGGAATGATCATTGGATGCAAGGTTTGAAAGAAAATCATAGCCCACATCCACTTCCTTATCCAGAAAAACTCCCCCAGCAGACGAGTCAACAATACTCTTCGTCTGAGGCTTCAGACCATTTTAGAATGTCTGCGTTAAGAACCATTTGTCCATGTTGTGATGTGGACACTCTCTCTGAAAATCTCTGAACCTAGCCCATACTTCCCAAAGTGTTTCATTAGGCTCTTGGAAAAACGTGGCTAGTTTATTTCTGATTTCTGCTGTTTTTGTAGGTGGATAATACTCTCTCATGAATGCAGCAGAAATCTCCAACCATTCAGACACTTGGATGTCATTGAACCACTTCTAAGCTCTGTCTCGGAGTGAAAATTCGAATAACATGACCTTCAATTGCTCAGGTGTGACTCCTTGAGGCTTTACAATTAGGCAGAGTTGTTGAAATTTCTGCAAATGATTGGCCGGATCTTCAGTAGGATGCCCACCAAACTGATTTTGTTGAACCATGCTGATGAGTCCAGGCTTAACCTCAAAATTGTTAGCGACGATGGTGGGCATCGTAGGTCCAGTGGAGAGACCATCTGGGTAGGGCACCCCATATGACTTCAGTGATTTAGACATAACTGAACTCGAGGTGTCTGAACCAGAGGTGTTCAGCTGAACATACTGCTTTTCTCTCTGAATTTCTTTCGAATCTTCCTTATTGTCCTAGTAAGATCGGGATCCACTGGGATGGGGGAACCATTTCTTTGAGACCTGGGCATACAAAGGAAACAAAAAGAAGCAGTAAAATGTACCTCAATTGGAACAATGAAGTTCCAATGAGGCACAGAGAAGTAGACCAAATAACCAAACAAAAACTTAGAAAACTAGCCATCTCACTTGGAAACAAACAACAACAACAACAACAACTAAGCCTTATTCCCAAAGTGATTTAGGGTCGGCTAACATGAATCGTCAACTGAAACCGTCGCCAAAGGAGATGGCATCGACAAGAGTGATAAAAAGTTTTTTAAAAGGGTTTAAGTTTTAAGAATTTTTTTAAAAAGTTTTTGAAAAACGGCGCCAAAAATTTGTCAGGCTAAAGTCGTATCACCTAGTCAAAGATAAATCCTAAGTCCTCTAACAATGATTGTCAAGGGAAGTAGGGTCAAATCCACAGAGAGACGGAGTTCTAAGTTAATATTAGCTAAACAACTACTTCAGACAAAATCAAATAGGAATAAGCGGAATTACTAATTAAGCACTAGAAAGCAATATAAAATGGATTTTAATCTATGAAATAGAGATCTAGGGAATTAGTTCGGTCCACCATGCTTATACCAATCAAGGGATCAAACAACTATCAGAACCTAGGTCAAGAATCGATAGATTAGAGCAGTGTCAAGCTATGGCTAAGTCTCAAGGCCCATAATTCAACATATGCAGCATGTTCACAAACATAATCAGAATTACTGATGTGTACTAAGCCTCTAAAAGTAAGACGGGTCTGTGCAACCAATTATTAACCTCAAGTAATCAATGAAACTGCGCAATAACGTTAATTACTCAATAAGAACAAATCACACCCTAATCAATCTCATCGAGCCCTAGAAACTAAAAGCAATTCAAATAATCAAGGTATAAACATGGTTTCCCTCACAAAATCCCTAGAAATTAGACTACTCAGACATAATTAAATCAACCATAATAAAATTAATAAGAAACCCTAATTTCAACATCAAGAATCAATTGAATAATTAAACAAAGAAATCAAAGTAATTAAAGAGATTAAGAGTAGAGAAGAATACCAATTGACGGAAAGCAGTAACTTATACTGAAATCAAATCTGAGGTTCAGTCACCTTTAAACTAATATAAAGTGTTTAATCTAAATAAAACTCTCTAAAACTGATCTAAGAACTATTAGAATAAAACAGAATAAAGGTGTCCCCAAAATAATGAGGAAAAAAGTATTTATAATATCCCCAAAAATCTAATTAAAAACGGAAATAAAGATAGATTTATCTCGAAATCGAGTGCGGGACCCGATCGGGCAATGGGCCACCCGATCGGGCCCACAATAAAAATGACCAATTTTTTCCTTTGAGATTCCACACATCATCAGCAGCATTGGGCGCTAAACTGGGCCCACCCGATCACTGACCCGATCGGACAGTGGATCGGGCCAACACAGAGCTCCCAACTCTCCTTGCGTGAGAAGCAGCAACAGCTTGGTGGAGGAAAAATAGGCCTGCCCGATCACTAGCCTGATCAGGTCCATGATCGAGTAGCCTGATCAAATGCCCAGCACAGCTCCATGCGAAGATCAGCAGCAATAATTAACGCAGCTTTGGAAATGGCTCGGCCCGATCAGGTGGGCCTTGCCCGATCGGGTTGGGCCTAAGATGGTTCAACTTCATTTCTTCGTTTTTCCACCCAATTGGGTTGGGTGATGTCCGCCGATCGGGTGCGAAACTTTACCGCCTGATCAATAATTCTTCGTCCGATCGGGCCATTTCTTGCCCGATTAGAGTACGGGAAGCTCGTTTTGACTCTTTGGCTCTCAATTCTTCACGTTTAGAGGTCTTGGGACCTCCTAAACTATCCGTAAAGCTCGTGGCCATTCCTACGTGCCTCTTAACATCTCGTACAGCTGTGGTTGCTTCCAAATAGCTTGGAAATAAGGAGAAAACTCCCTAAAACCTGCAATTCAACACTTAAACACAAAACCACAACTATATACGATAGTTAGCATAAAATAGCTCCGAAGAGCTCAAATGATGCACAAATTAGCTCATAAATAGGGCAGAAAGCTTTATAAAAATACGTGATATCAAAGGTCAACACTTAAACTATGGATTAACCAATTAGATTTATTAGTTTTACATCGAATAATGTCCTCCTATTCTTTATGTTTTACTACTATCACAGTTGTCCAATTAGGATTGGATAATACTCCTTTTATCCTAAAATATAAGTCCTGTTTTCTTTTACACAGTCTCTAAGGCGCATCTTTGACCTTCTATATCTTCAATTTCGTATTAGTAAAAAAAATTAGAGTTGATTTTAAAAAGTACATATTATAGGTATGTTTTCTTGTACTTCCTCCGTTTTAAAATATTTGATATAATTTTGGTTTTACGTATTTTGAAGCAAAAGATTGTAATGGGGTTTAGGAAGATTTTAATTGTGTAGTTAGTGGGTGTGGTCCCCACCACCACTTTATTTTGTTAGTGGGTGTGGTCCTCACCCCCACTTTAATTGTGAATTAAAAGTGTGTTTAAAAATTTAAGTAAGGGTATATATATCATTATAGAAACAAAACTTTACCAAATATAGAAACTTTGTGAAGTGTATCAATTATTTCAAAACATCCCGTTTTAGAAACTGTATCAAATACTTTAGAACGGAGGAATTATATATTAAGAATATTTAGTCAAAGATTTTAAAGTTTGACTCCTAAAAAGGAAATGAGACTTATATTATGGGACAGAGGGAGTACTTACATATATACATCTTTCCTATTTGAGAAGAAATCAATTATACGTAATTGATAGTACGATGGTATCTTTAAATCAAACAAGGATGATAGTAATTGATCATTGATTTCATCAAATTAAGGAGGATAGAAATTACTTAAATTGATGGAAATCTAGTCATCTACCCTAAAAGTATACATTTAATCAATGGGCTAATAAAAGGGAGATAATGTCTCCTTGTATTTAAGAGGAGAAAACCACCTCATTTTGTGTATGTGTGCGTCTCGAAGAGCAAGTGAAGAGTGGGAGAATTTGTTCTTCATTTTTCAACCAATTAATAGAGTAGAAGCGAAGTTGTTTTAAGTATCTAGCAAACTTTAGGCAATTGTCCTAATTGTGGTTGTGTATTTGGTGTAGTGGAATTTCATCTGAGATTCTATAAAGCAAAGACACGCTTCAAGAGTTTAATTCTTCTTTGCAGCTTTTAAAGGTTTTTTGACAATATGATTTATATATACAAATTGCTTAGTTATATTTACGCATCTGAATCCTTATGTTCCCCATTCTCTTCTCCCTTTACCATTACACATACTTAATTCTAGTAAAGGTTATTTACGTGCAAATCAAATAATGTTCCCTATATTAGTTAACGGTAAATACAAAATAAAAGTATCAGTATATCTTAATAATTACAATACATAGTTGTTTTAAATAAGACTATATTACGAGTAAATTAGATAAGCAAAACTTTGATTTTGAGGCTTCTAGTAGATTGTTTTCAATCATATAGATTTTGCTGTTATACGCTATTAACAAAACAAATCCTAATAAGTGGTCCGCAAGGAATTTTCGTCCCACCATATGTTAAAGAAAAAATTCTAGACAGTTGGATATTTGGTTGGGGAAATCAATATTTCTTTTTGCTTCTATGATTATGTGTTTGGATGGTTTACTCCCACATATGGTGAAGCATAATTAGACACGGTTAGTAAGAAATTACTATATGCACTAAAAATGTGAAAAATAAAGGGGGCGTCACATTTTTATATGAAGGGACCAAGGGAGTATCAACAAACACAATACAATGGTTGTTCAAATCCTGATCCGGATTTTACGATTCTACAATTCTATGATCCAAAATTGCATGATCGATCCGGATCTTTGGTGGGATCTTAAACTTTATAGGATCTTATGATCCTTCTTCGATAATAATTACGAGTCGTAGGATCTTAATACGATCCTACGATCTTATATGTGTGCGATGCTACTTGGCTGAAGAAGTATTATTTCTCTCTCAGATTCTTCGTTGATCAATTATCGCACTGATTGGATTTTAATTTGCCTTTTTTAGTCTGTTTGAGTTTGATATTGGTTCCGATACTGGCTTGGAGAAATTGATTGCTAGAATTTGGATGTTTTCGTTGATCAAGCAGCGCACTGATTTGCTTGAATTTTTTGATTGTTTTTTTAATCTGTTGGTGTTTGATATTGGTTTGGATATCGGTTTCCAAAAACTGATTGGTGGAATAATGTGCTTTTTTGTTTATAGGAGTTGAATATTGAGAAGTTGCAGTTAGTTGAAGCGGAGAAGAAGAAGATCAGGCAGGAATATGAGCGTAAAGAGAAGCAAGTTGAATTTCGTAGAAAAATGTAAATTTTTTGCTGGTATTATGTTGATTGTTTGCTTCTTTGCTGAACATTATGCTTTGCTACTAGAGGACTAGATTTCTACGATTTGATTGATAGCATCGACTATGTTTGACGCTAGGTTTATTGTACAAGTTTAATATAATGGTTACGAGTGCCTAATTTGGTTGTTACTTGTGGAGTTGTGGATGATTTATATTGAAAACTAAGTATAGGAAGATCTAGTTGAATCAAAGCTCTGCTTAGGTTTCTCATCTTTGATTTTGCTAATTGTTGCCAGAACCAAGGAAAATTCTCGTGGTAACTTGGCTACTGTAGATCTGAAGTAGGTTACAGTTTTTCTCACAATGTATCTAACATGATCGCTTGCCTAATGTTAAAGGATTTGTGTCTTGATTTTAGCCGATGCACCAATCCACATTTGCGAACTCATTGCCTTTTTAATAGACTTCAAAGTTCAAAATTCTAAGGGTAGATTTGTTTTGTGTTGTTTTATCAGAAAGACGCGAGAATCTCTTTCTGCACTAGAATTTTTTATTAAGAGGTTCATTCACGAACATCTAGGATTCTGTGCTTATGATTGTTGGACATTTTTCAGGTGTTTTTGAAACCAAAATCTACATAATTGGATAAGTATGATGACATTTTTGGTTCATTTGTGGTCATTATCAGAGGGTCCTTATTGGCTTCACATTTCACAATTCGAATAAATTATAAATGTCTGCTTTCAAGTGGTCACTTCTGTTATGATTAGTACTTTTTCACTTTTCTAGGATACAATTTAATAGTGACAAAAAAAACTTAATTTATCCATAATTCAAATAGTGCATAGGTGTATCTGTTAGTGCAAGTTGGTTCGTTTTTATGTTATTTTGCTATCACCATCTACGATAGTAAATTGCATGAAATATGCACTATATTGTAAAAACATAGACACTATGTTGTGATCGTATATAGTATGTTACTAAATGGCTAACTTTTATAGTAAACCTTGATCGTATATATTAAAATAATCATGTGTAGTATGCATGCGCAGAATTAGATAGTCTGGAAATGGAAGTGTTGTACTCTGAGACTCTGTGGAAAATTTTAGACCGATTAAGACTCATTGATTTGTTTTTTTTTTTGCGGAGAGTACTCTATGCAACCCAATGCATCTCAGATCAAGGTCCTTCTAGCTCAGGCTGATCTAGTTAATTCCATGAAAGTGGAAGCATCCAAAGAACTACTGCGTAGTAGAGCATGTACAATGGTAAGATTAACATCTTATTAGTCTTACCATTTTTCTCATTCTCTCTCCTTTCCTCCTTCTTACACTTCATATCCCACTAACTCTCCACCAACTCATCTTTTTTCCCCCACAATGGGTGGGTTGGTCTTAGTAGGTATATTTATCTTCATATCTACTAATCTAATTATAATATCTTTATTTTTACCTAGACTAGATTATTTTGAAGAATATGAATAATTATTGACTTATTTTGAAGAATATGAATAATTTTGGTATAGAGAGAAGAAGTGTGAAAAAATATATCAAAATTAGACTCATTTTATAGCTAAAAATATTTTATAGCAATTAGTAACTTTTTCTTATTTAATAATTGACACAATTTAATAATTGTTACCATAAAAAACTATTAAAGAGGAGAATCATTTCAATGAAATGAATGAAAGAAGAAATGGAGAATAACCCATGCTTTTCTTTCCACGTGTCAAGTGCAAAGCAATGGATCAGTGGTCCTCACACCATATTTAAATTTCTTTTTACTTCCTTCCCCTCAAAACGCTGCACTCCATTCATTTATTTTCCTCCATATTTCAGTGTTGCTGCATTTCAACCCAAAAAGCCAACCAGCATTTTTGGTTCTGACTCCACAACGTGACATGCTTTTATTGGCTTGGGCTCTTCATCCTAGGCACTATTGGTCAGGCAGTAGAGACCAACCCCTTCTCCCTTAAAAACTAGACTTTTTTTCATAATGGTAAAACTATTTAAGACTAGTCTTACCATTATTAGACCAATTAAAACCCTCCCATTGTACATGCTCTTAGTGGTTAGCATCATCATTACAAAAATCTTTTGAAAGAGCTTGTTGTTCATGTTAGTGCAATGGGTTACCTTATTTGATGCCAAAAGATGGAGTGAACTTTTCTTTTGCTAGTATATATGGATACTTTCGTGTCTAAATGAATTGGTTTAGCTTGAGCTAGGGCCAAGTTATCTTCACTTGTATGTCCTCGTAGGGTGATTATAGATAACTTTTTACTTCAGTTGGGGTGATAGTTGGCAGTAGCTGTAACAACCTGAATTTTTCAGTTATTTAATTAATAGTTATCCTTTAAAGATAGAATTCAAAATGAATTCGAATACCTTTGAAAATCCATAGTCATCCTTAAGAGATAGAACTCAAATTGAATTTGAAAACCTTAAAAAAATTCTTAGTCATCCTTAAGATATAGAATTCAAATTGAATTTAAAGACCTTTAAAAATCCATGGTTATCCTTCAGAGGTGAATTCAATTTGAATATGAAGACCTTTACAAAGTCGATGGTTATCCTCTAGAGGTAGAGTTCAATTAGAATTTGAAGACCTCTAATTGATTTCCCTCATCTCCCGACTCTATAAATAAGGGAACTTCAATAGAATTTCTTGAAAAATCAAACAATCAAGTTCATAGTTCCTAAACTTTCTAAGCTTTCTTCTACCCCTTCGTTTACACCATTTTAAGCCACTAAAAGCTCCAAAGCCACCATTTACGACCCTATCACCGCCTATCAGCCACCCTTGCTACCCTCTTTATGATGGAGAGCTTTAGAATGTGGCACTGATTATGAGGTTCAAGGAAGCTAATGCAACTTTGAGTTCTCTAAGTGAAGAATTAAGCGATTAAGGTAACTTCTATGTCCAGCACTACGTGTGTGCCCATATGTGTTATGTGTAACGACTATGTCCACAGTTATGTGCTTGCCCGCATGTGTTATATGAAAATATGATGCTAAACATGTTAGTCGATGTTATGTTGGATTATTTGAGGTATGAATGTGATATGACATGATCATGGTTTTTTGATATTTATGATCTTATGTATGCTTAGCATCAATATCTGAATGATTGGTGTTGTTCGAAAATATGAGTTACCCGAAAGTTTATAATTAAGATATTATAATGAAAAGTGGAAAGAGAATGGTCTCACTGCTTAGAGTTATGAAATGAACTGGTAAATGTGCAACCTACAAGTGGACGAAATGTTACTGCTCTATGAATGGACCGAGATGGTCGAATATTAATTAAAGTTTTGTAATGTACTGTCCAAAGCCCGTACTTGCCAACAATCTGATCTCATGTGAATGGTCCTTGCTAGGAGACCGTTCAAAGTAAAAATAATAATAATTTTTGACAAGTATTTCCGAACAATTACCAGAATGATGTTATATGCCTGTGTGTGAAAAACTTTTTTGAAATAAAATCGTTTTTACGAGCTGGAGTAGAGTTACGAGTTTTCCACTCATTTTGGATGTTTTCCTTGTTTTGTATTTCTTCTTTTATTTACAGGATTGTATTAGAAGCCAAAATCAAGTTTATAGCTAAATCATGATTTGGATTGTATATTGTGAGATTTAAGCTTGTATATAAAGAGGTTGTTTAGAATTAAATTTATTCTTTTGTTTTGGGGATTGATATTGAATGACCCTTGACACGGTCGTTGCACGTGCCAAATTATAAACCTAACTAAACCAATATAGGGTAAGAAAGGGTCGAATCCACGAGGAAGCAAGGATCAATCAAGGTTTGAAAGTGATTAAGCGAGCTAAGCCTATTTTTAGTGGTTTTTGAGATTAATTGATTAACTAAGAAATTAAGAACGAAATAGCTAACAATTAAAGTAAATGATTAGGTTTAACAATTATAAGAAGACACTAGGGATAGGGGAACTAGTTAACCAATTGCTAACCTATTTGTCAAGTCAAGGGGATTCATTAGGGTCAACTAAGGGACTAAGTCACTCATATGTTTCCTAATTACTCTCTCGAGCTAATTATGAGGACTTAATCAATCAATTTTACCTATTCTCATGGTAAAATCAATCAATCAAGTATTTCCACAACTCATAGCGATTCGATTAAGGTCCTAGGAAGCCAATCACCTATTCTCAAGGTGAAGTCAACCTATTGAATAGCCTAAGGTCCATCAAAAGTTTCATCTCTCAATCCTTCACTTTTGATCTCCAAATCAAGTTCAAATGGTGATCAAACAAGCAAATAAATAGGGTAAACAACCTAATTTCACCTAAATCTAACCCCCTAGCTTGACTTTTGAGGTCAACTCATGATCACCTAGGTCATCCCCTTCCCTTAGCTAAAAACTACTCTCTAGCCATGAACAAGGTAAAATAAAAAGCTTCAAACAACTTATAGGATTCAACAATGGTGAAAATCAACATAAATGAGCTAATCATCAACTAATCACTACTAATCAAAGGCTAAAACTATAAAGCAAGTAATAAAGCAAATAAAGAGAAGGAATAGAAGAAATACTTTAAGATAGGTGCAAATCAATGGCAAAACTCCATGGAAATACCTTCAAAAGCTTCAATTCACAATTCAAGATCTACTTTATCTCTCTAAACTCTACTTCTCTCTCTAAAATTCTCTCTCTAATTAAGCTAATAATGATTTTTAAATTAAAACATTCCTTTATCATTCTTACAAAAATGGGTTTTTATACCCAAAGTACTAAGGGCAAAACCATAAAACACAAAATCGAAACCGTCTAAAAAAACCGATACAAAACCGAAATCGAAATACCAAAATCTGGGCGACGGAGCGCCCGCTCCAGGAACGCTCCAGGGCCGCTCCAAGCAACTGCCATCTTGTTTTCGTTTCTTCACATATGGAGCGCCCGCTCCTCTTCCTATGGAGCGCCCGCTCCTCTTCCTATGGAGCGCACGCTCCTCTTCCTATGGAGCGCCCGCTCCTCTTCCTATGGAGCGTCCGCTCCCCTGTTTGGAGCCTCTTCCTTGCTTGTCTATCTTCCAAACACCCCAAGCAAACATTAGATGGGGGAGGGGGGTATGCATATGCAAATGAAATGACCTATATGCAAAAGAACTAAACTAAATGCTAAACATGAGATTATAAGAAATGATGAAGAAGGGAAAGAAAAGGAAACTAAATGGCCTAAAATGCATCTAAATGCCCTACAACTAAATGCAAATAAGTGAACCTAAAGTCCACTTATCAACCCTGAAATTGAAGTCTTATATAAAAGATATTATTTTCTGGGCCCATAACACACATGTCCAAGATCGTAAATTTAAGGTTGTGTTTCCGCTGTTGATTTTTATCTAAATCACAATTGATTATTATTGGTTAAATGTTAATTGAGGTTTAGGATTGGTAAGCGAGTTAAGCTAGCAGCTTGAGAGGCCGGACTGTTACAGTAGTAGAGAGAACTTCTCATGTTTTCAGCTATAATTATATTTTAAATCTTCATTTGATTATGAAATCATGAGAAATTGGGGTTCATTTCTCCTGTGACAATATTCATATTGCCTGTTAACAGAGTTTACTTAGATTGAAAAAACCTGTTGTGTTATTGCGTTGCCGAAAAGAAGATGTGCATCTAGTGGAGCATGTTATCCATTCAGCTAAAAAAGAATATGCTGAGAAAGCCAGTGTTCATTCTACTAAGATTGTTGTTGACGATGTTCATCTTCTACTAGGTCCTGGTCATCACCAAGTCCATGGTCACTCTTGGTAAGTTACATTTTAAGAAATCAACTATCCCATGGATTAATTGATGTGGCTGTTAAAGGTGTTTATCCTGCAGATGACCCTTAAGAGGCTTGAGGAGCTTTAAAATTGTTGTAGAAGTCATTTTATTGCATTGCCTTTTGCATCAGTGTTGTACAAATGGTGTCATCTTATTGTTGTTTGTTTGTTGTTTCTAGCGCTAGAAGTGTTGTCCTGGCTTCTCGAGATGGCAAAATTGTGTGTGAGAGCACTCTTGATGCAGGATTGGAGGTAGCGTACAGAGAGAAGCTTCCTTTGGTGATTTATGCTTTGACTCTCATACTTAGTGCTTTGTGTTTATGCTAATAGTCTTGCTTCCTAAACTATCATGAACAATTCTCATAGCTTGAGGAGCGCAACTATGACGGCTGTCCGTTTTTCTCTATTGGCCTGATGCATAATCTCCAGAACTTAATAGTTTTCTAAATCTTTGGAAAGAAAGGTTGTGCATTTGTCATTCTGTGCAGTGGTGGATCCACAGTTCCACACCAATGTTGAAAGAAAGGTTGTGTTTATGTTTAGAAATCTTTGTAAGTGCACCAAGTTAAGTCATTTGGTCTACCGGTCCATAATACAATAATTTCAAATGGTCTACCCATCTACTGGTTTGTATATGCATCTGGAACGTGATGGTCACAAACTCACAATTCACGAGGTCAATTCTTGCGGAGCTTATAGTATACACGGTCCCACCTTCACTATCATTGTAAAATATTTTATTTTGAGAGTCCTTTTTCTAAACACCATGCATCAACGTAGAAAATTTCTTGGATCGACCATTGTTTTCATCTATGTTACTTGGACTTCATTCTATCTTAAGTACGTGTGTCAGATCCTCGGCAATCCAATACAAGTATGGACACTTCAATACTTTATTAAGAGCTAAAATCATGGAAATTCTAAAAGTACTTGATGTGTGATGTGTACACTTTAGACGTATACCTGAGTCCGAGCCTGAGTGACCTAGCCCGAGTAATGTTGTCTTCTTGTTAGGCAGGCGTAGGCCTCGGTCGAGTAGGGGGTGTAATTACCTGGTTAATATTCTGAATGCTTGACTACTTTTTACTTAAACATGTTATTTTGAACTGAATTCAATAGTATAATAAATATATTTTTTGAGCTATACAAGCAAGTGTAATGTTATATGCAGCAAGACTGTATATAAGAAGCGAAATACGAAATGTAACAAGAAGCATCCCTTTTTTTAAGCTAGATTAATATACAATGGGGTGTCTAGAAAATAGATTTTAGGATTTTCCCTTAGAGACAAACTTATAAATGCCAGGTTTTGTCAAAAACAACCTTATCAATTCTTTTTGGCAAGAAACAACATTCTATGAAAAAAAAACTTTGTTAAATGATACCTTAAGTGATTTTACGGCCATTAACTAATAAAATCCGGCTATGACTTGCATGAGTAACGCACATGAGTTACTAAAGAAATCACTTTTTTACTTTTTTCTCAATTGAATTGACTGATAAACAAATGTCACCCACAAACGAAGAGATTAAGCTGATATTTCGAGGGTTAAGGGGGTTGACTTGGGGGAATAAGTAAAACAAAAGGGGCCACGCCTTGCACATGTGAGTCAACACCGGAAAATCAATTAAGGTTTCATCTAACAAAGTGTCTGTTATATAAGGTTGTTTCTTGCCAAAAAAATATATAAGGTTATTTTTGACAAAAACAGACAATTATAAGGTTGCTTGTGACAAAAAGTCCTAAATTTAAAGTGCCTTTTTCACAATTTTTTTGGAGTTTAGCTTTTGACTTTTTCCATTTGGTCAAACAGCTAAAAAAATTGTTTAGTATATGGCTTTTGGAGTAGGTGAAAAGCCACCTTTACAAGCAAAAGCCAACAGCAAAAGCTGATAAAGCAGATTTTGCCGTTGGCTTTTCCTTTCATTACGTACTAAACAACCAACAGTATTAACTGCTTTTACTAACATTTTAACAAACAACTAATAAGAACACAGCTAGTCAAACAAGTCAAAAAAAATCCAGTCCAACTAAACACCATAAAAAACTACCCGCCAACAACCACTAGTCATTTACCAAACATTCCCTAATTATGACAATCCCCTAATCTATATAAAATTAACAAAGTTTAAAAATGCTAAAAATATCATATAAATATGTAACAAGTGCTTACTTCTTTTGTCTTCCTCTCAAGTTACCTTCAAAGTCCTAAATCACAGAGTCTCATATTAGCTCAGTGAGGGTCACTATCCCTTCACTCCCTCGACGAGTCCGTCCATTTCTCTCTATGTTTTCCCCACACCAACTCCTCCTCATTTCCCCCCACCCTCACTTCTTTATTTCTCTCTCCACTCAACAATGGTGGCCACAACCACCCCCTCTCAAATCGACCTAGAAGGTCGAGCAGTAATGGGTCAAAACCTCACGAAAAAGGCTTCCATATCTCCGTCTACAATAGCACTTCTTCCAAAGTCGACGAACCCTAAGCCGCGTCAAATCGGGAGGTGATCTCCCTCTCACCGGCCACTACTGTAATACCCGTATTTCAAGAGTATTTATTAATTGCTAATTATGAATTATTAGCTTAATTATATATCTATAGTCCTCAAGTTTATTTAAAGGAAATCAGATTTGATTATAAATTTTTGGAAAAGTTAATTATATTTATTTAGTTGATAACGTTTTGATGGAATGATTTCAAGAAATATTGAGTTTAATTCTTTTGACGAGTATGAGTTGTTATTGTTTTAGATGAAGTTGTATTGGTATTTAATTTATATTTTAAAAGGTAAATAGATGTACTTAAACATATGTATAAGGAGAGAATTTAAGATAATTAGATCAAATAGATTAGAAGGGGGGAAATGGGATTAGATTAATTAGATGAAGTTGGAAAAAGAAAGGAAAAAAGGAAAAGAAATGAAAAGTGGAAATAGAGTCCCCAAGCATGAGGAAAACATAAGGAAAGAGAATAAGGAAATACAGGAAGAGAGGAAAAGAAAAAGATCAGAGATAGATTAGAGAGGGAGAAGGAGGAGGCAAAGAAGATTGGTGAAGGAACGATGAGATGGTGCATCGCCGACCAGAACCTTCGGCGACACCAATGGTGAGCAACGGGAAACCAACGAGTAAATACGTGAGGAAGAGAACGGGCAAGGAGCTCGTTTTTGTGGTTCGATTTTGGGGTAAGGGCACGTTTTTAGGAGTGATTTCCGAAGCCTTCTTCATCCCCAATATTCCTTAGTAGTGGCTTTCGGTTTCACTGAGGAGTTGATTAGACGGAGGTAGTTGTTTACGTGATTCGAAAAAGTAAGATTCTTACTAAAACTATTTATAGTTACGAGAAAAGTTTAAGAGGTATGTATCTCATCTTAATTAAGATTAGTTTGAATGGGAGGAAGTTCCTCCAAAGATAGAAAGCTTTTCGAAGAAACTTTTATTGTTTACAAAAAATAGTTTTCAAAAAGATTTTCATTTTGTTGAGATTGGTTTGAATGGGAGGATGTTCCTCCAAAGATAGAAAGTTTGGTTTCCGAACACCTGTGTAGAGAGTTATAGAAAAGTTACAAGATTACAAAAACGTTTTTAGATAGGTTTTAGTTTCCAAAGTTATTAGATTGCCTGTGTGGTATATCCAAGAATAGTTTTGTGTTTTCAAAGTTGTGGGGATTACCTCAGTGGTATCTCAAGGAATTGGAACTTAGTCGGGTTTGGCTCGACTATACAAAATAGAATAGTTGTGGGGGTACGTTGATTAGCACCTCAGACTTTGATCTTCTACTGCGGTTTGGCCATATGTAGGGTGTGCACACTAGAGGTCTTTGTCTATAGTTATCCGGAGGGCCTAGCTAGCCCAAAGGCAAGGAAAGTTTGTTCCATTCCCTAGGCTTATGACTCTTTCTTCATGAAAGAAAAAAGGAAAGAAAGAATTTGTTTAGAAAAGGAAAAAGGAAAGATTTGAAAAAGGGAAAAGAAAGGATTTGATTTAAAGAAAGAAATAGAAATGATTGTTTTGGAAACAGCAAAGAAAGAATTTGTTTTACAAATAAATACTTAAGGTTTTATAAAGTTTGTTATTTTACTTATATGTTTTGAAAGAAAATGATTTGTAAGATATGAATAATGTATCCTACCTGCATATATATTTGACCTTACATTATAGAATCTTGCTCAGCCAGTTTGGCTGATACTACGTGCCGGTATATGCAGGTACATGAAGGTAGTATTGTTGAAGAAGGTTCTAATGTGTTATTCCTACTATTTGTATAGCGGCGAGGACGATCGACTTTGTAAAAGTACAGTTTACAGTTAAATTGTAATTAAATTAAAAAGCTTTGAGTTTTAAAGTCTAGACTGGTTTTGGTTGCTGGATTTTGAGGAACAGGTTTATGAGTCGGACACGAGTCCTAAATTAAGTTTTAGGCGGTTCGTATTTCAAACGGAACTTTGCCGAACTTTCGATAGAATTTTGATAAACAAATCTAGCATAAAACGTTCTAGAATCATTCACTTAGTATAGTTTGTTAGAGTTTAGAGGTTTTAATGAATTAAAAAGTTTACAAATTTTTGGTAAGTTTGAGGTTTTTGAAGTCCATACTCATGGTGAGTGTGATGGCAATAGCCCGAATTAGGATTTCCGCTGTGTTTAATTCTAAATTAGGTTGGTTTTAGATCCGGGTTGTTACAACTACACAACTTATGATTTCATCCTCTCAATCCGACGCCCTAAATCCATCGACGGTGGTCAAGAATGGTACTAAAACATCGAACGTCGTCTCACCGATCGATGCTCACTCCAATGGTACTAGTGAATTGACTGTTCAACAAGCTGTTGAGTTATTCGTTTCTGCTCCTACTATTGTTGCTTCTTTGGATTGCAGGTAATAGGGGTGAGGGGCGATTGAGATTCTAGACGAATGGGATAGAGATAGAGTCCATAAGGTAGGAAGATTCCACCCTAATAAACTACAACCATTTAAAAAAAACCCTAACCAAACACCCCTCATGCAAAAAAAAAATTTAATTTAAAGAATTATCTTTAAATTTTATAAACAGACCGCTAGTTCAAAACACATCTAACGTTCTACTCTTACAATCTTTTCACTTAATTACCTAACCTCATTTATGCTTGATTTCATTTCATTACTATGTATCAATGATGGGTGATATAGTTAGAGATCATATCATTACCATGTCTAACTGTCATCCCCACTGTCATCACCATCATCACCATCATCATCCCCACAAATGCTCGGAACACCAAGAAACGGTAACCAAGAAAGAATAAGAAGGCATAAGTAGATTTTTTTTAACATGATCACAGTCTGTCACGATTTTCATTGCTTACTAGTCTGTGGTTTACTATGTTAAAGTGTTGAAGTTTTCCACTCTAACAATTATTGTGCTCACCGTACTTCTTGGTATATGATAATTTGTTCTTTGATTATTTTGCTATTTTATGAACTTTATTTTTAGATTTTGCAACATACAGACTAGTTCTTGGGTATCAACAAGCTTTGTAAATTTACATTTTTTTCTTGTTTCGTTTTCTTTTTTTGGTGGGTTTTAGAAACATGTGTGGCTAAAGGAAAGCTAAGTGGAAAAGCTAAGTAAGGAAAGAGAGAATAGATACTTTTAAGGATGCTATGTATTGAATGCTCTCAAGTGTTGGATGTACAAAATGAGCCCCCTCCTATTTATAGGGAAGCTAAGGTAGCTAGAAGGTTTCTAACCTCCTCAATGGAGGGCTATGATTGTGTCATGTGGCACCATCCTAACAATGCTCTAGAATTTTCTATACAACTCTACACAATTCTATACATCACTTGTATTTACATGATGGTACTAGGCTTCTCTAGAATAATCTAACAAATTCTAGGTTCTTCTACAAACCTCCATGAAGTACGTATAAGACAAGTTGTCCATCTGATTATCCGATTTAAGTGCGGACTGCGTCGACACTCGAAGGAAGAGTCGTGACAATGCGCCCCTTACCATTGGAGATCTATCACTCCTCATTGTTACCCACATTTTAGGGTAGTAGTTACCCCCGGCCGCATATCCCTTGGGATCATGGTTATTAAAATCACGATTTAAGACTTAAAATCTTACGATCTTATGATCTTAATTAGCAAAAACGATTTAAATGGCAACTAGATTCTTAATCATTTAAAATCTTAATTGGAATCTTAATAAATCACTAGAATCTTAAAATTGTCATTAAAATCTTGCAATTTTAACGATTTCATACGAGTACTAATTTAAATTCTATTATTAGTTTGAACGAGTACTAATTTAAATTTTATCAAAACTTTGAGATTCCGTTAATATAATGGGTCAAGCCTATTGTTATAGTATTGTAACACCCCGAGTTTCCAAAGCTTAATTAATTCTATTATTAGTTTGAACGAGTACTAATTTAAATTTTACGATTTAATTTTCATTATTTTTGATTTTGTTTTTAAACGTTTAAAAGGATTTTAAAAGAGTCTAATGTTATTATTATTATTTCGATTAATATTTTCTATTGTTAACTAATTGGGTTAATTTCGTTTTGTTAAATCGTCCATCGAAAGCTCGATTTATACTACCTATTCTAACTATATAGTATTTTAACCCAACCCATCTCCCTCTCTTCCTCTTCCACGTCACTCCCTTTCCTTTTCACCTTCACCACCCATCACCTCCCCCTTCCCATTTGACTAAATTTCCTTGCTCCCTACTCCCCAAACACCTTAGCCTCCAAGGATACCAATTGCCCAGTAGAAATCTGTCTACTTGCATAGCTTTGTCCCCCTAAAGCTTCTATAAATAGAAGCTGAACTCAGACATGTAAGAAGGGCAACCGAATAACAGTATCCCCATTCATCAAGATATCCAAACATACTGCACACTCCACTTCATCCGGTCCATCAAATTCGACTCGTTATAGGCTATTCATCACGCCTTCTACAACAGGATCTGTTATTCTTCTCTTTTGTAGAGAATCCCCTCCGAGCAGCCCTGCATCAGCAACCAGTCAATTACCCTATCAATCAAGTCTTCAGATACGTAGTGCAGTATACCGGCATCCCTGAATCACACTGTGATCTCCCTCTACACTGTCTCTACGTCCAAAGGGAGTTGGAGGCGCGAGTTATATGTGCGAAGAATGTCTTGGAATATAATCCGATGTTGGACATTATGCAATAGAGTTACAAATTCGTCATGATCAAGAAAGATGTTCTTTTTTATCTTCAGGTCTAAGTAGGACAGGGACCTCGTTGAAGGTGACATGTCTAAATTGGACACCCATTTTCATGCATCGTCGAGGACCTATGTAACCACCTGGTCCAGCTCTTCCAAGAGTGCTTGTGTGGGTTGCTCGTTGTACGGGCTTAATGGGGAACAGAGAAAGTATGAGATATGGTCTATTATATCAGATATACAAACCCATGAATCCGACATTGGGCTCACGTCGTCTGACAAGAGCGCCTGCCGTGAGACAGTGTATTCGCTTTTGTCTTTCTTTGTTGTCCACTTGGTTCTAGCTACTACATTGTTGTTGTTGTTGTTGTTAGGATTGCTTGCTAAGCAAATTACATTAACTTTAACTCTGTCTTTGATTAGTAATGAGTCCGAGTCACTTGAACTACGGTTCGTGTCGTTGTTGTTCATCGAGATCTCAATGACTGGCGATGTTTTAACTTAGATTTTGTAGCTTCCATTGTTGGGCGTAGGAGTGGGATCAGCCATATCGATATGATAATGGTGGACTGATGCAGGAGTATAGTTGATGAATGATGGTTTGTGAATGACCATATCTATATTTATAGTTTATCAATAGACTATTCCGAGGAATCGAAGGAATTTGAGTAGAGCAAGGTTTCTAGCTTTTCCGAATTTGTGTTGGACAATTATTCTATGATGGCTACCAATCCTACCATGATAGGCATACGCGAGTAATACTTCAGGGACAAGTATATCTATGCAGTTCTTTTATCTTATTTATTTGCTTTTGCACATTGCTCTTCTAGTGTTCCAATTAAAAGAAACATGCCTAAATGAAACAAAAATTTCTTATAAGAAACGGAAGGAGAATTTATTTTCTTTTGTGTTTTTGTCTGAGCTATTTACTCTTTTATCTTATTTTCGTTTTTGTATTGGTAAAATTATAAAAATTGATATTATAAAGTTATTGAATTAGATCTACAGATTATGTTTTAATTATTTATATGTATATTAATAAGCGTAAGTTCACGATCCTATCCGCCACATGTCATCCCATGTTACACATTGACATGGCGCCACTATACCTTATACATGTTATTTTATGAACTAGTTCTTGGTATATAATGATTTAGTTTTTTGAATATTTTGCTATTTTATGAACTTTATTTTTAGATTTTGCAACATACAGACTAGTTCTTGGGTATCAACAAGCTTTGTAAATTTACATTTTTTTTCTTGAATCTTTTTCTTTTTTTTGGTGGGTTTTAGAAACATGTGTGGCTAAAGGAAAGCTAAGTGGAAAAGCTAAGTAAGGAAAGAGAGAATAGATACTTTTAAGGATGCTATGTATTGAATGCTCTCAAGTGTTGGATGTACAAAATGAGCCCCCTTCTATTTATAGGGAAGCTAAGGTAACTAGAAGGTTCCTAACCTCCTCAATGGAGGGCTATGATTGTGTCATGTGGCACCATCCTAACAATGCTCAAGATTTTTCTATACAACTCTACACAATTCTATACATCACTTGTATTTACATGATGGTCCTAGGCTTCCCTAGAATAATCTAACAAATTCTAGGTTCTTCTACAAACCTCCATGAAGTACGTATAAGAGAAGTTGTCCATCTGATTATCCGATTTAAGTGCGGACTGCGTCGACACTCGAAGGACGAGTCGTGACAATGCGCCCTCTTACCATTGGAGATCTATCACTCCTCATTGTTACCCACATTTTGGGGTAGTAGTTACCCCCGGCCGCATAACCCTTGGGATCATGGTTATTAAAATCACGATTTAAGTCTTAAAATCTTACGATCTTATGATCTTAATTAGCAAAAACGATTTAAATGGCAACTAGAATCTTAAAATCGTCATTAAAATCTTTTGCAATTTTAACGATTTTATACGAATTTATCAAAACTTCGAGATTCCATTAAAATAATGGGTCAAGCTATTGTTATAGTATTGTAACAAACCGAGTTTCCAAAGCTTAATTAATTCTATTATTAGCTTAAACGAGTACTAACTTGAATTTTTACGATTTGATTTTAATTATTTTTATTGTGTTTTTAAACGTTTAAAAGGATTTTAAAATAGTCTAATGTTATTATTATTATTTCGATTCATATTTTCTATTGTTAACTAATTGGGTTAATTTCGTTTTGTTAAATCGTCCATCGAAAGCCCGATTTATACTACCTATTCTAACTATGTAGTATTCTAACCCAACCCATCTCCCTCTCTTCCTCTTCCACATCACTCCCTTTTCTTTTCACCTTCACCACCCATCACCTTCCCCTTCCCATTTGACTAAATTTCCTTGCTCCCTACTACCCAAACACCTTGGCCTCCAAGGATACCAATTGCCAATTAGAAATCTGTCTACTTGCATAACTTTGTCCCCCAAAGCTTCTATAAATATTTATGAACATCAGACATATCAACTCATCTCCCTCCTCCTCTTTCCTTCGTTGCACCTCTGTCTCCCATTTCTCTTCCCCAGATTTGTTGTTGCCAGCAGCACTGTGGCTCCGCCCACCTCACCGCACCCAGCTACGACCACTTTTCCCCGTCGCCGTAACCTGCTGCTACCACCGAGCCAACACCACTCCCCTTAGTTCTGTTCCTTTGGTTCAATAAAGAACCAATGTTACTGATTACCAAATCACCCAAGTCAACCTTGGACTTGATAACGGTATAAAAACCATTATGCTATTTTTAAATAATTAAAGCCCAATTAGTGTTATAAGTAATTATTTTAGAAAATCAGATTATGAAATTGATATTAATTATTTAGCTAATGACATTTTAAATATATATTGAGTTTTAAGAATAATGAGGTTTTAAATAAAGATTTTCGAAAACGGGTCATTAAGGATGTATCATGATTAGTTAAGTGGCAACTGATCGATTATTTTATTGATTTATATGGAGCGATAAACGGAATGTGGAAATTTGAAAGATCTATGGATGACGTTCTTAGAGTTATGACGGTATTATGGATTAAGCGGTTAAAGTAACCTTTATGTCCAGCATTACTATATATGCCTGTATGAGTATGTTTATGAAAGTATGATTATTTATATGAACATTGATTATGAATTGGAAGGATTAGTTAAGAAGTATTGAGCTGGCAATAACCTTTATTCCATATGTGAAAATGAGATGTTGCAATGTATAATGTGAATATATGATTCTTCATACTATGAACTATGGAATTTATGTTATTTTGTATCTGAATTATAGTTATAATATTGAATTGTTAAGTATAGTGTGAGTAGTACACGAAAGCATGATAATTATGAAAATGCACGATTCTTAATTACAAAGGTATTATATGTTGTTATGAGTTTATGCAATTTAAATGATTATTACATGTTAAACGATGAATAGAGGTTTATGTATGCTCATGTTATGTAATATTAGAGTAAAATCATGTTTACGTAAGTAAAGGTAATTTATAGTTATGAACGATCCATGATTCATGCCTATGTGAGTAAAGTATAATTGATTATTATTTATGAAGTATGTCTGAAAGTAT
Source organism: Patellifolia procumbens (assembly GCA_947645195.1). Lineage (NCBI taxonomy): Eukaryota > Viridiplantae > Streptophyta > Magnoliopsida > Caryophyllales > Amaranthaceae > Patellifolia > Patellifolia procumbens. The sequence continues at coordinate 161,098 of CANSGD010001341.1, forward strand.
GAAAGTACGTGCCAAGAATGATTTATACGGTTTATCCGTGTTTATATAAAGCTCGATATAGTTATACGTCAATGTATGTTATGGAATTAAATTAATGTTCTCATGATAAATTACGTCCTCAAGTAAAGTATGTCAGCTCTAAGTTACGTGACACATGTTTAAAAAAATTCATGGATATATATGATTAAAGCTTATATAAGACTCATGATTGATGGCGAATTAAGTGAAATATGTTATGATTTATGATTCATTAATCAAATGTTATATGATTATAAATACATGATTAATGTTTCCATGATAGGTTCGTGAACCTATGAAATCTACCTATGTGAATTATTAAAAGTAACCTAAGTCTGAATCCATGTTCAATGTGATGCATGAAGTATTGTTGTGTGATAGCGGTTATTATAAAATGACCAAGCTTCCTGTGAAGCAAGTTAATAAAAGATACGAAACATGATAAATGAAAGCGAAGAGGTTCCTGACGTTTATAGTGAATAAAAATGCAAGTTACGGCCGTACATCCAACAAGGAGAGTGCTCCTTGGGGGAACCGCAAAGTGGGAAATGTCCCGCAAGGGAGGAGGCGTCCCGAACTATATTTGTCGGTAACCAAGTTTAATGATGTGAATTATGGAATCTTAACGGGTGTTGTATGATTTCGTGAATGATGATGATTAAGTACTCGTTTATAATTAAGTATGTTTGTAATCCCGTGAATTTTATAAATATATTTAAAGTATATTTATAAGGAAAAATGCTTCTAATAATGCAACCTTTTGGCCATTCGCAAATAATAATGCAACCTTTCAATTATTCTGGAATAATACAACCTTTATACCCCATTTATTTTAAATAAGTCAGATGACCGGTGACCTGAATAACCATAATTTTTTAATTTTAATTAATAATTAAATACACTTAAAAAAATCTAAACTAAACTAAACCCAAGTACCAACCCAACTCGGCCACCAACCTCACACCTTCACCCACACCTCCCCCCACCGCCGACACAACTCCCCCTCCCGTTTCATGGTTTTCCACTGTCCGGGAAAATATCCTCCTTTATTAGGAAAGTTCAACAGAGTGAAAAATAATTTGGAGTGAACTTATGCATAAAGAATGGCCCACTTTTGAGAGTCAATATGTTTCCCTATCAGCTTTCTATTCATTTTTATGGCATTATAGCATTGGAACTGCCTTTAATGGTCCTTGATTACCTTACCTTATTTCATGGTCATGTAAAGATTCTTCTTCATACTCTTGAATGACATTCTAATTAATTATCACATTCAGAGATTAAAATTTTGAATCCAACTCATCTGTAACGGACATGAACTTAAGCCGAAATGGACATGCCCCTTATTGATGAAGAAGGTTTCTTTGAGGTGGGCGGAATAATAAAAGGTGCCTTTGCATGATTTCCCCTTTCTTCCTCTTTCAGTTTCTGGGTTTTTATATGGCATCACCTTCATCTTTTCTTTCATCTTCTTCTGGGTTTTTTTAAATGGAGAGAGGAGAAAGCGGATGCCGGCGGTTGGCAGAAGTGGAGCTATTGATGGCTGCCAGTGGTCGGTCGGGAATTGGAGGGGGTGGTAGTGGCTGGAGGGGGGTGGGTAGGAGAGAGAGAGGTTGGGGAGGGGTGGGTGGGGATCAGGGGCACAAGTTAGGGGATGGGGTAGTTATATTTTTTTATTTTATCTTTTTTGTTTTAATTTTTTATATAGATTTGTTTATTAGAACCAATATTAGCCGACACGTGTCCTGTTAAACCTATTCTTCAGGTTATAATTGGTTTTATCCGGTTTAACCCATTAAAAATAAATGGGGTATAAAGGTTGCATTATTCCAGAATAATCAAAGGTTGCATTATTATTTGCGAATGGCTAGGAGTTGCATTATTAGAAGTAATTTTTCCTATTTATAATCATTTTCATATTTATTTCATTTAATTATTTAAATATTGACTATTTTAAAAGTCAAATGGTTGTTTAAACGTTTTAAATAATCATTAATATTTATTGGGTTGGATTTTAAGTATTAAATATTTTATTAAATATTTTAGGTTGTGTTTACTATGGTTTTTATTATTGGGTTGAGGAACCCAAATCTTTAATTAGGGTTGGATGATCAACCCAAAGCCCAAACCTAAGACTAACCTAATTGCCATGGCTTTAGGCAAACCTATAAATACCCCCCCAAACCCCAAGTTTGCACCCTTTTATTTTCTCTCTTTTCCTCTCCTCTCGCTCGTCCGCCTCTCCTCTCTCTCCCTCGTTTTTCGTGCCGTCGGCCGGACCACCTTACTCTCTCACCTCACTCGTTCCTCCGGTCACCGCACACCATACTCACTTCCCTCTCTCCCTTCGCCGCGTCCCAACCGCCACCAGCCGCGCGCCCATGCCCCCCTCCGCACAACAGCAGCGCGCCAGCGACCTCGCGTGCTTAGTTAGTTAAAAACGGGACGGGAATTAAACGGAGTTTAATTCGGCGTGTTTAAAACGGAAAAAATTTGAAATATTCGGTCAAATATTCGACTAAAAACGTTGACTTTTATAATTCGGATATATACGTATACGCGTTTAAAACGGTTTGAATTTGAAAAATACGGCCAAAAAAACGACGATGATTTTAGTGCATTATTTACATTTGGCATGTACCATTTTAAATTCTTAACCTAAAATCTTAACCTACACTCGCTTGCCTATACCATCTGATCTTTAATTCTCCACCGTCCATAACAATCCATCATTTTATAACCCTAAAATCTCTCAAATCTCAACCATCCACCCTCTCCCTTTCTATTCAACCTCCATAACTCCTCCTCTCTGTTACAATTTGATCTCCCTCTGTACCACCTTCAAGCTTCCAACTCCTCCCTCTCCTTCCTCTCTTCAAGCCTCCAACCTTCCACAACTTCATGAAACCCAGTTCCGACGGTCATCACTTCAGCCTACGAAGGTGGTCGTGCGGCGCGACAAGAGCACGCCGCTGACCAAGGTGAAGGTGGTCGTCCAGCGCAGCAGAGAGATTTCTGTCTGTGAGGGTTTCTTGATTTCTCTCTCTGAGGGTTAGATTCTTAGAATGAGTTGGGTTTTGGTTTTTTTAAAACCTAGCGTTTTTTTGCCAAAAAATCGCTAATAAAACGTTTTTACGTTTAATTCGCCAACCCCGCGTTTTTACGTTTAATACGAGCTTGACGTCTTTTTGCGTTTTTACCCGTTTTTTCAAAAAAAACGGGTTCGGCGTTTTATTCGCGAATAAAACGCGATTAACCTAACTCGCTCGCGTGTTCCCCCGCCGGACTGCCCAGCCACCGCCTCCCCGCATGCTTTTTTCTCTTCGTGTTTTTCGATTTTCGTGTTTTGCTTTGGTTATTTCTTAACCTTTATCCTCTATCTAATGTTTAACTAAAGTTTTAATACTCCATCAGTCCCACAAGTTCTTCTTATTTCCTAATTTTATACGTCACGTATATTCAAGAATTGGCAAAACCTTTGTGGGACGGAGGAGAAATAAAAGTTGTTTTATGAGTTTTAATATGTTTTATAGATAAAGTTGGGAACTTTATTGTTTGAGAGTAATTAAAAATCCGATTTTTATTTATTATGGATATAAGTTATAATTTCAGATTTATTATTTATTATTTAAAAGTGAGTTTCAAGTTTGAAAGTAATAGTTATTGAGGTTTTTAAGGCCTAGACTTATAGTATTATATTATAGGTTGTTAAAGGTTGAAACTTTGATGTTTTTAAAGTATTTTAAAACGAGATTTGAAGCGTTTAAAATAAATTATGTTGTTGTGAATTAAGTAGGATATTAATTCATTGTTATGTTATTGTTTTGGTGGCAGAGGTTTACTTTAGGCGACTTCTAGAGTTTAAAGTGGCCCTCTCGCTTTAATATACCCAAGGTACGTGCATGTCCTTATGTGTTATGCTCGTTTCATGTCCTAAAGATTAGGATTGTTTATAGTCTCATGTGTAGGAAACCCATTCATGGTTCATAGGTGGCTATTGAATTGGAATTACGTAGTATTGAGCATGTTAATTGCTTTTATATTTATTACATAATTGAATGGATGTTTGATTCAAGCTTGTTGTTTAGGGCTATTTATATTTTTGATCCATCGTGTGATGTGGATTAATAATATTTTATTATTGGTTATAGTTTTTGGTATTGTTTCCCATAATGGATAGTTTATTACTTCTGCAAAGACAAGACTAATGATTAAGTTGGATTATTATTGGTTATTATTATTTTCCTACTTTAGAAAGCACCTGAGCGCTTTGTGGGGTATGTATAAATATTGTCATTGGACATTCGATTGTTGATTTAAGTCAACAAATAAATTTGGAGGATTAATTCTTGGTGAATCAGAAATTGTTTGATCACCACCCCAATCCTAAGATAAAGGGGAATAACTGTTGTATCCACATGTTATATTGATTTATCGGGTAAGAGTCCAACATCGAATAACTTATTAATACTTATAGTGAAGTGAATAGCAATAGCTTTAGACTTGTGCACGTCTGAAGTTCTGGACTACTATGAGTTGGAGTACATGGTGGTAGCCCATGTGGCTTTTCTTGGGTCGGATTGATCACCGTACCTTATTTTATTTTAAAGGTTCCTCGATATCGTTGGTCAAGGGATTACGGAGTTGCGCCCGTAATTCGTCTTCTATTTTGAAGCTGGTTTTGGTTGGACAACTCGATCCATTTCTATTCAATTTACTAAATAGTATCATGTTGTATGCCCCCTTAAAGTTAAGTCTTATTTTACTAGTTGAAGTCTTGAGGTATCTTTATTGATCATGTTTGGTTGTTCAATGATATCATATTGGGTTAGTGTTTTATTTTATTTATGTATGTACTCAGCTTTGCGGGTTATGTATTTCTGTGTGTCGATCATGGATGTTGCCTTTTGATCCTGTAATGACCCTTTATTGGTGAGCAGTTTTTAGGGTGGTCTTTAACAACAGTTTGATTATGATGCATCATCAGTATTACTCATTTGGGACTTGGGAAGCATTGATGAGAGATCGATTTCTTACTTTTATTTGCTTCTTACGTTTACGTTGTTTTTATTAAGTTATTTTATGGATTGTTTATTTTAAATGCTTTAAGTTGGTTTTGAATTATCCTTTGAGGTTTGGATAATGATTTGACAATTACTATGGTTTAAGTATCTATTAAATTTATTTAATATTTTTCGCTGCAAAACTGCGAGTAAGCCGATACGTTTTCGCACGGGCGATAATGCCTTGATAATTCTCTATTTTAGTTGGGAAAATATATGTTTTATAAAGAGAATTGTCAGGGTGTTACAATGTTACTTTATGAGGTGTAACTTGTGATGTGTGTGAATAATAAAACGGAAAATACGATAGTAAAAAGTGGAAAGAGGTCTTGGACTGTGTTGTGACATATTTATAGAGATTATGGTCGTGAACATACTTTTTCAGCATATCCAACAAGGGAGATTTTCCTTAGGGGTACCCGCAAGTTTGGGGTGTAGGGGGATCTGGTGCGGGTGGTAAATACAACAAGGGAGAGTGCTTCTTAAGGACTATCGCGAGGTGGGAGACGTCCATGGGAGGTCGGGAAAATGTCCCGCAAGGGTAGCCTCAAACACGGGAGGACTACCGAGGATAGATCCAGCACGGAGATTTCTCCTACAGGGACTAAACAAATACTAAGTTGATTCACAAATTCCAAGAATAAAGATATGGCAGCTATCATGTTTCAAGAGTATTAATGGAACCTGTGTGGTTTCCAGTTGTATGAATATTAAATGGAAACACATGATGTTTCAAGATATTTTGTGAAAGTTCGTGAAAGTATTAAGTCTTAAAGTATGATGATGATTTATGTGAAATTACGAATCTTCTTTCATGTTAATAATCATGTTCAAAACTCGTGGAGTTCTGCTTATAGATGTATGATGTCATATGCTTACGTGGTTTAACTTTCATGTCATAAGAGTTTATGAATGTTCCAGGAATCATGACAAATGCTCATTAATATGTATCTGTATATATTGTATGAACATGAGTTTATATAAGAAAGTATGATTCATATGTCGTGTACTATGATTTATATGTCAAGTATGATTATCACTTTATTTCAAGGAAGTGTGATTTACGTGATTCAAGTATGATTATATTTTAATTCATATGAGTATTTGAAATGACATAATGTAATCCATGATGCATAATTTGTTCATAAGAGTTTACGAGTATGTTTATTTCA
>CANSGD010001342.1:0-251101 GCA_947645195.1 Patellifolia procumbens
TAATACCGGTCACATAAAATCATACTTGTCATGTAAAATCATACTTGCAGGACATACATCATAGTCCTTATTACCATCATTGGGTCATAATTATAAATAACTTTCATAAATATGGTTGTACTCAGTTACGCACATAGTCTGAATATATCTCATAAATTCCATATTTACTTAAACATCTGATCATTTAAAGCGCATAATTATATCATCAGATAACTCCATAACATTTATAAAATAAGAACTACTACGAACATATATTCAATTACTTTCGTAATGGCAGATACATTAAATCACATAAATTCATAATTCAGAATACGAAGGTTAATATAATCATATTTTCACATGCAGGGTAAAAGGTTACTGTCATTTCATGCTTCGTAACTAATTCTTCAATAAGCACTCATCGTTCACATAAATGATCAGACTCTCTAAACATCTGCGTAGGGGCATATATAGTAATGCTGGGCCTTAAAGGTTACCGTTACTATCATAATTAAAGACTCATGCTTCCCGTAAATAATCATCATTCATATCAATAATTATCCTTTTCATAAACACATACAGGAATGTACAATATGTTAGACATAAGGTTAAGCAAAACAGCTAGATTTCATAATACTGTCCTTAACTCAAAGACGTCGTGAGTAGACACTCCGATTCCCCCGTCCATTATCAGCTCCATAAGCATCAATAAAATAATCAGAAACCAACTCAACTTATAGCCCAATCACGACTTTAGCTTAATGACCCGTTTCCATCTTAACTTAAAAATGATATTCTTAGACAACGTGTACATATTTAAATGTTGTTTTTTCATAAAATTAGCTAAATAATTAGATTTTCTAAAAATCAATCATAATAGTGCAAAAGCTGATTTCCTAAATAATTTATAACTCTAAATGGGCTTTAAATATTTAAAATAATAAAATGGATATTTATACCTCATAAAAGTCAATGCTTTAACTTTGGGTAATAAGATTCACATTATTGGTTCTTAGAACCAGTAACAACGTTCTCATTGAACAATATCGAAGGCAGAAGAAGAAAACAGAGAAGGGTGAGGGTGGTCCAGCTAGGTGCTGGTGGCGAATGTTGGTTTCTGGGTGGCCGGAATGCCGGCAGTTGTAGGCTGCATGAGCAGCCGGTGGTGCTGCAGTGCAGCAGCCAGCAACGAAGCAAGGGGACGGGGAGCAGAGGAGCAGCAAAAAGAGAAGGGTAGGAAGAAGAGGAGGGTTGTGCGGTGGTTAGAGGTGGCGCATTGGTGCCGGAGGAAGGTGGAGGTGGCAGTCTGTGTGGTTGTTGGCGGAGGCAACCATGGAAGGTAAAGTTAAGCTTTTGTGTGAAGCTTTAATGGAGGAAATCAGAAAATTGAAGGAAGAAGAATTAGGTGAGATAGGATGAAAACGATTAGAGTTATGCACCTATTTATAGGAGTTGAAGGGGGACAAAATCGAATGAGGCTTTCATGGTGATTGGTGGAGGAGATACTTGGGGGCCAAGGTGATGGTCATAGCTTGGGAGCAAGGATAAAAGAAAGTCAATCAAAGGGAGGACGAGAGTGACGTGAGAGAGTGGGGAAGATTGGGTGGGTATTTTTATTTGGGTTAAAATACTAAGTATATGATTATAATGGATAGTAAATTAGGTATAGATGAATGATTTAAATAATCGGCCGATTATTTAATAATAGAAAATATAAATCGAAATCATAAAAACACTAAACTCTTTTAAATCGTTTTAAACAAAATCGAAAATCATTATGATTAAATAGTAAAAATTCAAATTAGTACTCGTTTAAGCTAATAATATAATTAATTAAGCTTTCAAAAGTCGGGGTGTTAAAGTTGCATTTAACTCATTTTTTTGTTGTAAATTCTCTACAATCAACTCAAAAACTTGATTCTCCAATTTCATTTACATAGTCGCGCGGGTACTTTTTGGCGTTGTTTTTCTTCACAACTTGGTCTTTTCAAGTACGAGTCTGCTGCTATGCCCAAACAAAAAACTCTACCCTTTGTGGTCCATCACGGTAGCTTCATAATTCAATTCATCTTTCGTCTTTGATTCTCACTCTCCATTGTAGTTAGCATCTTTTTTCTTCTTATGTTCAACCTGAAGTAAGTGTTGTCAATATTATAAAAGTTCGGAAATGATGGAAGACTCAACTAATATAAACTAAGAGACAACAAGATTACAAAGTTATACACATAAATCTAAACAGTTGGAAAGAAATAACACATCATAATTGAGCTAAGGAATAAAAACAAAGCCATAAGCTATAAATTATCTTGGGAATAAATAACACACCGTAATTGAAGGATCAAATATTAAGACAGCTTCTCTAAGCTGATCAGCAGAAAGTAAACCTCCATAAATGGAGTCGGCAATCAATGAGAGCGAATCCGAAGGCCCAAAAACAAGATCTTGATCTTGGTGTGATCACACGATTTGAGTTCTCAAAACATAAACAAGTGGAAAAATTATGCAATACCGGCATATTTTACAACGTTTTGTAAACTACCACCTTTATTTTATTTTTTTTAAACTCCAACCTTAGCTCTTGTTGACGTTTAGATCCTCCCGCCTTTTGAACAGAATCTGTCAAAAAATAGGTTATGTGGGGCCCCTTTTAAAATACTTTGGTTATATAAGCCTCTGAACTCGTTTTTCATTCTTTCTACTTCACAAACCATTCTATGTATATTTGGGAAGAAATTGAACAATCCTAAAATGGCGATTGGAGGAATTCAACAAAGGTGATTTGGAGATTTCAAAAGGCCACCTTGAGGTAATTAGGGTTTCTGGGTTGTTAATTGAACCCTAATTTTGCTGTGGTGGAGGAGAATTGTAAATTGGGTGTTTTGTTGAACCCTAATTCATTTGAAGTTATTCATGGCTGAAGAAGTGGGAAAAGCAAAGAAGTGTAATTGTGGTCTTCCAGTTACAAGGAGGCGGTTTGGACCAAAGAAACCTAGGAAGGAGGTTTTTTTGTTGCAAGTTTATGGGGGTGAAACAGAGAGAAGGATGCAATTACTTTGGATGGGTTGATGAAAATATGGAAGAATGACAGAGGGACATATCATTAATCATCTACTCCTTCAGAAGAAGATCATGGAGGCTGAGTTGAATGATTTGCAAGGCAAAGGAGGTGTTTGTTAAATGACAATGATAGGTTGAAGATGAAGTACAAGGCGGCAAGGGGTGAGTTCAGGTTTAGCAAAAAGATTTTATGATGAACAAAAATGGAGGCAATTTCGTATGGACAAAAGCTCGGCTTGGGATTGTACTTGTTTGTCGTTGGAACATTCATTATTGTATGTACTAATTTAATTTGTAGCAAATTATGGCACTTTAATTATGTTTCCAAGTTAATGTAGTAGAATATTAAGAATGGTTGTAATCCAAATTTTGTTTAAGAATTTGTATGGATTCACCATTTAAGCGAATGAATTTGTACTAATATGAAAATCTATGCAATTGGAGTTGTTTGTACTTAATTTCAACATAAACTCTATATCAACCAATATTCGCTATCCAATGTAATTGGATCCGATAATGTGCTTGCATTCATAACAGGAGTCAAAAAAACTAAGAGGTACTTGTTCATGTAAACATAGTACAAAACATAAAATAAAACTGAACTAAGGGGACATGGGGTACATAAAAATCTACCTCATTTCTTCTTTTTAATTTCAGTGGGAGTTTAGATCTCTTGTTGCTTGTGACAGTTGTGATCCTTTAGCTTTTGAGGTGCTTGGTTTTGATTTGGATGTGCTTGGTTGAGAAGCTGATTGTGAGGGTTGTGGGAAGCTTAACTGCTGATGAAGCCATATTGATCGAAGTCTGAACTGATGCAGATATTGTGTGTGCACAACAAGTGAACAACACAACTTATTGTTCACATCATAGTTCACATCATAACAAAAAAAACAGACCTGAAAGCGGTTGATAGCTTACCTTTTTCACCACTCGCTTGCTTTTTCTTTCTTTGATCTTGAACCCAAGGTTTTTCCTACAAGGACTTCCACCACTGCCTTTGGTTGGCTTGCCAATCTGAGCATTCTTGCATGTAGATTTATTATTGCCTTCTTGTCCACTTACTACAATTGATATGCTTTTATGTCACTTAGGCTTACAAGACAATTCACCTTTACTCATTTCTCCCTTCTTTCTCTTGTGTGTGCTTTTGGCCTCCCGGGCATCTTTCTCAAAGCTGGAAGAAGAGGTTCTGGTAACCGGTCTTATCCCAATGCTTCACACCTGGCATAGGGTTAATGGCCGACGCATATTCTCATATATGTACTTCTACTATATACTGCATGTACATAATGAGTAGGAGTAATCCCTGCTCGAGAATACTCCTGTATGCATGAACGCATAATCCGGTGAGATCACATTGATAGCATGTGCATGTCTTGCTCAGCAGATCCACAGCACATTGATGTCCCTATACTCGACCGCATATATGTCTGCTCACTTGAGATTCTAGCTACACATTTTCTTGCCTTTTCGTCACAACCCTCGAATGTCTTATGTATATAGGGCATCATTCTCCCTTCATACTTTTGAACTCCTCCCATTTTCCTTGCTTCTCATCATGATGTATCTTCTAAGCCATTCCATTTGGGTGAGAATTGGTTTGTCTCGGGCATCCCTTATAACCGCATTGAAGGTCTCACATATGTTGTTTAACAACATGTTTATTCCTATTGAGTGGTGAAGAAATACTGAACCAATGTTGACTTGGTATATCATCCGAGTAGCAATAAACTTTTTAAAACAAAATGCAATGCTTTTCATGGCAACATCAAAGTCATGCTTCACATAAAATACCAAAAACCAGTCCAAAAAAAATAATCAGTGACATGAAAACTGAATAAATCAGTCAGTCCAGCCAAAATTGTAACGCCTGTAATTTCACTAGAATTTCGCGCGTTAATTTATATAGTTTACATCGTTATTTATAAATCTAAATATAATTTCATTTATAAAAACTATATTCTATTAAATAAATGGTCGTATTTGAAATCAGAAAATATTTTGGTGGACAATGTATTGTGGATACGTACCTTAATTATAAAATGTTTATAGTTGTTGGACGCGTAATCATTTTACGAGGTTCATGGTATTTATATTTTATAAATTTGCATAGTTCTACCTATTAAGTAAATTTTCTATAAGACTATTAGTTTTCATTTAGACCGTTGCTTCTTAATTTAACTTGTGTTCCTTGATTTGATTTTAAGTTTTTATTAATTTGTTTAGTTATATCATATTTTTATTAAGCTTATATTTTATGCGGTGCAACTATCTATAACATTATAAAACAATTTGGTTTTGTAAACTAAGTTATAAAATGTTATTTATTTAAATTGAGCTTATTTTGATATATGAAAATGTGATCATACATTTATTATTATTATTATTATTATTATTATTATTATTATTATTATTATTATTATTATTATTATTATTATTATTATTATTACTATTATTATTATTATTATTATTAGTATTAGTATTAGTATTAGTATTAGTATTAGTATTAGTAGTATTAGTATTAGTATTAGTATTAGTATTATTAGGATTAATCTTAGTTAGGCTAATGTATTTAATTTAGCTTAATCGTCGCTTTGCGGAGCAATCATGTAACAAACTTAAGTCCACCACTTTTTTCCAATATGGCCGAAAGGTCTTTGCCATCTAGAGGCTTCTAGAATACTCCAATAAGCTGTCCATTCTTTACTTTGTAACCATGAAAGGCTAAGGGTTGTGTCTCTTCATCCCCTCCATTAAAACTCCTCATAAACCCCCCTTATGCTGACCATTAGTTATCATTAACACCCTATTAATCCCCCTATTAAACCCATCTATTGGCTGTCAAATTAATCAGAAATTCATCACCATATTCTTCCTTTTTGCCTTCCCCACGCATCTCCTCAGAAAGAAAAGGAAGAGGAATTTTTTTCCCGTTTCCCTTGCACACCCTCACGAAAATGAAGATGGCCGGAAATCTAACTGTTGGATCGTCTTCAAATTTGGATAGTATGTTCACAACATCTTGACCTTCATTTTGACCGGAGGAATTTCAAATTCTAGCTTTATATCACCGAAAATCGTGGTCGGAACACCACTGACTGTATTAGAGAACGCTAAAGTTGGTTAAGATGGAAAACTTTGTTCAATGGAGGAGAAGTCTTCAAGGGAGAAGAAGGTTTTGATGATCCGCACGTTTTCTAGGATTTTATATAATGTTTTTCGGCACTCCTCTCGAAGATCGAGGTAACTAGCGTTTTCCTAGTTTGATGGGGAATAAATCTTGAACTTAAAGTGTTATAATCGCGTTAGAAAACCTCGATTCATGTTAGGTGGAACTTAGGTGATTGTGTTATTATAGTTTAGTATAGTATCATGATTAGGAAGGTTGTGTTGTGGTATTTTCATGTGTAAACGTGTGGTTATGTTCATGTTGTTAGTTCTTGTTAGTCGGTTTGGCAAGTTTGATGTTTTTGTTGTTATGTTGATTGGAGAATTTGATTAATCGTTGGAGTTTGAGTTTTGGGTTGCTGATGAAGCTTAGTATCATGGTAGGGTGTTGTCTTGGATGAGTATGGGTGTGTATTGGTGTTGGGTTTGTTGCTTGAGACTTGGATGTATGCTTTGTGGACGAAGCAAGGCGTACGAGCACAGCCGCAGGCCACGAGTAGTGGCAGCCGCGACCCGCGACGCCTTGGTCGCGCCCCCGTGACCTCTGTCTCACCCCCACGATCCGAGTCTGCCCACTATGGTTACGTTTGGTGAATGTTTTTCCTTCGAGCTTACAGCATGCTTGTTTGTTTAGTGTTAGGCTTGTGCACGTATGTTAAGCATGTTTGAGTTGGTTTGAGTTGTTTTATTAAGGGAATGTACCCTAGTTTGTTGGGTAGTTTTGGTTGTTGCTCGGTTTGTTGAGTGTTGTGGGCCTATGCTTTGAGTTGTCGACGTTGAAATGCTTGGGGAGGATAATACTGTCTTTAGCATCTCTTCGCCAAGAGTTATGTACGGGGAATATTGTGATTTAGTCATAATTGACTTCGTACCCAAACTCAGATAACGTTTTTGTGTTATACGCCACAACATGTTTGATTTGTTGTCTTATGGAATTGTTTCGCTTATATACCTTCTCGTGTATACCTTGAATGTTGTTTAGATTCCTATGTATACCTTAGCGTGTATACGATATGTTGGTTGTTTGAGTTTCTTGTATACCTTGTTGTGTATACGCACATATGAATGTTTATTGGATTTCCCTTGTATGCCTTATCGTGTATACATTACTCTTTGCGTTTGATTGATCCTATGGGTGGCATGGTCCTAGGAATTTGTTTGTTTATCCTAAGGGCGGTATGGTCCTAGGATTTGGTTACTTAACCATGGGCGGTATGGTCCATTGCTTCACTCACGCGTGGTATGATCCATTGAGTTTTGCTATCTGGAAAGGGCGGTATGGTCCTCGGATATGCAGCTAACCGGAACGGGCGGTATGGTCCTCGGTTATGCACGTAGGCCTTGGGCGGTATGGTCCAATGAGTCTACTCACAGGCGGTATGGTCTGTTGTCTTTGAATTGATGTGTGCTTGGTTGCGTTGCTTTGACTTGATTATTGGTATTGAGCTTTCTCTTTATACATGTTTGATGCTTATGATTTGTTGTATCATGTATTGCATGTTGTGATTATGCTTCTTGTGATGTATGTATTTGGCGTGCTTCTACTTTCTTTAAGTTTATTATTTGTTCCTGTTTGGGCTGGAAGAACTGCTAGCTACTCCCCACTGATTGTGGAAGTTGTTGATTTATTATGCAGATGACGATGCTATTTAGGATTGTTACAGTTTGGACTGGGATTGTGCAGTTTGGCCTTGTGAGCAAGAAGGTGGTGCTTGTCATAGTGGATGAGCATTTTGATTTAGGGATTAGGACTAGCTACACTACTACAAAATCTGCCTGAGAAACCGGTCAAAAGGGCCTAAGAAACCAGATGTGGACCGATCTACAGGTCATAGGTGTCATAGCCTATGAGACCAGTTTTGGCGTGTGGTTTCTCAGATAAAATTCTGAAACCGTTTATATATGACAACTGGTTCCTCAGATCTTCTTTACTCACCACAAACCTATGGTACCTATCTCATCTAAACTCCGGTTTCTTATCTTTTTTTCAAAAAAATAACCATATCTGGTTCTAGATCTTTGCAGTTATTTCTGGGTTCTCGTCATTAAATTTCATTTTTTCAAAATAAAAAATGGCATATGAAACTGAATGTGGCAAAAAAACGTATAAGAAAATCCCATGGAGAATCACTTAAAAGTGAACCCATTAAAAAAAACAAAACCAATGAAGAACACAAGAGGAAGAAAATAATTTATATCTCAACAAATATAATTAGACAGTTTACATAGAAACATCAACCTACAAAAGACTTATTCAATTCATCATCTAAATGATGAAAATGAATAACATATAAATCTTGATCTGCTAGATAGAGAAGAAGAATCGATGGTGGCGAATGGCGCTAGATAATTTTGTTGCAACGTGAAGCGTAGAAATCCGCGGAATCCAGAAATTGATGTTCTAGTGTAGTTTAACACATTCCTCCATTTTTCTCTGAATAATTGAGGTCGACCCAATTTAGTTTAACGCATCTGGTAGTATAATGCATTTATAACAAATCAGTAGCTTAATGATGATGGGGGTAGTTTAATGCATCTATAACTGGTAGTTTCATGAATAATTAAGGTCGGCCAAATATTGATCTGGTAGTTTAACGCATCTATAAAAAATTTGAGTATGAGATAGATGAATGAAAGAACTAGTGACCAAATGTCATAGAAAAAGAAGAACTATTGTTTGGGTAGGAAGATGAAATAATGATGTGAGTGAGAGAATGGGTGGATGTAGATGAAATTAGTGTTAAGCGGCAGTAGATGTAAAGGAGGACTAGTGACTTAATGAGGTAGGGATTTATTTAGGGTTTAAATTAGGTTAATAATGGGATGGACCTTTTAATACCTATAATAGGAGGGGAGAGGTTAAGAAACCAGTTTTATGTATGACTGGTTTCTCTCTTTCCTATCTCTTCTCCCATTTAGATTGTAAGACCAGTTATGATAGAAAAGTGGTTTTTTAATCTAAGAGATCTGTTATCTGATTAAACTCATATCTTAGTAATGATGCCTTTGGCCAATTTTGTAGTAGTTCTACTTAGTGGGTATTAAGTAGTTTTCCTTTATGTTTGTCTTATGTCTTGAACCACGGATTTTGGTTTGTTTCTTTAGATTTTGGATCACGTTATCTTGAGGTTTCTTTCGGGGTTTTCCTTGGATATTTTTGAACTTTGGTTGGAAAGAGGGTATGGGGCCTCATTTCCCTTTATATATGATTATCGAAAGTTAATTATTATATTTGTAGGATTTATGCTTATTTATAGTTTAAATTCTACTCCTTAGAGTAGCATCTCCGTCTTAGTGGTATTTCCGCTACCACTAGTTGCTTTATTTCATTTACCATTGTCTCTTTTCTTCTTTGTATCGGACGGGATGTTACAAAAACACAATCAGGTATATGAAAACATAAAAAATCAGTCCAGAAAAAGGAAAAATTAGGCATACAAAAACTTGATATTTCAGTTCAACTAAAAAGCTTTGTGATACATACCCTTGTTGTAGCTCTTGTAGCTTTCCAAAATAATTCCTTGAAAGTAGTCCCGCTAAACTGAAGCTTGAAATTAGCCCATATGTGTCTCACACAATACCCAGTCTCTGCCTTAGGTACTAATGTTGTGAATGTTGTAATTAGGCCCTACATTTAACATAATAATCAAAATCATTGTCACCACATGTCAAACAACAACAATAAGAAAGTAAATGCATGGATGAGCTTTTAAACACACCGTCTGACATGAATGTCAGTCCAAGTCCTTCTTCATCCCCACCCAAGTCACTCATCAGCACTTCAAGAAACCAACACCAAGTCTTAGTGTTCTCCACTTCCACCACAGCCCAAGCAAAGGGAAAAATGTTATTGTTTCCATCTTTCCCCACTGCAACAAGAATTTTGCCAGGGTATGCCCCCTTCAAATGGCACCCATCTACCCCAATTAAAGGCCTACATCCCTTTTTAAATCCTTCCTTGCAAGCCTCTAAGCAAATATATATTCTAAGAAATAAAGGTGCTTTAGGTTTACCTAGACCATCAACTAGGACAATTGCACTTGAACCAGGGTTGTGCTTCTTCACAGCAGCCACATAATCCCAAATCTTAGCATATTGTTCACTAGCATTCCCATAAAGAATCAATTTCACCCTTGCCCTAGCTAACCATGCCCTGGTGTAACTAATTTCAACCCCTAAATCCAAAAAAACTCTTCTAATAAATGACTTTAGCTTCCATGTTGGGTCTAATCTCCATTCTTCCAAATATTTCTCACTCAAATACTCACTTGTCACTTTTGAATTGAGTACCATTCTCACACACTTATGCTGAGATGTATAACTCCTAATCTGTCAAGTATCCTTACCAAAAAAACTTTAGCATGCAACCTAAATCCACATTTTAACTTTCCAACTTTTTGACAGTTACACCCAATAATCCTACCCTTGTTAGGATCCCATTTACAATCACACTTGTACTTACAATAGGCTGTTATCCTTTTTTTTATCATAATGTAAGTAGTAGTAATCATACATGTTCTCAATAGCATGCCATTGCAAGGCCTTTCTTAGCACATCAGCAGACCAAAACTTCAAGCCAACCTTTCGTTGGATGCCCTTCTTGAAATCCACCTCAGCATTGAAGAAAGGGTTGGTGTCCAGTTCCTCATCTGAGCTAGCTAAGCCCCTTAATTCATCTGAATCACCTTCAATCTCTTGTTGCACCTTTATTTCCTCCCCAACAATGCCCTTTTCCAACTGAGCAGCAGTACCACCCTGTTTATGGCTTTTAAGCTTGTTTTGATTCTCCCCCAATATTCCCTGAACCTCCTTCAGCACTGCCACAGATCTATCACAGCTTCTAGTTTGCACAAATAATTTCTTCCTCCTCAACATTCTTAAGTTCAGGCTCTTCCTCACCAACCACCCAATCTATGTCAGTGTAATTGCCTTCTGATCTTGAGCTTGACAGATCATAATCTTCATCATTATCCAAGTTTATTTTCTTCTTTGCCTTCTTAGGATTCTGCTTTTCTTTCCCCTTCCCTTTTTTGTAGGATTTCAAAATCTTCCTAGCTACATGTTTCGCCCTAGGAATTCTTCTTGGTTTCACAGAAAGTGTTGGTTGTGTGGCGGTGGATGTTAGTGATGTAGGATCTGGATGTATTTGTGGCGTAAGAGAAGGTGATGTTGGTTCTTTAGGTACACTGCTCTCACTAAAGTCTATGAGAAACTCCTCTTTGCTTATCACATAAGCTGCTGATTCAAGTTCACTCAATGGTTTTGAGATAACATGAGCTTTGTTTGACCTAGTTTTTTTTACTAAGTTCAAGCTTCACTTGATATAATGGATGTATAGGAGCTGCTTGGCTTTCTCGTGTGTTTGGAATGCAAGTTGGTCTAACCTTTGGCCCAATGTTCTTCTCCTCCCAACTGTACAATACAAGTCAAGAAGCCCAAACTTATCCTCAGTCTTACCCTTCTCTTTAAACCACATCCTAAATGATGATGGGAATATCCATTGGTTAGTCTTATGAGCATGGGTAATTGTCTCCCGAAACCACCCCACTTAATTTATTCACAAAGTTACCATTTTTAAGATAAATTATTCCACCCTCATACATCAAGATTCTCTCATCTCTTTTTGTTTTTTCCACAAAGCTACCACCAACATAAACCCTAATGTCAACCATTTTTTCACCTATTTATGTAATTTAATCAAAAGGGGTTTTCATCAGTATTCAAAGCATAGTATAAGATATTATAATCATGAATTGAATTAAACAATTAAATCAAGAACTTAACCAACCATCAAACAATTGTATATAGCTTTCCAATTTTTTAACCAACCCGGTCAAACCCTAATCTCTAAATTAACAATAACACATGTGCAAATTAGGTAATTAAACAAAGGGCTTTTCAATTACAGAGAGGATAATAAAAAATTACCTTTGTTTCTAGGGTTTTTAAATGCAATTGTTGGTGTAATTGGACTTCAACCACCTTCTTAACTGCGATAAATTTATGCTGATTTGGTCGTCTAATGGCCCACTTCTTAAATGCTGATGTTGATGATGAGATGATGATAGATATTATGTTCAGATGCTGATGTTGAGAAGATTCGCAGTAAAAATTGAATGTTTACAGTGTTTTGCTAATGGAGAGAGAAAGATAGGGTGGAGGATAGAAAGAAAGATGGCGTGAAAAGAAGAGATTCAAAGGTAGTCCAAAAGTATTTTAAATGTGGGCCCCACATAACCTATTTTTTGACAGATTATGTTAAAAGGTGGGAGTATCTAATTGTCAACAAGAGTAAAGGTGGTAGTTTAAAAAAAAATTAAAGGTGGTAGTTTACAAAATGTTCTAACATAAAGGTGGTAGTGTACAATTTCTCCTAAACAAGAATATACAAACAGAGCAAAATCGTTACCAACGTATCTTGTCCTTCCATAAACATAAACACAGAGAAAAACTCAAACAAGAAACCATTTCTTACTTGTATCTCATATTCTCAAAACAAAACACCACTTAACCAAACAGGTCCCGCCTTTGAGTTCACAAATTGGCCCTCTTTATCAGCGTGACCTTCGTAATAGAGCTCGGCAGCCGTAATCTTACGTTGAAACTTCTTTTCCTTTTATGTCAAGATCAACATGTGATTTTAATTAGATTAGAGCAGGACATGAATTTTCGGCAAAATGGAATATCAAAAATATAATCAGCTTAAAAAAGGGGAGAAAAAGTCTGCCTATAAGAAATGCCTAACACATTCTTGTGTGAAGAAATTCTAAACACAAACACTTAACAATAGCGTTGTGCATGTGAAACTCCAATACACCAAGAGGACAGCCTCAACACCAAATCACTCACGAGGGGAGCACAATACCAAAATATTTAACAATCCATAGAAGCAAATTAAAACACACTAAAGGAAGCATTGAACTATCAGATTCATTCTTACTTCCTCGGCCGAAATGGATCCTTGACGATGGTGAATCTTTTGACATTCATTGCTCATTCTGTCTTTAGAACATTTTATCGACTTAGCTTGAAATTCATTTGTTGATCTGATTTTAATCATATCCGCTCTTATGTTAGAACCACAACATTGTGCGTGATAAGTCGAATCTTAACATATCTTTGACACCATATCACTAAGATGCCTTCTACATTTTGACTGCCTTCCGCTCTTCACATCCTTTGCGACTGATGGATCCTAATAGAACTCATGCTTTAGTTACAAATGCACAAATCAAGCAAACGTGTGAGAAAACATTATATCATGTATACTATACTAGTTGCACCTGCAAACTGGACTTTTGTTATTACGTTTCCAGATGTAGTTCTTTACTGCAATAATTTAAAAAAGCAATCTTGTACCCACCCATTGAACGCTCATTCAGCTTCATTTGACAAATTCTCAAGTGCAACAACCAATCAGAAAAATAAGCAACGAAAAGGGTGATCAAAGGCGTTGACTAAAATAATTCCTTGAGCCAAAAACAAGACCAATTAATGAACTCATGCATAAAAAAGAAACACTAATGAATATTTTCACTGAATTGAGATCCCTGTAGTAATAATCAATTCAGTAGTATTCTCAAGCGCAATAAATATTTACGTGCAATAGGATCCGAAGAAGGGTATAAACTTGCACAACTGGAGCAAAAACTGGTAATGCAGTCTCAGGTACTAGAGTTAGCAAATCTGACAAACGCATGGCAAAGTCTTCATTCAATGATTCTAATTTTCAAAAACATTGGCCAACAAGCTCTCAACTTGTGTTTTGCATTCCAACATAATACTTTTCTGTATGAAGCCAACAATATATGATAACATAACTCCATGATACTGTCAACATAATCTAACAAGATATCTGTCTTTCTCATATTTTCATTTAAAAAATCGTTGTCTTTCGAGCAAAGCCACTGTCTGGATTTCTAAGGATTTGACTGAGGCCCATTCCAATATAATTATTTTGTGTATGAAGCCAGCAGTATATGAAAACATATCTCCATGATACAGTCAACATAATCTAACAACATATTTTCTTTTCTCATAATTTCATTTAAAAAGCATTGTCTTTCGAGCAAAGCCACTGGCAGAGTTTCGAAGGGTTTAACCGAGGCCCATACCCCCCCCCCCCCCCAAAAATATGCAGCTCCTAATAAGGATAGAAAGGAAGTTAATAGTGGGGTACTAAAAAAGATGTCAACAATTTTGAAGTTACCCACCCAACCCCCCAAGAAAGGAAGTTGGCATAGTGGGGTACTAACAAAGATCCCTGTAGGTAATAATGAATTCATTACTATTCTCAAGAGAGCCTGCTGTTAGCCTTTAGCCAAAACAGATAGCAGGACAAAACTCAGCATAACACAAAGAGAGCATGAAATCCTATCTAGGTTTAACTTAAAAGTACGTACAACAACATGAGAATGTTAAAATAATAACAAACCTTAAAAGCATTCCACCAACTAAGTTTAACATCATGTGGAGTCATACTCCAATTGCAGTAGGGTCCCTTGAAATATGTTTTGTAAGATGTCTCGAAAATTATATCAACTACATTACGATGAGTAAACCTAAGAAATAAAGAAAATTAAACTTATTATGCAAAATGTGTATTGTGAAGTCTACATTATGCATTTAACTGAATTGTGAAGTTTGTTTACTTGTCACATTATGTATTTCACTTATTATGCAAATCGTCAACTTGTCACAGTATGTAATGTATTTAACTGAGTTGTAAAGTTTACTTTCCATAAACCATTAGGGTGTAGCACTAGATCTTCTTTTTTTGAATTACCTGTTTCATCAAAAAAAAATTAGAGTTTTCATTAAGATTCTCCTCATTGGTAGTTGCTTCAGGGGTAGGACTAAGCCTAGAGGCAATAGTGTTTGATGTAGATTGCACCAAAAAGGGTGTTGGAATTGTTGCATCATCCTGAGAACTATCACACATAGGCGTCGAAGTCTCATGCTGAGTCTCTCGTATCCGACATACAGGAGGCGTCCGAATAATGGGACCCCTCTCATTTAGTCCACGTTTGTGTCTATAAGTCAACTACAAGTAAAGTATAAAAATATTACACGTAATTAAGTAATTAAAAAACACTTGATACAAAAAAAAATTGGTACTTATTCTGCGCTCCCTTGTTTTGTTTTCCTTCATTGTGCAAATTACATAACATGAAGTTCACTAATAGTCCAATGCCAAAACATACGCATTAGAACAAGCATTTAACAATCAAGGCCTGAACCAAAACTCAAATATCAACACTCAAAGATATTATCACAAGGAAAACAATAACGTTATAAATCTACAAGTTTGACTAACAACAACAAAAGTAAAAGACGACAACTACATAAAATCAGCTTCATCCTCCTCATCCTCGTCTTCTTCTCTTCCTCTTCATCTTCTTCCTCTTCCTCTTCCTCCTCCTCCTCCTCCTCTTCCTCCTCCTCCTCCTCCTCATCATCATCGAGAAACTCTTCCATCACGCGACCCTCCGCGTTTGCGTCACTCTCAACCCCAGGAATCTCCGACAACAAGGAAGGATTGCGAATGTCATTCAATTGAAATGACGATTCATCTATTGGGGTATCAATGGTTCCTAGAGCTTTAACATTGAAGACATCTAGCCATTTATTTCTTTCATTTTTCATAGTAGGTCGTGGTGCAAAGTACACTTGATCAACTTGGTAAACCACTACAAATGGATCATACGTACTATATTTTCTCATATGATTGACTTCTACAAGTTTATATTTTCCATGTATTTTAGTACCTTGTCCAGGATCAAACCACCCACATTTGAACAAAACTGTTTTGTAGGTCCTTTTCACCCCAATGTAAACCAATTCGATTACTTCTTATAAAATACTAAAATAATCCTTTTCTTGAACACTTTTGACGGTAACACCATAATTGGCGATTGATTTAATCTTACCATAGTCGAATGTGTGAAAATCATACCCATTAACAGAGTATCAATTAAACTTTTGAACCTTTGTCGAAGGACCAAGTGCCAAAGAATGAAT
The DNA here is from genome assembly GCA_947645195.1 of Patellifolia procumbens. Classification (NCBI taxonomy): domain Eukaryota; kingdom Viridiplantae; phylum Streptophyta; class Magnoliopsida; order Caryophyllales; family Amaranthaceae; genus Patellifolia; species Patellifolia procumbens. The sequence goes on from CANSGD010001342.1 coordinate 16,225, forward strand.
GACATCATCATTGATGCCCTTATCCAAAACCTATACCAATTAAAACACTATCAAATAGTAATTCTAAATGATATTTTTTTAAAAAACTTCAGCAAAATAAGGAAGCTTACATGTGCTTTGAACCAACTACTAAAATATTGATCATAATTGTTCCAAACATATTCGACATCTAAGCAACCATATGTTCTCATCACATGTTCTTCATATAAATTGTTCATAAGTTATTTTATTAAAAAAAAACTAAGGACATAACAATAGGCAATATCTTTCAAAATGTAAAAAAAAAACTAAAAAAAGTTATACCTTTCAAAATCCTTAGCTCATCACAATTACTAAGAACATACAGATAGGCAATTTCATAATATTTTTCATTAAGATACCCTATTTCACCTTCGTATGCACTATAGCCGTTGCAACAAGAGAAAACCTCAGGTAGGTTTTTGTCCAAAGACACTTCATCATCAACTCCAAGATTCAATCCTAAATTGCTCTCTCTAGTATCAACATGTGCCTCAAGGTAATGGGAGTAGAAGTTAGATATCTCCTTTGTTAAATAAGCATTACAAATTGGGGCTTCAACTCGAGCTTTGTTGCCCACTTTTAATTTTAAGTGGTGTAGAAACCTAGAAGAACAAAATTGGTTACAATTACATGATTAATTCCTTATCTGCTACTTAGAAATAAAATCAATACTTAATTTTACCTTTCCAAAGGGTACATCCACCTAAACTGAATCGGCCCACTACTTTAGCCTCGTAAGGCAAATGGATTGGAACGTGCTCCATAGAATTGGAGAAACTTGGCGGGAATATTTTCTCCAACTTGCAAATAATCTCAAGAATGTTTTCTTCTAATCGGACCATATCCTCTACTTTCAAAGAAGAGGAGCAAAGATCCCTAAAGAATTGGTTCAACTCCTTGATAGCATTCCATACATTGATGGGCAACAAATCTTTCGTTGCAATAGGCAACAATTTTTGCATGAAAACATGACAATCATGGCTTTTCATGCCAAACAGTTGGTACTCCGTTGCATCTATACATTTGCTTAAGTTCGATGCATATTTATCCGAGAGTTTTAACTTTTGCCACCATTCACATAAAGCTTTCTTCTTCTCCTTAGATAGCACATAGGGAGTAGTCGTTATAAGAGTATCATCTTCTCGAACTTCTAATTTTGGTCATTTACAAATGTGAACAAGATCCCTCCTTACATTAAGGTTGTCTTTTGTCTTCTTTTTAACATCCATTATGGTAAGAAAGACATTATCGAACACATTTTTTTCAATGTGAATAACCTCAAGATTTTGGCGAATCACAAGCTTCCTCCAATATGGAAGTTGACAAAAAGCACTTTGTTTAGGGTAATTATGAGAAGCTCCAAACCCCTTAAGTTTTCCCTTGAAGTGGAACCATCATTGCATTCACCTGTCCTAGGCAGCCTTGAAACACGCTCCCAAATTTCCTCACCGCTCAATCTTCAGAGTGTAGGAGAAAATTCAACTCTATTTTTGAAAGAAATCACTCTTATTTCGCCGAAAAGGATGGTTTCAAGGTAGGAATCCATGATGACAATCAAACCATGTTTGTTTCCTACCTTTTTTAAGTGAAAGCCTTTGCATTCTCCATACAATACGTACAAGTTAACTTACCAGCCGTAGTCCATCCCAATAGCATGCCATAAGCTGGAAAATCACTAATAGTCCAACGTAAGGCAACCTTCATCTGAAAAATCTTCTTTTTTTGGTAAGTTGGCACCCCTACCTCCCACAAAAGCCTTAACTCATCGATAAGAGGTTGTAAGAAAACATCAAGGTTCCCTTCGGGACTTTTTGGACCTGGAATGATCAAGCTAACAAACATGAATCGTTTTTTCATACACAACTCAGGTGGCAAATTGTAAGGAGTTAACATTACTGGCCAACACGTATATGGTTTCCCCGACTTCCCGAATGGTGAAAATCCATCGGTGCATAAGCCTAGCCGGACATTTCTTGACTCCTTAGTTAAATCTTTAAAGTCATCATCAAATTGCTTCCATGCTTTGCCATCACGAGGATGAGACATCACACCTTCTTCTCGAGGATTCTCAAAATGCCATCTCATTTGCTTGGCTGTAGTCTCCATTACATACAATCTTTGCAACCTTGGAGCAATTGGCAAGTAATATAACACTTTTCTAGGTGTATTTTTGCCTTTTATTCCTGAAGCCTTATAGCGATTCGCTTATAAATAAGACATCCATTGAGATCCTTATGCTCTTTATAAAACAACATACATCCATTAGGACATACATCTATCTTATGGTGAGGAAGTTCAAGTCCGTTAAGTAATCTTCGAGTCCTTTTAAAGGTGTGTGCCATGTTACTAACTTCTAGACAAATATCCTTAACCAAAGATGCGACACTATCAATAGCTTTATTTGGAGTGTTGTACTCACATTTGATGTTAGTTATCCTTGCGGCAACAGATAACAAAGACAACCTACAACCATCATACAAAGGCTTTTCAGCGGCCTTTAGCATGTTAACGAACTTCTTAAACTCTTGAGGTGGTTCTTCAACCACCATTGATTCCTCTAGTACAAAGTGATCATGTCCAAATGCATCTAAAACCATGCTCTAGTAAGGATCATATTCCTTTAATGGTTGTGTGGACACACTATTTGGAGTTGCATCGTCAAAATCATCTTCACCATGAAAAGTCCATTTGTAGTAATTAGGTCGAAACCCATTTTGGTAAAGATGAAAATTCACTTTATCCGGATCCAAATATGGAACTTTTCGACATTTTACACAAGGACATTTCAATAACCCATCAATCATGACATTGTATTGCTTATAAGCCAACTCAACAAACTCATCAACCTTTTTAGCATAAGCAGAGCTAAGAAATTTCCCATTAAGCCTTTCATACATCCATTCATGACCTACTATTGTGTTCTTCATCCTACTACAAAATCAATTCCATATCAGTTTACCCTAAACAAATCACCATGAACTAAGAATTGCATCAATGTAAATTAACTTCATAACAAAAAAGAGCAACAAGAGCATAAATGAGTTTTTAATTACATAAAATTCATTAAATTTTAAAATGATATGATCCAAAAATGATTTTCGCCTATTTAAACAATAGTTAAATTTACGTGAACGACCAAAATTATCGTTGATTTTTATGAGATCAAACTAAGTAAACAATAAAAAAAATTAGCATATAAGAGACAACAATGTATGACTTTTGAGTTTGGTACAAAACCAAAATATAATTATGCAAAAAGATAAAGAGAAAAAAAAAATCAGTGACGACTAATGAATAACCATTGCACTAGTTTGATAGCAATTCAGCTAAGCCTTAAGAATCACTTTAATAGAGCCTAAAGTATAGATTCTAGTAACAATAACTGAAGATGTTCTTTATCCTGTCAAATGCAAGCAATCAAAAAATTAAGCATAACTCGTCTTAGTGGTTATATTTAAAAACCTAGACGAAGAAGAGTGAGCATGTACAACACCTTGTACTAGAGGATATTTTCGATTAAGAAAACTAGTACATTCCAATTCATATCTAAAAGAACCAAACCAACTATGATTATACAGCAATTAATCCAACAACTAATTCAAATAATCCAACAACAGTTCAACAATTTAAGAAGGAGGCACTCTAACTCTACTGCTTTAATTCCATGGCATTTTAGGAAACTCTGAAACCCTAGGCATACGTCATATAATTTTTTATTTTTATATCTTTGTGATAAAATCTTAGTGCAATTGGATGTAACATAAATGTAGCAGACCTCTCAAATTAAAGGAGGTACCTTCTTCTCTTTCTGTTTCAAATCCTTTCTTATTTATGCTCTCTAACTCACATTTATCCTACAAACATTCATACCAAATTCACCTTCAATTTCAACTCACTTCTCTGTTACCTTAACCAATTATACACCTTTCCTTTTCACATCATTGTTACTGCATACATGTTTTCGCTTGTTGTAGGTTCCTACATTATGTTGTTTGTAATCGTCTCCATTGTTGCTCAGTTCTTGTAATCTCTTCCAAAAATCATTTGTTTTATTGTTTTCACTTATGGGTTCTCGTTAAATTTTAATTTATCGTTGATTCACTACTACAAAACACCACTTATGCCACGATTAAAAACGTGGCGTAAGTGTAAGATTTCCGTGACGCCACTAATTAGCCACGGGAATTCAAGCTAGAGAATGTCGTGGGGTAAGTGAGCGTGGCTAGAAATTTGCCACGGGAAAAACAAAAAACGTGGCGAGATCTCATTTTTCGCCACTAAAAATTTTGTGGCTAATGTCATCATATCGCCCCTAGTATTTCCGTGGCTAAACAAAAAAACCTGTGGCAAGCAAGCTATCCAATACTAAATACTTCGTGGCTAATGTCATCATATCGCCACTAGTATTCCCGTGGCTAAACAAAATATATGTGGCAAGACAGCTATCCAATAGTAAAAACTTCGTGGTTAATGTCATTATAGCGCCATTAGTTTTCCCGTGGCTAAACAAAAATACCTGTGGCAAGCAAGTTTTCTAATACAAGTTGTTCGCGAGGACAGTAGATGCACGAGAACATTAAAGTCGCTTTTCGTTACATTATAATCTCATAGCATGGGAGGTAAATATTCTATATCAATATCCATGACAAAATATATGTCTCAACCTTGTGCCTTTCAGTACCCACCAAATTGAAATCACCAACAACATTCCATTTCAAAAGTTTCAGAAAAACACAAATGTGTTTACATAAATTGTCTTTACATATACCACGAAAATCATGTCGCATACGATGAACTAAAAAAAAAGGAAATAACAACTAGTTACATTGTCTTGTAATAAACTAGCTAATGTTAATAGTATGGATAGCATATATCTAGCACTCCATTGAAATTCATTCACCTTCTGTTTACCTGCACAAACGTGAAAAAAATTGCATTAATTGGTTGGACATTAGCGTAATACTTGGATTTACTTTTTAAACTCAAAGGATTCAGCTAACACTAGGATTGTACCTAAAATCTGCAATGAATAGCCTCACATTGATGAGCTTTATTCACTAAACTACTCAAATACAGTAGCCGAATAGGCCCAAAGTTCCCCAAGTTCGATTGAGCCCATGATTCTTTAGTTGCTAATTACAAGAAGCGGTTTATACGTGTAAAACACAAGGTTCCCTATTTTATTAGACCTCCAGATTCGCAGTTAAGCAACAGACGCATGTACCACAAGCGACTAAAATTCAGCTGTATAGAACTACTTCAGTTCAATGTATGTCCATAATATATATTTGTTTTGCTCCAATAGTCACTCACTCAATCGGTAGATAGGAGCATACCCTGGATCAGAATTTATGGGAGTATTGCTTGATCATTTCTACCAATTTAAAGCCTCGATTAGTATTTCTTTTATGTAAAATAAACCAGTGGTGAACATCAATACATGTGAAAAGAAACCTAAGCTTGCTCCATTCTTTGAACTCATGATCTCTAGTGGTTGTTATGTTACATGTATTTTATGGTATACAGCACAATGAACCAAAAACCCTTTCAAATGTGTACAAAAACCCTATCAAATGTGGTGAACATCATACCCTTTCTTGTTCAACCTTATTCAATGTATAAGGTGCCGGAGGAATGTGTCATTCTCCATTCTTAAACTTAGGTGCTAGATGTTTCATAATATTCACATGATTTAGATCGTGCCTAGCCTTTATGTTATCCTTCGACTTACCCTCAACATTTAGCAAAGTACAAAGAATATTGTCGCAATTTTTTTTCAATATGCATTACATCAAGGTTGTGCCGAAGAAAAGTTCACTCCAATATGGCAATTCAAAAAAAATACTTTTCTTCTTCCAATTATCATTTCTCTTTGGTAGTGGCACAGTTTTTCCGAATTTCATGCCTTCAAGGTCACTAACTTGGACCAATATTTCAGCACCAGATAACCGCTCAGGAGGGCCTCTTTTTTCTACTTTCCCATTAAAAGATTTACTATCCCGCCATTTATGGTCAATAGGTAAAAAGCGACGATGATCCATATAACAACATTTCCCTTGATTTGGTAATCGAAGAGAAGAAGTTTCGGTTAAACAACAAGGACATGCCTTATAACCTTTAGTAGACCACCCAGACAAGTTTGCATATGCCGGAAAGTCATTAATGGTCCATAGCAATGCCGCATGCATCTGAAAATATTCATCTTTTGAAACATCATAAGTTTTAGCTCCACTTACCCACAATTCCTTTAATTCTGCAATCAACGGCTGCAAGTATACATCAATGTTGTTGCCAGGCCCACTCTTCCCAGGAATTAACAAAGAGAGTATCGTGTAAGGTTGCTTCATACACATCCATGGCGGGAAGTTATACACAACAACTACTACTGGCCAGATATTGTAGTCATTTCTTTGACCGTCAAATGGATTGAACCCATCACTTGCTAAACCCAACCTTACATTTCGACCATCTGAAGCAAATGGACGATGAAGATCATCAAAATGCTTCCAAGCTTCACCATCAGCGGGATGATGAAGGACCCCGGCTTCTTCTTCCCTAGTGTCACAATGCCATCTCATGTCACTTGCTGTTTTTGATGACATGAACAACCTTTGCAGCCTTGGTGTAAGTGGAAAATAACGTAGCACTTTCGGAGAAGATATATTACGCTCTTTATCACATATGCTACACTTTTGGAGATCGACATTCTCTTTCCAAAAAGCATGCAATCATTTTCACACGCTTCTATCTTCTCGTAATCAAATCCTAGGTCAGTAATCATCTTTCGTGCTTCATAATAAATTACTGGAAAGTCCGCACCCTTTGGTAACACATCCTTGTATATTTTCAGCATACTGTCAAAAGCCTTATTAGTCATTCCATCCATACATTTGATTTGGAAAACCTTCAAAATAAAGGACAGTTTGGAATATTTGTCACAATCAGGGTATAAAGCTTGTTTAGCATCTCTCAATAAATTGGCATAGATTTTGTCCTCTTTTGAACCCTTACCATTTTTATGAACACGAGGCTCCAAAAATTGATGCTCTTGACTATCATTATCCTCTTGCTCTTCACTTGAATCATCACCAAACACATCTGGATCATTTGTTTCATATATCATCCTAAATATATCATCATTACTACCATCTCCTAAATCAGTTCTACTTCGTTTCGGTGCGGGTTTATATTCACCATGATAAATCCAAAATACATATGATTGCACGATTCCATTAATTACCAAATCATCATATATTTCTTCCTTCGTTTTGTGTCGACTATTGTTACAACGCTTACAAGGACAAGGAACCTTCTTTTCTTCTTCTCCTAATTCACTACTCATAGGCAAATCCTCAAAAGCAAAATCAAGAAACTCTTTGACTCCATTCAGATACAAATCATTTGTCCTATCACCGCATTGCATCCACTCTAATCTCTGCTTTAAAAGATCTGAATCATCCATGTCTTAAGGTTATTTATAACTACAAGATGAACAAAGAAATAATATTTTAAATTTATCAAAAGTAAAAAGAACTTGTACTATCAAGGAATATTTATATAAACGGAAAAGGCCAAAATCATCATTATTACCTCCAAAAAGACAATCACAAAATCTGGTTGAGAAAGAAACAACCTCGTAGTTTGTATTTTATCACAACTTTTTTGTAGCAAGAAAGGTATTACGAAAAATATAATTAAGCTACAGAGGCTAAGGGACTCAACTCAAGCAAGCAAGCTTTTCTACAACTAAAGCAAGGAGACCATATATGAATCAAACTACCATCAATCAGCACTCTTTCCCGGTAATAATCCCCTAATCCCTAATGCCACCCTACCACCTTAAAATATGAGTATATGACACAGCCAATAACATTCGGCGGCGACTCTTTATACCAATCACTACCAATTAATTGGAGAACCACTGAGTTCTATAAAGTGCACAACAGATTCCTTCAATTCCTTATTTGACATATGCAGTAGTATGAAAATGCCCAATGGAGGTACAACAGAAAATCAAAATAAAAAAAAACATGATAGTAATCAAACTGTAACGATTAAAATGAAAAAATAAAAGAATTCAGGGGAATCAAAAGATACATCTGAGTCTGAACTTGCAGCTGCTACTACCAACTCGAATTTCCCTATTACTAATCAAACTATTATTACTTGATTCCACAAATTTTATGAAATAACCAGAGAGTCTCAGGTTGCCAATTGCACTATTACTAGTCAAGCTATCAATACTCAACCTTTTTAATACCGTTGGACACTTAAATTCAATCAAACCATTGAAGAAATTCACAAAGCAATTTCTCTATATCTACCAATTATCATCTCATTGTAACATCAATAATCAAGAAGTTCAAAGAGGGAAGAGTAGATGAAAGCACCTCGGTGAGGCAGAGCAGCGCCATAGAAACGGCACAGTAGCGTCAAAGCAGCAACAGGAGTGAAGAGAGAGGAAAAAGTTTGGGCTCTGGGCGAGCTTCTGGCTCCGGCGAGCTATAACAACTCCGACGAGATGGAACAGACGGAAGAGATGTATGAGAGATTGAGAGTGGCTCTGTAACTCTGTTTGAGTGTTCTTGATTTTTTGTTTTGAGAAAGCAACGTTTTTTTTCATTAAATTATACTTCTAAAACCTAATTAGAAAGGGAGTTAGTTGTTCAGTCAAACTTAAATCTATTAGTTGACTCTTCTTGTAAATAAAATTTGAATATAAGATATTTTTTGGCATTTAAAACTAATAAATTTATAACTACAATTATTCAAATACATTCTAAATACGGTTAAAACCCTTTAAATTATACGTATATTTTATTTTAAATTTTAAACTTCATAGTTAGTTTTAATTGCATTAATTAGCTAGTTTCCCTCAAAATAAAACTGCGTTAGTAAATGAAACTAATTAAAATGTTTAATATGATAATCCAATTCACTTGAAATATTTATATTTGATGGTATCCAAAATACGTACTTTTACAAAATACATTTGAACGGTAACCAACTAATTCAATCATGCAACCCCCCAGTTACCCTCAATTGAAAATATACCAAACAAGTTCTCGGAATATCGTCTAATTAATTGATCACTACAAACGGAATTGAATAGTGAATCATTATTTTGGCTTTGATTGGGGTTTATATGATGGTTATTTTTTTATCCTTCTTAGACATGAGGACCAAGAAGTGGCCATAAATCCATTACAAAAATTCTTTTTAATTATTATTACTGCTTTTTTATAGTGGCGTAAGTATTTTCTTGCCACGGAGAATTATCTATGGCCAAAGTTGTGGCATAAGTTTTCTCTTGCTACAACAAAATTATTTCGTGGCTAAATTCGTGGCATAAGTGCTCATTTGCCACATACAACTTGCATTTGTGGCGTAATTCGTGGCAAAACTGTTTTATTGTATTCCTTTTTATTTTCTATTGACTACTATTTTTCTGTGGCAAGCTACAATAATTGCCACAAATTTCCATTTTCCGTGGCATAATTTGTGGGTAAGTTACGATTTGTAGTAGTGATTCTAGAGATACCCATTTACTTTAACTTGTTCTAGAACATTCTAGTGTGATCTTCTCAAATGGGTTTTCGTCAATTTTGTTAAAAAGTTGATTTCAATGTGTTTTAAGTGATGACCATTTGCCTAAACCTGTGTTAGACTAGTTCTGTTGAGTTTCTCAAACATGAATTTTCGTTAATTTCATGATTTAGAGTTGTTTCTTTGTGTTCTTGGATATGCCCATTTGCTCAAAGTTGTTCTAGAGTGTACCATCTTCTCTTACTTTTTTTGCTGCCATCGGAATCGGCCAATTATGGTCGCGAGGCCGTCGTCTCCAGCAGCAGCCGTGGCCGTCACCAGCAGCGTCGCTGTCACCAGTAGCCAATGCCGTCAATTATTGAGGGTTGACGCCATCAACGAAAGAGGGAAGGGTTTTGATTTGCGGGAAGGTTTTGTTTTTTTGGGTTTGAGATTGAGTGTTGGGAGAAGGCCAAGGGTTTTGGTTTTTTTGGGTATAGCGGGTGAATGAAATTTTCACCACCAAAATACAATTGGCTCAAAATAAAAGGAATACTAAAATAAAATTCTACCCAGCAACGGATTAATTAGGTGGTCGCTAATTAGCAACGATTTTTTTGGTCTGCCGCTATATCTTACAACGGAATAACAATCCACCGCTAAATTAGCTAGGGATTTTATCATCCCTTTCTACTTTAGCTATCTAGGAAGAGAGCGAAGGATTTTTTGCTAGTCGTCGCTAATATTGAGACGGGATAATTTCCGTTGCTAAATATCGTCGCTATATAAGCGAAATTTTGTAGTGGAGTGTGACGGTTAATCTGTTGCTTCGACATACCTGAAGAGACATCCCTTGAAATTTCGAGTCTCCAACATGAGACTTTCCTCTCTTTTCTTTAATAATTCGACGGGTATCACATTTTTTGTTTCGCATCTACTTCTCATTTATTATAATTCGAGCGTCCCCTCTGCTTGGTGACATGACACATTTTCCTTTTGAAGTAGCCTTTGTATTCTTCGACGGACTAGCAACGTGCTCGGTTAGGTCACGCTTGGTTGGATCGAGTCGTCGATGAGCTTCGGGTTGGTCCAAAACTATCCCTCGGTTAAGGGCAGTAGTTTGTTTTCCCTTCAACCCTTCGACGAGCTGCCTCATGACAGTCGTCATGTGTCTTTCCATTCAGAGCTTGAGCCGACGTAAATCACCATAAGTTACAGAGGGTGGAGGCTGGTCGAAAGCAGTAGTGATGGGACTGCCTCCAACAGGAATGTTGGGGTCTTCGTCTTCGACAATGACATCATCTCTAGTCATTTGATTGACCTGTGTATTCTTAAAGGTTGCTTTTTGAATACTAGCACCTCGGGTAGTTTATCATCGTGTCATGGTGTTCGAAAATGTAGCTGTATTTTTAGTTCCCCACAGACGGCGCCAATTGTTTCGAGATCGATGAAACACAATGAATTTGTAATTCGGGGGAGTCTAATTCCAGTTTAGGGTAGTTAACAACGATAGTCCGAGGTCCTTTAGTCCAAGTGCTTGCAAAACGAAAATGGGAGCTACCCCGGGGTTGTACCCGAGATCGTCCCACCGATGCTTAAGTCAGATATGAGCTCAAGTAGTTAGAGAAACTACAAGTAAATGCCTTGGAATATGTGGGAAAACTTATTTGAGAGATCAGGTCCAATTACTATTTATAGGTTTTACTTGGATGATATCACCTGGTGAAGATGATGATGTCATGAAGGCCTTTTAGTCGGTGGGCTTGACTGAGAGCCTGTACTTTCCGGCATGGAAATCCTTAGGGGTAAAATGGTAATTTCACACTTCAAGGGTATTTTAGGCATTTCCCTAATAAAGTGGGCCATCACTGGAACAGTCCCTAACAATAATCAATACAACAAGCTATATCAAAAGACTTACATGAAGAACTAGACAAGGGTAGTTAGAAAACTAATAGCAATTCAAAAATGAATCATGGTATAAACATGGTTTTCCTCCCTAAAACCCTATAAATAAGACTATTTAGACATGGTTGAATCAACAATAATAAACCTAATATAGAAACCAAAACTTTGCATCATGAATAAATAAAATAATAAACTAAGCAATTAAGAATTAAAGAAAGGAATTAAGAGTGAAGAATAATAACAATATTCATCCATAATGCTCGTGATGACTTCTACGTGCCTCATAACAACTCGTAAAGCCGTGGTTGTTTCCAAATAGCTTGGAAATAAGGAGAAAACTCCCTAAAACTTGTCATTCAACACTAAAACACAAAACCACGACTATATACGATAATTAGTATAAAATAGCTCAGAAGAGCTCTAGTGACGCACAATTTAGCTCACAAATAAGGGGAAAACTCTATATAAATACATGATATCATTCGTTCATTCTATTGTTGTTATTTATTTTGTTTCCTATAATTTCAGCTAGATGTGAAGATTTTGTTAAATTATAGGGTTTTGATTTTTTTTCAATTTCTGATGTGATGGTTTTTAAATTTTTTTTGTGTAATTTTTGCTTGATTTTGATCTACATTTGAAGATGTTAGTTCTATTAATATTATTTGTTTTGCTTTCCTGGAATTTCAGTTTGATATTAAGAATTTCTTACATCCTACGGTTTCGAATTTGTTTTAATGTTTGATCTGATTACACTTTTAACAAGTTTGTTTGATTAAGGATAAGATTTCTCGAAATTGTTGATCTAATTAGTTTTTGAATTGCTTTTCAGCTAGGTTTTATGTTTTTAAGTTTTTTTTGGTTGTTTTCGAGTTAAATTTTAAACAACTTAGCAACTGAGGTAAATAATTGGAGTATTATTTGTACTTTTATTGTCACGTCTATTTTTTGTTAGTATTCAGTTGAAGATTTGTATTAATGATGTTGTATATCTTGTTGTTGTTAGCTATTTTATTATGTTAGTTGATTCTCATGTGTGTAAACCACTTGTTAATACACTCTTTTTCGTAGTGTTGTAGGTTATATCAAGATAGAACAAAGTTATGCATGTTAATTATTAAGGGGTATAGATAGAATTCAAATGTGAACTTTAAAAAAACTATTGTTAAAAAGGTTTTAATTATTTGTCTTATAGTTAGTTTGAGATCAAAACTGAACTTATGTTGTTCATTTGGGGTAGATTAGAAAATAAATTATAGAAGCTTTTGTTATTATTAATTTCCAGCTTAGATATGCTCAATTGTTTTCCTTAGATTGTCAATTCATTACTATTTGTTTTAAGTTGTTGTTGTTGTTTCAGTCGTTGCATATCTTGCGATTGTTTTTTCATTATGTGTTTGCTTTTATCTGTTTTAATAATATCCTGTCCTGGACAAGCCTGCCCATCAGCTTTTTGGAATTGGATTGTCCTCAACCTGGAGATAGGTTTTATGAATTAGGCAGATAAATGATAAAACAGGAATATGAATGTTGTTGTAATGCACTTTATGATGAATATATGTCTAGTCTTTTGATGATTATAGGTTATTCTCTCTCAATCTACCTCGCAAAACCTATCTTCGTTTCTTAATACAACTCCCTATTGATGTTAAAATGCAAGACAAAATATGATTAATGTACTCATTTTGTAAATGCATCAGATTTTATATTTTCATGTATTTTGAAGAATTTTATTAAAGCGCCCCTTTATTTTATGAAGTACCCCTTTCAGTGAATTGTACCTTATCTTGTAATTGATATTATAAACTCTTTCTTGTAATCAAATTCTCATGAGCGAAGAATTTGGTTGATCATTGTTGTTGGTCAATGGTTTTGACGTTGTTTGTTATTGGTTTTTATAGTGTTTGGTCGTTTTTGTAGGTTCTCTATTGCTATAGTTCGTGCAAAGAAGAAAACTAGAACTTTAAAAGGGAAAAAAAGGTTAGCTTTCTTGTCCCTGAAGAAAATGAAAACAAAAAAAATCAGGGGTTGAAAAAAGTTGCAAATAAGAAAATAATGAAAAAAAGAAACTTGTGAGAAAGAAGAGATGGGCAAGGAGATACAAGTGAATTAGAAGGGCAGGAGAATGATTTGTTACAGAAATTTGAAGAAAACAAACTTGTGTCTAGCTCGAAGGTTGTTGTTAGGAAAAAAAGGGCTCATAAAGTATTCGAGGAAGTGAACTGGAAAGTGGACCAAGAGGAATAGCAGGCTGAAGACAGGGAGCAAGGAGACGTGAATGAAGATTTCCGTGATTTAGAAGGGCATGCGACTGATTTGAAAGGGGGTATAAGAGGAAAGGTTTTCTGAGAAGGAAATAAGCACAGAAAAAAAAATTTAAGGTTGTGAGTGGTAAAGAGAAAGAACAAGATATTGAAGATGATGAGATGCAATGAGAAGTAAATGAACAGAAGAAAAAGAAATTACCTCTGACTCCTAACCAAAATAGGTAAGTTGATATCCTAATTTAGGAAGTTACCTTGATTATTCTACTATTCTCCCTTTTTTGTCTTAAATTCAATCTTTTTGTGTCAAAGCATGTAGGAGAGAGGAGATTAAAGAAAGTGATCATGAAGAGAGCGATTATGAGCCAAATGAAGAAGGAGTGGACGAAAAGGAGGAGTTTGATAAAGATGAAGAATGCAAAACGGGAAAAATGGTCATGGTGGTTGAAGATAAGAAGTCAAAAGCAATTAGTGGTGTCAGACCATTACGATTGATGGAGTCTAATTCTACACATTTGCATGACATTGGAAGGTAAGTAAATTTTTGAACTTAATGTAGATATTTTTATTAATATGTATCATTTTCAAGAAATTCTATTATTTATGTTTAACAATAATATAAGCCATTTAATAGATTTATTTTCATTTTTCATTTTTTATGCATTATTCATGATTCTGTTATCCTGATCATTGTTTTTTTATAAAATGGTATATGTAAAACGTGACAATAGTTACAAAAAACCATATAAGTTTGGTTTGTCTTAGAAAGTTTTTGTATCATGTTTTGTCATATGTTTTTGTTTTTGTCATAGAGACGTGAGTTCATATTCATTTTGAAACATTAGATTCCTATAATCATATTTTATTTTTATCGTGTTAAAGTCATTTCTAATGATACTAAAGCATATTTGGGAGAATTAGTTGTTGTTCACATTAACGTTCACTGGTTGTCGTACTTATTTGTTGCTCTGTGTCCATTAAGTTATTGATTTGTCCATTTTGGATGATGCTTGCATTGTTTCCCAAATTACAATCTATTTATGTTTTTTTTTAAGTTTTCAAGAGTACATTCTACTTTAGCATCAATATATATAACTTTACAATAGGTATATATAGATTTTACGGTGGTACGTTGTAGAAGCTATGATTGTAGTTCAAAATATATAAATGTATTACTATTACTTTTATATATATTGTTTTATTTTTAGATATTTTTCATATATTCTTATAAATAGAAATTTTGCATGCTTTAACACTTATAATATTTGATGTCTCAAAAATATTAATGACTTTATAAGTAGAATTTTTGCATGGTTTTTCTATTTTATTTTATAATTAAATGTGGTTATTTGATGTGTATCTAATTATATGGTTATATGGGGTTTTATGTCATATGTACCTTTTTCATTTTTCAGTAATATAGAGACTCATTATAGGCCTAGTGATGTCTATGAGTTTGTGCAACTTCTCAGTACTACACAGAAAAAAGAAGTGGAAGAAATAGGTTTTGGAGGTTAACATTTACTGAGGTTGGGGCACTTTTACCGTGACATGGTTCCATGGTTGGTTAGTCATTTTAATCTAGATGGTCGTCTTTTATTAACGAATTTTTAGAAAGGTTTTAATATTAAACCTGAAAATATTTTTGATGTTTTTGAGCTTCCTATGGGGATACAAAGGTTGTTGAAATTAAAAAGGTTAGGAAGGGATTGAATCCTGATGAGCATAACTTGTTTGAATTGAGAATGTTTTTGGGTGTCAAGGTTAAGAATCTTTGACTACCGTGCTTTATTGATGCCATTGTAGCTTTGAAAGGTGGAGGATCTAATTTCAAAATATCTTTAAGTCCTACTACCAATGGTACTGTTAGTTTGTACTGGGCAAAAATAATAGATGATGTAGATTGTATTCCGCATTTGCATTGGTGCTCTTATGTATTGGAGAATATTTGTAAAGCAGTAAAAAAAATATAGTTAAGGATTTGGGAAAAGGCTGAAGGGATCTATTTCATTGCTTGAGATAGTTTATCTTCATAGGTTTATGATCAAAGGTGAGAGAGCACCTTTTATGACCCGTCTTATCCCACATTGGATTGACGATGTTGTGAAGAAGAGTTTGAATGAGGAAAAAAAAGGCTGGATTTGATTTGCGCGAGTTTGATCGAATGACATATCCTATTTGTGAGAAGGATGGGAAGATGAATGAGAAGTAAAGACGGTCTACTGAAGTTCAAGAATCGTGCTTGCACACTCTACATGTAGTGAGCGGGCCATTCATATTACTCTTCCAGGCTTGCTTACGAATGAAGAAATAAAGAGTAAAGCTCAAGATGTAAGTATTATTTATGTAAGATACTTGTATGTACTCCTTTATACTGTGTTGTACCCTATATTTTCATACATTTATTTTTTATGACAAGTGTTTCGTGTATTCTATGACTTTTATCTTTACACCTCAATTCATTTTCTTCCAATCAGGATGTTCAAAAGGCGAGTGTCCTTCTTAAACAAGGTATGGAACTAATCTCGTTAATTCACATGAACCGTCTTCAAGGCATCAATAAGGAACAAACGATATGTTAATGTGACTCTGACTAGAAGTCAGAGTCACCTATTGTTTCTCATACTGATAAACTCTTATTTGATCCTGCCACTCTTCAACATATCGATTATATTGTTGAAAAGGTTTTCAAATGAAGCAACTAGTAGACACAATGCCATCTTTTGAATTGCTTGATCCTAAAGGTACCCTAACTCCTTTATTTGTCTGTATTTAATAAGTATGACACAATTTATAAGTTACTTGTATTGCTTCTAAATATTCTCAAACTTTTGTTTCATATTTTATACAGACCGTGATCAAGAACTTACAAGTGACAAAGTGTTCAAGAAGGTTGTGGGAGATGCTTCCAGTTTTTCTCAATTTATGAAAATTGATCAAGGCAAAGCTGATGAAGGGAAAACTTGTAAAGGGCAAAGTGATCAAGGGCAAGCTAATGAAGGGCAAACTAGTCAGGGGAAAAGTGATCAAGGGAAAACTAATCAAGGACTACTAAATCAGGCTACTAATGTTTCTGTTATTATTGATCAATAGGGTCTCTGTAAATTTTGGGGGGCGGCTGGCCCCAAAAGGGCCTCTAAATGGCCTCCCGAGTCGGTTATCGGTATTGGTCGGAATTAAGGAGGTGGGATTGGAAGGCATCCAGTGCCCGGTTTTGGGGCATGTTAAGGTTCCAAAGGGCCTCATATGGCCCAAGGAGGCCCTAACAAAATTTTGGGCAAGATTCGACTCTGGGCCCTGGGACGTGGCCGGGGCGAGAGTAATAGTCCACGAAAACAGGTAAATCGGAACATTTTCGGGCAGGGTGATTTTTTTTGATGGGTGCCTTCCCGGGGGTCCTAATAGGGTCTCAGTAAATTTTAGGGGGGCTGCTGGCTCCAAAACGGCCTCTAAATGGCCTCCCGAGTCGGTTATCGGTATTTGTCTGAATTACGGAGGTGGGATTGGAAGGCATCCGGTGCCCGGTTTTGTGGCATGTTAAAGTCCCAAAGGGCCTTATATGGCCCAAGGAGGCCCTAAAAAAATTTGGGCAAGATCCGACACCAGGCCCGTGACGTGGCCGGGGCGTGATCAATAGTTACGAAAACGGGTAAATCGGAACATTTTCGGGTAGGGTGATTTTATTTGACGGGTCCCTTCCAGGGTGTCCCAATAGGGACTCTGTAAATTTTGGGGGGTTGCTGGCCCCAAAAGGGCCTCCAAATGGCCTCCCGAGTCGGTTATCGGTATTGGTCGGAATTACGGAGGTGGGATTGGAAGGCATCTTGTGCCCGGTTTTGGGGCATTTTAAGGTTCCAAAGGGCCTCATATGACCCAAGGAGGCCCTAATTTTTTTTTGGGCAAGATCCGACTCCTGGCCCTGGGACGTGGCCTGGGCGTGAGTAATAGTTGACGAAAACGGGTAAATCAGAACATTTTCGGGCAGGGTGATGGATTTTGACGGGTGCCTTCCCGGGGGTCCCAATAGGGACTCTGTAAATTTTAAGGGACTTCTTGCCCCAAAACGGCCTCTAAATGGCCTCCCAAGTCGGTTATCGGTATTGGTCGGAATTACGGAGGTGGGATTGGAAGGCATCTGGTGCCCGGTTTTGGGGCATGTTAAGGTACCAAAGGGCCTCATATGGCCCAAGGAGGCCCTTAAAAATTTTGGGCAAGATGCGACTTTGGGCCCCGGGACGTGGCCAGGGCGTGATTAATAGTCCACGAAAACAGGTAAATCGGAACATTATCGGGCAGAATAATTTTATTTGACGGGTGACTTCCTGGGGGTCCCAATAGGGTCTCTGCAAATTTTGGGGGGCTTCTTGCCCCAAAAGGGCGTCTAAATTGCCTCCAGAGTCGGTTATCGGTATTGGTCGGAATGACGGCGGTGGGATTGGAAGGCATCTGGTGCCCAGTTTTGGGGCATGTTAAGGTTCCAAAGGGCCTCATTTGGCCCAAGGAGGCCCTAAAAAGTATTTGGGCGAAATCCGACTCCGGGCCTCTGGACGTGGACAGGGCGTGAGTAATAGTCAACGAAAACGGGTAAATCGGAACATTTTCAGGCAGGGTGATTTTTTTGGACGGGTGCTTTCCCGGGGGTCCCAATATTGTCTCTGATATTTTGAGGGGCTTCTTGCCCCATAAGGGCCTCTAAATTGCCTCCCTAGTTGGTTATCGGTATTGGTCGGAATTACGGAGGTGGGTTTGGAAGGCATCCGGTGCCCGGTTTTGAGGTATGTTAAGGTTCCAAAGGGCCTCATATGGCCCAAGGAGGCCCGTAAAACTTTTTGGGCAAGATCAGACTCCGGGCCCTGGGACGTGGCAGGGGCGTGAGTCCACGAAAACAGGAAAATAGGAACATTTTCGGGCAGGGTGATTTTTTGTGATGGGTGCCTTCCCGGGGGTCTCAATAGTGTCTCTGTAAATTTTGGGGGGCTGCTGGCCCCAAAAGGGCCTCTAAATGGCCTCCCGAGTCGGTTATCGGTATTGGTCGGAATTAAGGAGGTGGGATTGGAAGGAATCCAGTGCCCGAATTGGGGGCAAGTTAAGGTTCCAAGGGGCCTCATATGGCCAAAGGAGGCCCTAAAAAAATTTTGGGCAAGATCCAACTCCGGGCCCAAGGACGTGGCCGGGGCGAGAGTAATAGTCCACGAAAACGGGTAAATCGGAATATTTTCGGGCAGGGTGATTTTTTTGATGGGTGTCTTCCCAGGGGTCCTGATAGGGTCTCTGTAAATTTCATGGGGGCTGCTGGCCCCAAAAGGGCCTCTAAATGGCCTCCCGAGTCG
The DNA here is from genome assembly GCA_947645195.1 of Patellifolia procumbens. Lineage (NCBI taxonomy): Eukaryota > Viridiplantae > Streptophyta > Magnoliopsida > Caryophyllales > Amaranthaceae > Patellifolia > Patellifolia procumbens. The sequence continues at coordinate 35,273 of CANSGD010001342.1, forward strand.
GTTATCGGTATTTGTCGGAATTACGGATGTGGGATTGGAAGGGATCCGGTGCCCAGTTTTGTGGCATGTTAAAGTCCCAAACGGCCTTATATGGCCCAAGGAGGCCCTAAAAAAATTTAGGGCAAGATCCGACTCAAGGCCCGAGACGTGGCCGGGGCGATCAATAGTTACGAAAACGGGTAAATCGGAATATTTTCGGGCAATGTGATTTTAATTGACAGGTCCCTTCCAGGGGGTCCCAATAGGGTCTCTGTAAATTTTGGGGGGTTGCTGGCCCCAAAGGGCCTCTAAATGGCCTCCCGAGTTGGTTATCGGTATTGGTCGGAATTACGGAGGTGGGATTGGAAAGCATCTGGTGCCCCGTTTTTGGGGCATTTTAAGGTTCCAAAGGGCCTCATATGGCCCAAGGAGACCCTAAATTTTTTATGGGCAAGATCCCACCCTTGGCCCTGGGACGTGACCGGGGCGTGAGTAATAGTTGACGAAAACGGGTAATCAGAACATTTTCGGGCAAGGTGATGTATTTTGACGGGTGCCTTCCCGGGGGTCCCAATAGGGTCTCTGTAAATTTTAAGGGGCTTCTTGCCCCAAAACGGCCTCTAAATGGCCTCCCGAGTCGTTTATCGGTATTGGTAGGAATTACGGAGGTGGGATTGAAAGGCATCCGGTGCCCGGTTTTTGGGGCATGTTAAGGTTCCAAAGGTCCTCGTATGGCCCAAGGAGGCCCTAAAAATATTTTGGGCAAGATGCAACTTTGGGCCCCAGGACGTGGCCGGGGCGTGACTAATAGTCCATGAAAACGGGTAAATCGGAACATTTTCGGACAGGGTGATTTTTTTGACGAGTGCCTTCCCGGGGGTCCCAATAGGATCTCTGTAAATTTTGGGGGCTTCTTGCCCCAAAAGGGCCTCTAAATGGCCTACTGAGTCGGTTATCGGTATTGGTCGGAATTACAGAGGTGGGATTGGAAGGCATCCAGTGCTCGGTGCTGGGGCTTGTTAAGGTTCCAAAGGGCCTTTTATGGCCCAAGGAGGCCCTAAATTTTTTTAGGCAAGATCCGACTCCAGCCCCGGGACGTGCCCGGGGCCTGATCAATAGTTACGAAAACGGGTAAATCGAAACATTTTCGAGCAGTGTGATTTTATTTGACGGGTGTCTTCCAGGGGGTCCCAATAGATCTCTGTAAATTCTGGGGGGTTGCCGGATCCAAAAGGGCCTCTAAATGGCCTCTCGAGTCAGTAATCGGTATTTGTCGGAATTACGGAGGTGGGATTGGAAGGCTTCCGGTGCCCGGTATTGTGGCATGTTAAGCTCCCAAAGGGCCTTATATGGCCCAAGGAGGCCCTAAAAATTTTTTGGGCAAGATGCGACTCTAGGCCCGGGACGCGGCCGGGGCGTGATAAATAGTTACAAAAACGGGTAAATCAGAACATTTTCGGGCAGGGTGATTTTATTTGACAGGTCCCTTCCAGGGGGTCCCAATAGGGTCTTAGTAAATTTTGGGGGGTTGCTGGCCCCAAAAGGGCCTCTAAATGGCCTCCCGAGTCGGTTATCGGTATTGGTCAGAATTACGGAGGTGGGATTCGAAAGCATCTGGTGCCCAGTTTTGGGGCGTTTTAAGGTTCCAAAGGGCCTCATATGGCCTAAGGAGGCCCTAATTTTTTTTTGGGCAAGATCCGACTCCTGGCCCCGTGACGTGGACGGGGCGTGATTAATAGTTCACGAAAAAGAATAAATCAGAACATTTTCGGGAAGGTTAATGTATTTTGACGGGTGCCTTTCCGGGGGTCCCCCTAGGTCTCCGTAAATTTTAGGGGCTTCTGGCACCAAAAGGGCCTCTAAATAACCTCCCGAATCGGTTATCGGTATTGGTCGAAATTAAGGAGGTGGGATTGGAAGGTATCCGGTGCTCGGTTTTGGGGCATGTTACAATTCCAAAGGGCCTCATATGGCCCAAGGAGGCCCTAAAATTTTTTTGGGCATGATCCGACTACGGCCCCGAAACGTGGCCGGGGCGTGAGTAATTCACGAAAACGGGTAAATCAGAACATTTTCGTGCAGGGTGATGTATTTTGACGGGTGCCTTCCAGGGGGTCCCAATAGGGTCTCTGTAAATTTTGGGGGTCTTCTTGCCCCAAAACGTCCTCTAAATGGCTTCCCGAGTCGGTTATCGGTATTGGTCGGAATTACGGAGGTGGGAATGGAAGGCATTCGGGGCCCGGTTTTGGGGCATGTTAAGGTTCCAAAGGGCCTCATATGGCCCAAGGAGGCCCTAAAAATTTTTTGCGCAAGATGCGACTCTAAGCCCAGAAACGTGGCCGGGGTGTGAGTAATAGTCCACGAAAACGGGTAAATCAGAACATTTTCGGGCAGGGTGATTTTTTTTTATGGGTACCTTCCTGGGGGGTCCCAATAGGGTCTCTGTAAATTTTAGGGGGGCTTCTTGCCCCAAAAGAGCCTCTAAATGGCCTCCCGAGTCGGTTATCGGTATTTGTCGGAATTACGGAGGTGGGATTGGAAGGCATCCGGTGCCCGGTCTTGTGGTATGTTAAGGTTCCAATGGGCCTTATATGGCCCAAGGAGGCTCGAAAATTTTTTTAGGCAAGATACGACTCCAGGCCAGGGACGTGGCCGGGGCGTGATCAATAGTTCACGAAAACGGGTAAATCGAATTATTTTCGGGCAGGGTGATTTTATTTGAAGGGTGCCTTCTAGGGGGTCCCACTAGGGTCTCTGTAAATTTTGGAGGGTTGTCGGCCCCAAAAGGGCTTCTAAATTGCCTCACGAATCGGTAATCGGTATTGGTCGGAATTACGGAGGTTGGATTGGAAGGCATCTGGTGCCCGGTTTTTGGGCAATTTAAGGTTCCAAAGGGCCTCATATGGCCCAAAGAGGCCCTAAATTTTTTTTGGGCAAGATCCGAATTCTGGCCCCGAGACGTGGCCGGGGTGTGAGTAAAAGTTCACGAAAACGGGTAAATCAGAAACTTTTCGGGCAGGGTGAGGTATTTTGACGGGTGCCTTCCCAGGGGTCCCAATAGGGTCTCTGTAAATTTTGGGAGGCTTCATGCCCCAAACGACCTCTAAATAGCCTCCCGAGTCGGTTATCGGTATTGGTCAGAATTACGGAGGGCCTTATATGGTCCAAGGAGGCCTTAAAAAATTTTTGGGCAAGATGCGAGTCTGGCTCCGGAACGTGGCTGGGGCGTGAGTAATAGTCCACGAAAACGGGTAAATCGGAATATTTTCGGACAGGTGATTTTTTTGACGGGTGCCTTCCCGGGGGTCCCAATAGGATCTCTGTAAATTTTGGGAAGCTTCTTGCCCCAAAACGGCTTGTAAATGGCCTCGCGAGTCGGTTATCGGTATTTGTCGGAATTACGGAGGTGGGATTGGAAGGCATCCGGTGCCCGGTTTTGGGCATGTTAAGGTGCCAAAGGGCCTCATATGGCCCAAGGAGGCCCTAAAAAAAATTTTGGGCAAGATGCGACTCTAGGCCCCGATACGTGGCCGGGGCGTAAGTAATAGTCCACGAAAACGGGTAAATCGGAACATTTTCGTGCAGGGTAATTTTTTTTGATGGGTGCCTTCCCAGGGGTCCCAATAGGGTCTCTGTAAATTTTAAGGGGGATGCTGGCCCCAAAAGGGCCTCTAAATGGCCTCCTGAGTCGGTTATCTGTATTTGTCGGAATTACGGAGGTGGGATTGGAAGGCATCCGGTGCCCGGTTTTGTGGCATATTAAGGTTCTAAAAGGCCATATATGGCCCAAGGAGGCCCTAAAAATCTTTTGGGCAAGATCCGATTCTCGACCCCAAAAGATTTTATTTGACTGGTGCCTTCCAGGGGTCCCAATAGGGTCTTTGTAAATTTTGGGGGGTTGCTGGCCCCAAAAGGGCCTCTAAATGGCCTCCCGAGTCGATTATCGGTATTGGTCGGAATTACGGAGGTGGGATTGGAAGGCATCTGGTGCCCTGTTTAGGGGCATTTTAAGGTTCCAAAGGGCCTCATATGGCCCAAGGAGGCCCTAACATTTTTTCTGACAAGATCCGACTCCTGGCCTCGGGATGTGGCCGGGGCGTGAGTAATAGTTCACGAAAACGGGTAAATCATAACATTTTCGGGCAGGGTGATTTATTTTTACGGGTGCCTTCCCGGGGGTCCCAATAGCGTCACTGTAAATTTTGGGGGGCTTCATGCCTAGAAACGGCCTCTAAATGGCCTCCCGAGTCGGTTATCGGTAATGGTCGGAATTACGGAGGTGGGATTGGAAGGCATCCGGTGCCCGGTTTTGGGGCATTTTAAGGTTCCAATGTGCCTCATTTGGCCGAAGGAGGCCCTAAATTTTTTTTGCAATATCCGACTTAGAGAACTAGCCGTCTCCCCGGCAACGGCGCCAAAATTTGATAGGTTTTAGTCGTATCGCCTAATCAAAAATAAACCTACGGACCTCTAACTAGGTAGTCAGTGGAAGGAGGGTCGAATCCACAGGGAGACAGAGTTTCTAAATTAATATTCAACCGATTCAGCTACTCCAGATGAAATCAGGGAAGAAATAATTAAACTAAAGAATAGATTACAGAAGACGGAATAAATCGAGGATTAAACTATGGAATAAAAGTCTAGGGTATTAGGTCGGTCCACCATGCTTATACCAATCAAATAGGGTCAACTACTATCAAAACCTAGGTCAAGAGTCGGGGATTAGAGCCTATGTTGAGCTATGGTTAAGACTCAACGCTCATAGTTCAACATACGCCGCATGTTCACTAACGTAATAAGAACTACTGACGTGTCCTAGGCCTCTAGTCGTAAGACGGATCTGTGCAAACAACTATTAACCACAAGCAACCAACGAAACTGCGCAATAACGTTAATTACTCAATAAAGAACAAACCACATCACAATCACCCTAATCAAGCCCTAGAAATCAATAAGAGTCTAAATCACAATCATGGTATAAACATGGCTTTCCTATCTAACACCCTAGAAAGAGACTACTCAGACATGATCGAATTAACAACGACAAAACTAATATGAAACCCTAACAATTGCATCATGAACGATTAAATAAATAAACTAAGCAATCAAAAATAACAAAAGAGATTAGGGTAAGGAAGAGTACCAATTGACGGAAAGCATGAACTTTTATTGAAATCGAAATAGGTTTGATCACCTCTAAATTAATCTAAAGTGTTTGAATTGAACTAAGAACAGTGAAGAATAAAACTAGTCTAAAGCTAATGAAAGATGAATAAAAAGATGTCTCTAAATAATGAGGAAAAAGGTATTTATAATACCCCCTCAAGTTCATTAAAAACGGAAACAAAAGGCGAAATCCGCTTAAAAGGGTGCCAGACCCGATCGGGTCCGAGCACAGTACCCGATCGGGTGCCCAGCAACTTCGCATTTTCTCGTCTTAGGCTGTGATGTAGCAGCAGCGCAGCAGCATTAGATGGTCTTGACGCCCACCCGATCGGGCCTTGGTCAGCCACCCGATCGGGCCAGGCAACAAAATGGCCTGGTCTCTTCAGCAGCTCTCTAACAAGACCTACGAGCAGCCCACCCGATCATGTCGGGCGGTTAACACCTGATCGGGTCTGGGTACATGATGTTCGCCCGATCACTTCGGGCAATGCTTGCCCGATCGGGTCCGCAACTTTCATACCCGATCATAAATATTTCGCCCGATCGGGCCATTTCTGCCCGATCAGTGCACGGAAACCTCCTTGGCTGTCTAATCTTCACGTTTAGGGGTCTTGGGACCTCCTAAACTATCCATAAAGCTCGCGAGCCATCCTACGTGCCTCGTAACATCTCGTAAAGCCGTGGTTGCTTACAAAAGGCTCAGGAATAAGGAGAAAACTCCATAAAACCTGCAATTCAATACTAAAACACGAAACCACAACTACATACGATAGTTAGCACAAAATAGCTCCCAAGAGCTCCAATGACGCACAAATTAGCTTGTAAATAAGGGAGAAAACTCTATATAAATACGTGATATCAAACTCCCCCAAGCTAAACCTTTGCTTGTCCTCAAGCAAACAACACATGAACATGGAATAGACTACCTCACCCCAAAGATAAAAACAAATCAAAGCTCAAAACATTTTCAAGACTAAGAATCGTTGATAGGATTTAGTCGTATCGCCTATTCAAAAATAAACCTACAGACCTCTAACTAGGTAGTCAGTGGAAGCAGGGTCGAATCCACAGGGAGACAGAGTTTCTAAATTAATATTCAACCAATTCAGCTACTCCAGATGAAATCAGATAAGAATTAATTAAACTAAGGAATAGACTACGGAAGACTGAATAAATCGAGGATTAAACTATGGAATAAAAGTCTAGGGTATTAGGTCGGTCCACCATGCTTATACCAATCAAATAGGGTCAACTACTATTAAAACCTAAGTCAAGAGTCGGGGGATTAGAGCCTATGTTGAGCTATGGTTAAGACTCAACGCTCATAGTTCAACATACGCCGCATGTTCACTAACGTAATCAGAACTACTGATGTGTCCTAGGCCTCTAGTCGTAAGACGGATCTGTGCAAACAACTATTAACCACAAGCAATCAATGAAATTGTACACTGACATTAATTACTCAATAAGAACAAACCACATCACAATCACCCTAATCAAGCCCTAGAAATTGATAGAAATCTAAATCACAATCATGGTATAAACATGGCTTTCCTATCTAACACCCTAGAAAGAGAACTACTCACTCATAATCGAATTGACAACAACAAAACTAATATGAAACCCTAAGAATTGCATCATGAACAATTGAATAATTAAACTAAGCAATCAAAGTAATTAAAGAGATAAAGAGTAGAGAAGAGTACCAATTGACGGAAAGCAGGAACTTTTATTGAAATCGAAATAGGTTTGATCACCTCTAAATTAATCTAAAGTGTTTGAATTAAACTAAGAACAATGTAGAATAAAACTAGTCTAAAACCTAATGAAAGATGAATAAAAGATGAATGAAAGATAATGAGAAAAAGGTATTTATAATACCCCTCAAGTTCACTAAAAACGGAAACAAAAAGTGAAAAAGCGCCATTAAAGCACCAGACCCGATCGGGCCCGAGCACAGTACCCGATCAGGTCCACATACAAATTCTCCCAACTTTACTTCTGGGCTCTGGCAGCAATAGTGCAGCAATAAGGCGAGAAAACGGCCCACCCGATCGGGTCGGGTGGTAGTCACCCGATCGGGTCTGGCGACAGCTTGGGCCAGCGTGTTCCCCTCGCCTGTAGCACCGCAACGAGACCAAGCAGCACTCCACCCGATCAGGTCGGGCGGTAGCCACCCGATCGGGTCTGGGGACATGCTTCCTCGCCCGATTCGATCGGGCAATCATCGCCCGATCGGGTCCGCAACTTTTATACCCGATCATAAATACTTCGCCCGATCGGGCTATTTCTGCCCGATCAATGCACGAAAAACTCCTTTTGACTCCTTTGCTCTCTAATCTTCACGTTTAGGGGTCTTGGGACCTCCTAAACTATCCATAAAGCTCGCGAGCCATCCTACGTGCCTTGTGACATCTCGTAAAGCCGTGGTTGCTTCCAAATGATTCGGGAATAGGGAGAAAACTCCCTAAAACCTGCAATCCAACACTAAAACACAAAACCACAACTATATACGATAGTTAGCATAAAATAGCTCCCAAGAGCTCCAATGACGCACAAATTAGCTTGTAAATAAGGGAGAAAAGACTATATAAATACGTGATATCAATCGTTCAAGCAGGCATAATTCAAGTTTGGCTCATCAAATCCATCCAACCACCAATCATTCAAGCAATTTATCAAACTCAAGCATCCACAAAGCATACAAGTCCTGAAAAGGCACTCACAAGGGTGTCACTCCTCTCAATTTTGTGGCAGGCAAAGAATGTGCCCGAACACTCACCAACCCGACCATAAGTACCCTTCCCACTCACACTCTCATGTGTTTAAGAAGGTTCAATGACGCTCATCCTAGTCAAGTCGACTCAATTAGCAGAAATACTCTTTAACTTTGACAAACTAACTCGAAATCAATCAAATCAACATTGCAGACACGAGCTCAAGAGGACTTCATAGGGTTGTAATGGGGCTTAGGTGAGAGGTAGGGGATACTTTTAGGTAATCTGGTGGAAAAACCAAGAAAGGGGGAGCATAAATCATTCAAACAAGGCCTAAGATGGCCTTTCACAACTCCCAACAATCACCATAAAACCATGTAAAATAACCCAACTCTCACAAATCAATGAAAAGCGCATAACAAACCCAATTTTCTAGCAATGGAGCGAATATTCTTTTATGAACGTACGTGAATGAAAGAACTAGAATTCTTTTGAATTTTCATTTCATTTTTCTTTCATTTTTCTGAACTTCATTCACGCAACTCTAAACTTGCTTTTTCTTTTCTCTTTCTCACTCTCAAACCACAGCAAATACACTTTTAGATTCCTCAAAAACCAAACTAAACCAACAAACCAATCTCAAACTTAAACCATACAAAAGCTCCCCCAAGCTAGGCTTGGAATAGTATCAAGTGAAGGCTTTGGGCTCATAATAGGGGTTTAAGTAACACGAAACAAGTCATTAGGCTCAGCGGGGCTAAGAAGGATAAAAGTATATCAAAAACTCACTCTGAAACTCAAGAATAAGACAAAAGAACGCCTCTATCACAGCACATGCTACAAGTCATCTAAAATCAGACAAGTACGAAGTCAAAGTCAAGATCAGTCCACTAAAGAGGAACTAACACACAAGAATAGACTGGATAATAATATGAATCCAATAGGCTACAAAGAGGCCTCACAGTCTAACCAATTCAGGTATGCAGCACAAAGTGGTCTAATATAATCCAGAAATGCTCGAAATCATAGCAATCAAACATCAAATCATAGCCTCAAGATCACAAATGCCCAGCTATCCAGAAAACAAAGTCAAATCAATTTCAAATAGAGCACAACAAGGGGCACAGGGAGGCAACTAAACCAGTCATGGGAACCAAATTTTTTTTTGATTTTTTTTCAGTATTTTTTGAAAGCAGTAAATCTATCCTAGAAAGCAGTAAAAGAGATGGGGAATACAAACAGAACTCCTCCCCCAAGCTGAACTTGGCAGTGTCCTCAATGCCAAAAGGTGATATGGACTATGCTAAGAGGAAAAACAATGTTAGTGCCCTTACTCTCGCTCACAAAAAAGAAGAAAAATAAAAAGAAAAGGAAAAGGGAAAGAAAAGAAATACGAGTTGCCTCTCGCACAGCGCTGGTTTATAAAGGTCCCGCACGACCATAATCCGCCCTCTCTCAAATAGGAGGGGCGTGGCAGTGAGTGCCACCCTCATCAAAAATCTTTCTTCTCCAAATGTTCTTGACTATGCCTCCAGACGGTGAGGCAACCTTAGGTGGAATTGGAGCCTTCTCCACCCCTACTTCATCTAAAACCTTATCCCTGCAAAAAGATTGTTCAAGCATAGGTGCCTTAACAGCATTGGTTAGTTTAAACATCACTTTGTCATCACCAACACTAAGAGTTAAAGACCCAGACTTGACATCAATGACAGCACCAGCAGTACACAAAAACGGCCTACCCAAGATAATAGGGATCTGGGCATCCTCATCCATATCTAACACCACAAAATCAACAGGAATATAGAATTTCCCTACCCTAACAGGAACGTCCTCTAAAACACCTAGAGGGTGTTTTATAGAACGATCCGCCATCTGTAAAGTGATTTGTGTGCATTTAAGGGCGCCCATGTTCAGTTTCTTATAAACAGACAATGGCATAACAGAAACAGAAGCACCTAAATCACATAAAGCTTTATCAATAAAAATAGGTCCAAGATGGCAGGGTATAGAAAAACTACCAGGATCTTTTAACTTTGGTGGGGTTTTATTTTGAATAAAAGCACTACACTCTTCGGTAAGAGCGACACGTTCTACCCCACCACAGTCTCTTTTCTTAGTAATCATGTCTTTCAGAAATTTGGCATAAACAGGCACTTGGGTAATTAAGTCTGTGAATGGAATCGTTACCTCAAGGTTCTTGACCATAGACAAGAACTTACCACACTGTTGATCGACCTTGGACTGTTGCATCCTGTGAGGAAAAGGTAGCCTTGGTGTAAAAGGCGTTTCAGAAACCTTCTCCTTTTTCTTCCCTGTCTATTCAGCTTCTGCAGACAAATCGACTTCAGACGTCGAATTCTTTCTTTTTCCTTCCTCTACCACCCTCTTCTTCCCTGCAGTCGGGGTAACCTCATCAATGGGCACTGGAGGGGCATCATATGCAATGCCACTACGAAGAGTGATGGCATTCACATGTTCTCTCTGAACTGGTTGTCCTGGCAATTGTCCCTGCTGCCTCTGTGCATTAGATTCTGCCAACTGAGCAACTTGAGCCTCGAGAAGTTGGATGTGCTTCTCTTGGGCCCTCCTTGTTTCCTCATTTGCCTTTTGCATGGATAATATCAGTTTCATCAGTTCAGAATTGCTAAGCTCTTGTGGGTTGTTTTGTGGAGGTGGGGTGTGGAAATTTTGTGGAGTTTGGAAGTTATTGGGATGATGGAAGTTTTGTGGTGGTGGTCTTTGGAAATTTTGTGGGGTTTGATGATATGAAGGTTTAGGGTAGTTTTGTGGAGGTGGAGGTTGATAGTTTTGTGGATTTTGGTAGTTATGTGGAGGGGGGAAGGTTTGCGGCCTTTGTTGGAAGGCATTGGCCTGCTCCATCTGAAATTGACTGAACTGACAGTCATGCCCAAAGTGACCCTGAACACCACATACCTCGCAGTAAGATGAGGTAATGGGTGCTACTGCAGACATAGGGTGGAGGTGTCGGACTAGAAGACTTCATTAGCTGCTGAGTTAGTTGCGCCATCTGAGATGTAAGCAATGAAATGGCGTCAACTTCAAGTACCTTCTTAGTCAAACTCCTAGATGATGAATGGTCATTGGCTGCAAGATTTGATATGAATTCATAACCCTCATCAACTGCCTTGTCTAAAAACACTCCTCCTGCAGACGAATTAACAATACACTTCGTCTGAGGCTGCAGACCATTGTAGAATGTCTGCGTCAAGAACAATTTGTCCATATTATGGTGTGGGCACTCTCTCTGTAGATCTCTAAACCTAGCCCACGCTTCCCTTAATGTTTCATCAGGCTCTTGGGAAAATGTGGCTAGTTTATTTCTGATTTCTGCTGTTTTAGTAGGTGGGTAATACTCTCTCAGAAATGCAGCAGAAATCTCACTCCATTCTGTCTCTTTCACGTCGTTCAACCATTTCTGGGCTCTATCCCTCAATGAGAACTCGAACAACATGACCTTTAGTTGCTCTGGAGTGACGCCGGCATGTTTAACGGTTCGACAAAGTTGTTGAAACTGTTGCAGATGATTTTTCGGATCTTCAGTAGGATGCCCACCAAACTGATTTTGCTGGACCATGCTGATGAGTCCAGGCTTAATCTCAAAGTTGTTAGCGGCGATGGTGGGCATTGGTGGTCCAGTAGAAAGACCATCCGGGTTGGGCACCCCATATGACATCAGTGATTTTGACATAACTGAATTCAAGGTGTCTGTTCCAGAGGTGTTCAGCTGAACAGACTGCTTTTCTTTCTGCTTTATCTTTCGGATCCGCCTGATTGTCCTAGTAAGATCGGGGTCCGCTGGAATTGGGGAACCGTTTCTTTGGGACCTGGGCATACAAAAGAAACAAAAAGCAGCAGTAAAACGTACCTCAATTGGAACAATGAAGTTCAAACGAGGTACAGAGAAGTAGACCAAATAATCAAATAAAAACTTAGAGAACTAGCCGTCTCCCCGGCAACGGCGCCAAAATTTGATAGGTTTTAGTCGTATCGCCTAATCAAAAATAAACCTACGGACCTCTAACTAGGTAGTCAGTGGAAGCAGGGTCGAATCCACAGGGAGACAGAGTTTCTAAATTAATATTCAACCGATTCAGCTACTCCAGATGAAATCAGGGAAGAAATAATTAAACTAAAGAATAGACTACAGAAGACGGAATAAATCGAGGATTAAACTATGGAATAAAAGTCTAGGGTATTAGGTCGGTCCACCATGCTTATACCAATCAAATAGGGTCAACTACTATCAAAACCTAGGTTAAGAGTCGGGGATTAGAGCCTATGTTGAGCTATGGTTAAGACTCAACGCTCATAGTTCAACATACGCCGCATGTTCACTAACGTAATAAGAACTACTGACGTGTCCTAGGCCTCTAGTCGTAAGACGGATCTGTGCAAACAACTATTAACCACAAGCAACCAACGAAACTGCGCAATAACGTTAATTACTCAATAAAGAACAAACCACATCACAATCACCCTAATCAAGCCCTAGAAATCAATAAGAGTCTAAATCACAATCATGGTATAAACATGGCTTTCCTATCTAACACCCTAGAAAGAGACTACTCAGACATGATCGAATTAACAACGACAAAACTAATATGAAACCCTAACAATTGCATCATGAACGATTAAATAAATAAACTAAGCAATCAAAAATAACAAAAGAGATTAGGGTAAGGAAGAGTACCAATTGACGGAAAGCATGAACTTTTATTGAAATCGAAATAGGTTTGATCACCTCTAAATTAATCTAAAGTGTTTGAATTGAACTAAGAACAGTGAAGAATAAAACTAGTCTAAAGCTAATGAAAGATGAATAAAAAAATGTCTCTAAATAATGAGGAAAAAGGTATTTATAATACCCCCCTCAAGTTCATTAAAAACGGAAACAAAAGGCGAAATCCGCGTAAAAGGGTGCCAGACCCGATCGGGTCCGAGCACAGTACCCGATCGGGTGCCCAGCAACTTCGCATTTTCTCGTCTTGGGCTGTGATGTAGCAGCAGCGCAGCAGCATTAGATGGTCTTGACGCCCACCCGATCGGGCCTTGGTCAGCCACCCGATCGGGCCAGGCAACAAAATGGCCTGGTGAAAGCGTCTCTTCAGCAGCTCTCTAACAAGACCTACGAGCAGCCCACCCGATCGTGTCGGGCGGTTAAACCCGATCGGGTCTGGGTACATGATGTTCGCCCGATCACTTCGGGCAATGCTTGCCCGATCGGGTCCGCAACTTTCATACCCGATCATAAATATTTCGCCCGATCGGGCCATTTCTGCCCGATCAGTGCACGGAAACCTCCTTTGACTCCTTGGCTGTCTAATCTTCACGTTTAGGGGTCTTGGGACCTCCTAAACTATCCATAAAGCTCGCGAGCCATCCTACGTGCCTCGTAACATCTCGTAAAGCCGTGGTTGCTTACAAAAGGCTCAGGAATAAGGAGAAAACTCCATAAAACCTGCAATTCAATACTAAAACACGAAACCACAACTACATACTATAGTTAGCACAAAATAGCTCCCAAGAGCTCCAATGACGCACAAATTAGCTTGTAAATAAGGGAGAAAACTCTATATAAATACATGATATCATGGCCCAAGGAGGCCCTAAATTTTTTTTGGGCAAGATCCGACTCTAAGCCCCGGGACGTGGCTTGGGCGTGAGTAATAGTTCACGAAAACAGTAAATCGAAACATTTTCGGGCAAGTTGATTTTTTTTGACGGGTGCCTTCCTGGGGGTCCCAATAGGGTCTCTGTAAATTTTTGAAAGCTTCCTGCCCAAAAGGGCTTCTACATGTCCTCCCGAGTCAGTTATCGGTATTAATCGGAATTACGGAGGTGGGATTGGAAGGTATCCGGTGCCCGGTTTTGGGGCATGTTAAGGTTCCAAAGGGCCTCATATGGCCCAAGGAGGCCCTAAAAATTTTTTGTAAAAGATCCGACTCCGGGCAATGGGACGTGGTCGGGGCGTGAGTCCACGAAAACAGGTAAATCGGAACATTTTTGGGTAGGGTGATTTTTTGTGATGGGTGCCTTCCCGGGGGTCTCAATAGGGTCTCTGCCAATTTTGGGGGGCTGCTGGCATCAAAAGGTCCTCTAAATGGCCTCCCGAGTCGGTTATCGGTATTGGTCGAAATTACGGCGGTGGGATTGGAAGGCATCCGGTGCCCGGTTTTGGGGCACGTTAAGGTTCCAAAGGGCCTCACTTGGCCAAAGGAGGCCCTAAAAGTTTTTGGGAAAAATTCGATTCCGGGCCCCTGGACGTGGCCGGGGCGTGATTAATAGTCCACGAAAACCGGTAAATCGGAACATTTTGGGGCACGGTGATTTTTTTTGACAGGTGCCTTCCCGCGGTTCCCTATAGGGTCTCTGTAAATTTTTGGGGGCTTCTTGCCCAGAAAGGGCTTCTAAATGGCCTCCCGAGTCGGTTATCGGTATTGGTCGGAATTACGGAGGTGGGATTGGAAGGCATCCGGTGCCCGGTTTTGGGGCATGTTAAGGTTCCAAAGGGCCTCATATGGCCCAAGGAGGCCCTAATATTTTTTTGGGCAAGATCCGACTCCGGTCTCAGAGACGTGGCCGGGGCATGAGTTATAGTTCATGAAAACGGGTAAATCAAAACATTTTCGGGCAGGGTGATGTATTTTGACGGGAGCCTTCCCAGAGGTCCCATTAGGGTATCTGTAAATTTTGGGGGGCTTCTTTCCCCAAAACGACCTCCCGAGTCGGTTATCGGTACTGATCGGAATTACGAAGGTGGGACTGGAAGGCATGTGGTGCCTGGTTTTGGGGCATTTTATGGTTCCAAAGGGCCTCATATGGCCGAAGGAGGCCCTAAATTTTATTTGGGGAAGATCCGACTCCAAGCCCTGGGACGTGGCCGGGGCGTGAGTAATAGTTCACGAAAACGGTAAATCGGAATGTTTTTTGGCAATTTGATTTTTTTTGACAGGTGCCTTCCCGGGGGTCCCAATAGGTTCTCTGTAAATTTTTGAGGGCTTCTTGCCCCAAAAGGGCTTCTAAATGGCCTCCCGAGTCGGTTATCGGTATTGGTCGAAATTACGGAGGTGGGATTGGAAGGCATCCGGTGCCCGGTTTTGGGGCATGTTAAGGTTCCAAAGGGCCTCATATGGCCCAAGCAGGCCCTAAAAAAATTTTGGGCAAGATCCGACCCCGAGCCCCTGGACGTGGCCGGGGCGTGAGTTTACGAAAACAAGTAAATCGGAACATTTTCGAGCAGGGTTATTTTTTGTGATGGGTGCCTTCCCAGGGGTCTCTGTAAATTTTTTGGGGGGCTGCTGGCCCCAAAAGGGCCTCTAAATGGCCTCTTGAGTCGGTTATCGGTATTGGTCAGAATTACGGAATTGGGATTGGAAGGCCTCTGGTGCCCGGTTTTGGGGCATTTTAAGGTTCCAAAGGGCCTCATATGGCCCAAGGAGGCCCTAATATTTTTTTGGGCAAGATCCGACTCCGGGTTCCGGGACGTGGCCTGGGTGTGAGTTATAGTTCACGAAAACGGGTAAATCAAAACATTTTCGGGCAGGGTGATGTATTTTGACGGGAGCCTTCCCAGCGGTCCCATTAGGGTCTCTGTAAATATTTGGGGGCTTCTTGCACCAAAACGACCTCCCGAGTCGGTTATCGGTACTGGTCGGAATTACGGAGGTGGGATTGGAAGGCATCCGGTGCCCGGTTTTGTGGCATGTTAAGTTCCGAAGGGCCTTATATGGCCAAGGAGGCCCTAAAACTTTTTTGGGCAAGATCTGACTCCTGGCCTGGGACGTGGCCGGGGCGTAATCAATAGTCCACGAAAACAGGTAAATCGGAACATTTTCGAGTAGGGTGATTTTATTTGACAAGTACCTTCCATGGGGTCCCATTAGGGTCTCTGTAAATTTTGGGGGGTTGTTGGCCCCAAAAGGGCCTCTAAATGGCCTCCTGAGTCGGTTATCGGTATTGGTCCGAATTACGGAGGTGGGATTGGAAGGCATCTGGTGCCCGGTTTTGGGGCATTTTAAGGTTCCAAAGGACCTCATATGGCCCAAGGAGGCCCTAAATTTTTTTTGTGCAAGATCCGACTCCAAGCCCCGGGACGTGGCTGGGGCGTGAGTAATAGTTCACGAGAACGGTAAATCGGAACATTTTCGGGCAAGTTGATTTTTTTTGACGGGTGCCTTCCTGGGGGTCCCAATAGGGTCTCTGTATATTTTTGAGGGCTTCTTGCCCCAAAAGGGCTTCTACATGGCCTCCCGAGTCGGTTATCGGTATTAATCCGAATTACGGAGGTGAGATTGGAAGCCATCCGGTGCCCGGTTTTAGGGCATGTTAAGGTTCCAAATGGCCTCATATGGCCCAAGGAGGCCCTAAATTTTTTTTGGAAAAGATCTGACTCTTGGCCCTGGGACGTGGCCAGGTGTGAGTCCACGAAAACAGGTAAATCAGAACATTTTCGGGCAGGGTGATTTTTTGTGATGGGTGCCTTCCCGGGGGTCTCAATAGGTCTCTGTAAATTTTAGAGGGCTGCTGGCATCAAAAAAGCCTCTAAATGGCCTCCCGAGTCGGTTATCGGTATTGGTCGGAATCACGGCGGTGGGATTGGAAGGCATCCGGTGCCCGGTTTTGGGGCACGTTAAGGTTCCAAAGGGCCTCACTTGGCCAAAGGAGGCCCTAAAAGTTTTTGGGGAAAATTCGACTCCGGGCCCCTGGACGTGGCCGGGGCGTGATTAATAGTCCACGAAAACGGGTAAATCGGAACATTTTCGGGCAGGGTGATTTTTTTTGACAGGTGCCTTCCCGCGGTTCCCTATAGGGTCTCTGTAAATTTTTGGGGGCTTCTTGCCTAGAAAGGGCTTCTAAATGGCCTCCCGAGTCGGTTATCGGTATTGGTCGGAATTACGGAGGTGGGATTGGAAGGCATCCGGTGCCTGGTTTTGGGGCATGTTAAGGTTCCAAAGGGCCTCAAATGGCCCAAGGAGGCCCTAAAAAAATTTTAGGCCAGATCCGACCTCGGGCCCCTGGACGTGGCCGTGACGTGAGTTTACGAAAACAGGTAAATCAGAACATTTTCGAGCAGTGTAATTTTTTTTAATGGGTGCCTTCCCGGGGGTCTCAATAGGGTCTCTGTAAATTTTCGGGGGCTGATGGCCCCAAAAGGGCCTCTAAATGGCCTCCCGAGTCGGTTATCGGTATTGGTCGGAATTACGGAATTGGGATTGGAAGGCCACTGGTGCCCGGTTTTGGGGCATTTTAAGGTTCCAAAGGGCCTCATATGGCCCAAGGAGGCCATAATATTATTTTGGGCAAGATCCGACTCTGGGCTCCGAGACGTGGCCGGGGCATGAGTTATAGTTCACGAAAACGGGTAAATAAAAACATTTTCAGGCAGGGTGATGTATTTTGACGGGAGCCTTCCCAGAGGTCCCATTAGGGTCTCTGTAAATTTTGGGGGGCTTCTTGCCCAAAACGACCTCCCGAGTCGGTTATCGGTACTGGTCGGAATTACGGAGGTGGGATTGGAGGGCATCAGGTGCCAGGTTTTGTGGCATGTTAAGTGCCAAAGGGCCTTATATGTTCCAAGGAGGTCCTAAAATTTTTTAGGTAAGATATGACTCCTGGCCTGGGACGTGACCGGGGCGTAATCAATAGTCCACGAAAAAAGGTAAATCGGAACATTTCGAGCAGGGGTGATTTTATTTGACAGGTACCTTCCATGGGGTCCCATTAGGGTCTCTGTAAATTTTGGGGGGTTGTTGGCCCCAAAAGGGCCTCTAAATGGACTCCCGAGTCAGTTAACGTTATTGGTCCGAATTACGGAGTTGGGATTGGAAGGCATCTGGTGCCCGGTTTTGGGGCATTTTATGGTTCCAAAGGGCCTCATATGGCCCAAGGAGGCCATAAAATTTTTTTGGGCAAGATCCGACTCCAAACCCAGGGACGTGGCTGGGGCGTGAGTAATAGTTAACGAAAACGGTAAATCGGAACATTTTCGGGCAAGTTGTTTTTTTTTGACGGGTGCCTTCCTGGGGGTCCCAATAGGGTCTCTGTAAATTTTTGAGGGCTTTCTGCCCCTATAGGGCTTCACATGGCCTCCAGAATCGGTTATCGGTATTAATTGTAATTACGGAGGTGGGATTGGAAGGCATTCGGCGCCCGATTTTGGGTCATGTTAAGGTGCCAAAGGGCCTCATATGGCCCAAGGAGGCCCTAAATTTTTTTGAAAAGATCCGACTCCGGGCCCTGGGACGTGGCCGGGCGTGAGTCCACGAAAACAGGTAAATCGGAACATTTTCGGTCAAGGTGATTTTTTGTGATGGGTGCCTTCCTAGGGGTCTCAATAGGGTCTCTGTAAATTTTGGGTGGCTGCTGGCATTAAAAGGGCCTCTAAATGGCCTGCCGAGTCGGTTATCTTTATTGGTCGGAATTACGGAGGTGGGATTGCAAGGCATCTGGTGCCCCGTTTTGGGGCATGTTAAGGTTCCAAAGGGCCTCATATGGCCCAAGGAGGCCCTAACAAAATTTTGGGCAAGATCCGACTCCGGGCCCCTAGACGTGGCCGGGGCGTGAGTAATAGTCCACGAAAACGGGTAAATCGGAATATTTTCGGGCAGTGTTTTTTTTGATGGGTGCCTTCCAGGTGGGTCCTTATATGGTCTCTGTAAATTTTAGGGGGCTGCTGGTCCCAAAAGGACTTTTAAATGGCCTCCCGAGTCGGTTATCGGTATTTATCGGAATTGCGGAGGTGGGATTGGAAGGCATCCGGTGCCCGGTTTTGGGGCATGTTAAGGTTCCAAAGGGACTCATATGGCCCAAGGAGGCCCTAAAAAATTTTAGGCTAGATCAGACTCCTGACCCGGGGCGTGAACAATAGTCCACGAAAACAGGTAAATCAGAACATTTTCGAACAAGGTAATTTTTTTTGACCGGTGCCTTCCCGGGGGTCCAGAAAGGGTCACTGTAAATTGTGGGGGGCTTCTTGCCGCAAAAGGGCCTCTAAATGGCCTCCCGAGTCGGTTATCGCTATTAGTCGGAATTATTGAGGTGGGATTGGAAGGCATCTGGTGCCCGATTTTGGGGCATTTTAAGGTTCCAAAGGGCCTCATATGGCCCAAGGAGGCCCTAATATTTTTTTGGGCAAGATTCGACTCCGGGCTCCATGACGTGGCCGGGGCGTGAGTAATAGTTCACGAAAACGGGTAAATCAAAACATTTTCGGGCAGGGTGATGAATTGCGACGGGAGCCTTCCCAGGGGTCCCATTAGTGTCTCTGTAAATTTTGAGGGGCTACTTGCCCCAAAACATCCTCTAAATGGCCTCCCGAGTCGGTTATCGGTATTGGTTGGAATTACGTAGGTGGGATTGGAAGGCTTCCGGTGCCCGGTTTTGTGGCATGTTAAGGTTCCAGAGGGCCTTATATGGCCCAAGGAGGCCCTAAAACTATTTTGGGCAAGATTCGACTCCAGGCCCAGGACGTGGCCGGGGCGTGATCAATAGTCCACGAAAACAGGTCAATCGGAACATTTTCGAGAAGGGTGATTTTATTTGACAGGTACCTTCAAGGGGGTCCCAATAGGGTCTCTGTAAATTTTGGGGGGTTGTTGGCCCCAAACGGGCCTCTAAATGGCCTCCCGAGTCGGTTATCGGTATTGGTCCAAATTACGAAGGTGGGATTGGAAGGCATCTGGTGCCTGGTTTTGGGGCATTTTATGGTTCCAAAGGGCCTCATATGGCCCAAGGAGGCCCTAAATTTTATTTGGGCAAGATCCGACTCCAAGCCCCGGGACGTGGCCGGGGCGTGAGTAATAGTTCACGAAAACGGTAAATCGGAATATTTTCGGGTAATTTGATTTTTTTTGACAGGTGCCTTCCCGGGGGACCCAATAGGGTCTCTGAAAATTTTTGAGGGCTTCTTGCCCCAAAAGGGCTTCTAAATGGCCTCCCGAGTCGGTTATCGGTATTGGTCGAAATTACGGAGGTGGGATTGGAAGGCATCCGGTGCCCGGTTTTTGGGCATGTTAAGGTTCCAAAGGGCCTCATATGGCCCAAGCAGGCCCTAAAAGAATTTTGGGCAAGAACCGACCCCGGGCCCCTGGACGTGGCCGGGGCGTGAGTTTACGAAAACAAGTAAATCGGAACATTTTCGAGCAGGGTGATTTTTTGTGATCGGTGCCTTCCCAGGGGTCTCAATAGGGTCTCTGTAAATTTTTTGGGGGGCTGCTGGCCCCAAAAGGGCCTCTAAATGGCCTCCCGAGTCGGTTATCGATATTGGTTGGAATTATATAATTGGGGTTGGAAGGCCTCTGGTGCCCGGTTTTGGGGCATTTTAAGGTTCCAAAGGGCCTCATATGGCCCAAGGAGGCCCTAATATTTTTTTTTGGGCAAGATCCGACTCCGAGCTCCGGGACGTGGCCGGGGTGTGAGTGATAGTTCACGAAAACGGGTAAATCAAAACATTTTCGGGCAGGGTGATGTATTTTGACGGGAGCCTTCCCAGCGGTCCCATTAGGGTCTCTTTAAATTTTGGGGGGCTTCTTGCCCCAAAACGACCTCCCGAGTCGGTTAGCGGTACTGGTCGGAATAACGGAGGTGGGATTGGAAGGCATCCGGTGCCCGGTTTTGTGGCATGTTAAGTTCCAAAGGGCCTTATATGGCCCAAGGAGGCCCTATAATTTTTTTGGGCAAGATCCGACTCCTGGCCTGGGACGTGGCCGGGGCGTAATCAATAGCCCAGGAAAACAGGTAAATCGGAACATTTTCGAGCCGGGTGATTTTATTTGACAAGTACTTCCAGGGGGTCCCATTAGGGTCTCTTTAAATTTTGGGGGGTTGTTGGCCCCAAAAGGGCCTCTAAATGGCCTCCTGAGTCGGTTATCGGTATTGGTCCGAATTACGGAGGTGGGATTGGAAGGCATCTGGTGCCCGGTTTTGGGGCATTTTAAGGTTCCAAAGGGCCTCATATGGCCCAATGAGGCCCTAATATTTTTTTGGGCAAGATCCGACTCCAGGCTCCGGGACGTGGCCGGGGAGTGAGTAATAGTTCACGAAAACGGGTAAATCAAAACATTTTCGGGCAGGGTGATGTATTTTACGAGAGCCTTCCCAGGGGTCCCATTAGGGTCTCTGTAAATTTTGGGGTGCTTCTTGCCCCAATACGACCTCTAAATGGCCTCCCGAGTCGGTTATCGGTATTAGTCGGAATTACGGAGGTGGGATTGGAAGGCATCCGGTGCCCGGTTTTGTGGCATGTTAAGGTTCCAAAGAGCCTCATATGGCCCAAGGAGGCCCTAAAAAGATTTTGGGCAAGATGCGACTCTGGGCCCCAAGACGTGGCCGGGGCGTGACTAATAGTCCACGAAAACGGGTAAATCAGAACATTTTCGGACAAGGTGATTTTTTTGACAGAATCATTCTCGGGTGGGAATAGGGTCTCTGTAAATTTTGGGGTGCTTCTCGCCCCAAAAGGACCTCTAAATGGCCTCCCGAGTCGGTTATCGGTATTGGCTAGAATTACGTAGGTGGGATTGGAAGGCATCCAGTCCCCGGTTTCGGGCATGTTAAGGTTCCAAAGGAACTCATATGGCCCATGGAGGCCCTTACAAAATTTTGGGCAAGATCCGACTCCGGGCTCCTGGACGTGGCCGGGGCGTGAGTAATAGTCCACGAAAACAGGTAAATCGGAACATTTTCGGGCAAGGTGATTTTATTTGACGGGTGCCTTCCAAGGGGTCCTAATAGGGTCTCTGTAAATTTTGGGGGGTTGTTGGCCTCAAAAGGGCCTCTAAATGGCCTCCCGAGTCGGTTATCGGTATTGGTCGGAATTACGGAGGTGGGATTGGAAGGCATCTGGTGCCCCGTTTTGGGGCATTTTAAGGTTCCAAAGGGCCTCATATGTCCCATGGAGGCCCTAAATTTTTTTGGGCAAGATCCGACTCCGGGCCCCGGGGCGTGAGTAATAGTTCACGAAAACGGGTAAATCAGAACATTTTCGGGCAGGGTGATGAATTTTTCACTGGTGCCTTCCCGGGGGTCCCAATAGGGTCTCTGTAAATTTTAGGGGGCTTCTTACCCCAAAACGGCCTCTAAATGGTCTCCCGTGTCGGTTATCGGTATTGTCGGAATTACGGAGGTGGAATTGGAAGGCATCCGGTGCCCGGTTTTGGGGCATGTTAAGGTTCCAAAGGGCCTCATATGGCCCAAGGAGGCCGTAATTTTTTTTTGGCAAGATGCGACTCTAGGCCCCGCGTGAATAATAGTCCACGAAAACGGGTAAATCGGAACATTTTCGGACATGATGATTTTTTTTGACGGGAGCCTTCCCGAGGGTCCCAATAGGATCTCTGTAAATTTTGGGGGGCTTCTTGCCCCAAAAGGGCCTCTAAATGGCCTCCGAGTCGGTTATCGGTATTAGTCGCAATTATTTAGGTGGGATTGGAAGGCATCTGGTGCCCGGTTTTGGGCCATTTTAAGGTTCCAAAGTGCCTCATATGGCCCAAGGAGGCCCTAACATTTTTTTGGCAAAGAACCGACTCCGGGCTCTGGGACGTGGCCGGTGCGTAAGTAATAGTTCACGAAAACGGGTAAATCAGAATATTTTCGGGTAGGGTGATGTATTTTGACTGGAGCCTTCCCGGGGGTCCCAATAGGGTCTCTGTAAATTTTGGGGGGCTTCTTGCCCAAAAACGGCCTCTAAATGGCCTCCCGAGTCGGTTATCGGTATTGGTCGGAATTACGGATGTGGGATTGGAAGGCATCCGGTGCCCGGTTTTGGGGCATGTTAAGGTTCCAAAGGGCCTCATATGGCCCAAGGAGGCCCTAAAAATTTTTTGGGCAAGATCCGACTCCGGGCCCTGGGAGGTGGCAAGGGCGTGAGTAATAGTCCACGAAAACGGGTAAATCAAGACATTTTCGGGCAAGTTTTTTTTTTGATGGGTGCCTTTTTGGGGGGTCCTTATAGGGTCTCTGTAAATTTTAGGGGTGCTGCTGGCCCCAAAAGGGCTTCTAAATGACGTGGCCGGGGCGTGAGTAATAGTCCACGAAACGGGTAAATCGGAACATTTTCAAGCTGGTTTTTTTGATGGGTGCCTTCCTGGGGCGTCCTTATAGGGTCTCTGTAATTTTTGGCGGTTGCTGGTCCTAAATGGGCTTCTAAATGGCCTCCCGAGTCGGTTATCGGTGTTTGTCGGAATTACGGAGGTGGGATTGGAAGGCATCCAGTGCCGGGTTTTGGGTCATGTTAAGGTTCCAAAGGGCTTCATATTGCCCAAGGAGGCCTTAAAAATTTTAGTCAAGATCCGACTCTAGGCCCGGGCTTGATCAATAGTCAACGAAAACGGGCAAATCGGAACATTTTGGACAGGGTGATTTTTTTTGACGGGTGCCTTCCAGGGGGTCCCAAAAGGGTCTCTGTAAATGTTAGGGGGCCTCTTGCCCCAAAAAGGCCTCTAAATGGCCTCCCTAATCGGTTATCGCTATTAGTCGGAATGATTGAGGTGGGATTGGAAGGCATTTGGTGCCCGGTTTTGGGGCATTTAAGGTTCCAAAGGGCCTCAAATGGCCCAAGGAGGCCCAAAAAATTTTTGGGCAGGGTGATTTTATTTGACGGGTGCCTTCCTGGGGGTCCCAATAGGATCTCTGTAAATTTTGGGGGGCTTCTTGCCCCAAAAGGGCCTCTAAATGGCCTCCCGAGTCGGTTATCGGTATTAGTCGGAATAACGGAGTTGGGATTGGAAGGCATCCGGTGCCCGGTTTTGGGGCATGTTAACGTTCCAAAGGGCCTCATATGGCCCAAGGAGGCCCAAAAAATTTTGGGCAAGATCCGACTCCGGGCACCGGGACGTGAGTAATAGTTTACGAAAACGAGGATTTTGAACATTTTCGGGCAGGGTGATGTATTTTTACAGGAGCCTTTCCGGGGGTCCCAATAGGGTCTCTGTAAATTTTTGGGGGCTTCTTGCCCCAAAAGGGCTTCTAAATGGCCTCCCAAGTCGGTTATCGGTTTCGGTCGGAATTACGGAGTTGGGACTGGAAGGCATCCGGTGCCCGGTTTTGGGGCATGTTAAGGTTCCAAAGGGCCTCATTTGTCCCAAGGAGGCCCTAAAAAATTTTAGGCAAGATCAGACTCCAGGCCTGGGGCGTGATCAATAGTCCACGAAAACGTGTAAATCGGAACATTTTTTGATAGGGTGATTTTTTTTGACGTGTGCCTTCCCGGGGGTCCCAATAGGGTCTCTGTAAATTTTGGGGGGCTTCTTGCCCCAAAAGGGCCTATAAATGGCCTCCCGAGTCGGTTATCGCTATTAGTCGGAATTATTGAGGTGGGATTGGAAGGCATCTGATACCCGATTTTGGGGCATTTTAAGGTTCCAAAGGGCCTCATATGGCCCAAGGAGGCCCTAATATTTTTTTGGGCAAGATCCGACTCCGGGCTCCGGGACGTGGCCGGGGCGTGAGTAATAGTTCACGAAAACGGTGAAATCAGAACATTTTCGGGCAGGGTGATGTAATTTGACGGGAGCGTTGCCGGGGGTCCCAATAGAGTTTCTGTAAATTTTAGGGGGCTTCTTGCCCCAAAACGGCCTCTAAATGGCCTCCCGAGTTGGTTATCGGTATTTGTCGGAATTACGGAGGTGGGATTAGAAGGCATCCGGTGCCCGGTTTTGGGGCATGTTAAGGTTCCAAAGTGCCTCATATGGCCCAAGGAGGCCTTAAAAAAAATTTTGGGCAAGATGCGACTCTGGGCCCTAAGACGTGGCCGGGGCGTGAGTAATAGTCCACGAAAACGGCTAAATCGGAACATTTTCGGGCAGGGTGATTTTTTTTGACGAGTGCCTTCCCGGGGATCCCAATAGGGTCTCTGTAAATTGTTGGGGACTTCTTGCCCCAAAAGGAATTCCTAATGGCTTCCCGAGTCGGTTATCGGTATTGATCGGAATTACGGAGGTGGGATTGGAAGGCATACGATGCCCGGTTTTGGGGCATGTTAAGGTTCCAAACGGCCTCATATGGCCCAATGAGGCCCTAAAAAAATTTTGGGCAATATTCGACTCCGGGCCCCGGAACGTGACTGGGGTGTGACTCCACGAAAACCCGTAAGTCGAAACATTTTCGGGTAGGGTGTATTTTTGTGATGGGTGCATTCTAAGGGGTATAAATAGGGTCTCTGTAAATTTTGGGGGGCTGATGGCCCCAAAAGGACCTCTAAATCCTCCCGAGTCGGTTATCAGTATTAGTCGGAATTACGTCGGTGGGATTGGAAGGCATCCGGTGCCCGGTTTTGTGGCATGATAAGGTTACAAAGGGCCTTATACGGCCAAGGAGGCCCTAAAAAAGTTTTGGGCAAGATCCCTCTCAAGGCCCTGGACGTGGCCGGGGCGTGATCAATAGTCCACGAAAACGGGTAATTCGGAACATTTTCGGGCAGGGTGATTTTATTTGACGGGTGCCTTCCAGGGGGTCCCAATAGGGTCTCTGTAAATTTTGTGGGGTTGTTGGCCCCAAAAGAACCTCTAAATGGCCTCTCGAGTCGGTTATAGGTATTGGTCGGAATTACGGAGGTGGGATTGGAAGGCATCTGGTGCCCGGTTTTGGGGCATTTTATAGTTCCAAAGGGCCTCATATGGCCCAAGGAGGCCCTAAATTTTTTTTGGGCAAGATCTGACTCCTGGCTCTGGGACGTGGCCGGGGCGTGAGTAATAATTCACGAATACAGGTAAATCAGAACATTTTCGGGCATGGTGATGTATTTTGACGGGAACCTTCCCGGGGGTTCCAATAGGGTCTCTGTAAATTTTAGGGGGCTTCTTGCCCCAAAACAGCCTCTAGATGGCCTCCCGAGTTGGTTATCAATATTGGTCGGAATTACAGAGGTGGGATTGGAAGGCATCCGATGCCCTGTTTTGGGGCATGTTAAGGTTCCAAAGGGCCTCATATGGCCCAAGGAGGCCCTAAAAAAATTTTGGGCAAGATGGGACTCTGGCCCCGCGGGAGTAATAGTCCACGAAAACGAGTAAATCGGAACATTTTCGGACAGGGTGATTTTTTTTGACTGGTGCCTTCCCGGGGGGCCCAATAGGATCTCTGTAAATTTTGGGGGGTTTCTTGCCCCAAAAGGGCCTCTAAATGGCCTCCCGAGTCGGTTGTCGGTATTTGTCGGAATTACGGAGTTGGGAGTGGAAGGCATCCGGTGCCCGGTTTTGGGGCATGTTAAGTTTGCAAAGTGCCTCATATGGCCCAAGGAGGCCCTAAAATATTTTGGGCAAGAACCGACTCCGGGCCCCGGGACTTGGCCGAGGCATGAGTAATAGTCCACGAAAACGGGTAAATCGGAAAATTTTCGGGCAGGGTGATGTTTTTTGACGGGTGCTTCCCGGGGGTCCCAATTGGGTCTATGTAAATTTTAGGGGGCTTCTGGCTCCAAAAGGGCCTCTAAATAAGCTCCCGAATCGGTTATCAGTATTGGTCGGAATTAAGGAGGTGGGATTGGAAGGCATCTAGTGCCCGGTTTTGGGGCATGTTACTATTCCAAAGGGCCTCATATGGCCCAAGGAGGCCCTATTAAATTTTTGGCTAAGATCTGACTCCTGGCCTAGGACGTGGCCGGGGCGTGATCAATAGTCAACGAAAACGGGTAAAAATTGGAACATTTTCAGGCAGGGTGATTTTATTTGACGGGTGCCTTCTTGGGGGTCCCAATGGGGTCTCTGTAAATTTTGGGGGGCTTCTTGCCCCAAAAGGGCCTCTAAATTGTCTCCCGAGTCGGTTATCGGTATTGGTCGGAATTACGGCGGTGGGATTGGAAGGCATCCAGTGCGCGGTTTTGGGGTATGTGAAGGTTCCACAGGGCTTCAATCGGCCCAAGGAGGCCCTAAAATTTTTTTGGGCAAAATCCGACTCCGGGCCCGTGGACGTGGCCGGGGCGTGAGTAATAGTTCACGAAAACGGGTAAATAAGAACATTTTCTGGCAGGGTGATGTATTTTGACGGGTGCCTTCCCGGGGGTCCCAATAGGGTCTCTATAAATTTTTGGGAGCTTCTTGCCCCAAAACGGCCTCTAAATGGCCTCCCGAGTCGGTTATGGGTATTGGTCGGAATTACGGAGGTGGGATTGGAAGGCATCCGGTGCCCGGTTTTGGGGCATGTTAAGGTTCCAAAGGGCCTCATATGGTCTAAGGAGGCCTTAAAAAAAATTTTGGGCAAGATGCGACTCTGGGCCCTGAGACGTGGCCGGGGCGTGAGTAATAGTCCACGAAAACGGCTAAATCGGAACATTTTCGGGCAGGGTGATTTTTTTTGACGAGTGCCTTCCCGGGGATCCCAATAGGGTCTTTGTAAATTGTTGGGGACTTCTTGCCCCAAAAGGAATTCCTAATGGCTTCCCGAGTCGGTTATCGGTATTGATCGGAATTACGGAGGTGGGATTGGAAGGCATACGATGCCCGGTTTTGGGGCATGTTAAGGTTCCAAACGGCCTCATATGGCCCAATGAGGCCCTAAAAAAATTTTGGGCAATATTCGACTCCGGGCCCCGGAACGTGACTGGGGTGTGACTCCACGAAAACCCGTAAGTCGAAACATTTTCGGGTAGGGTGTATTTTTGTGATGGGTGCCTTCTAAGGGGTCTAAATAGGGTCTCTGTAAATTTTGGGGGCTGATGGCCCCAAAAGGACCTCTAAATCCTCCCGAGTCGGTTATCAGTATTAGTCGGAATAACGTCGGTGGGATTGGAAGGCATCCGGTGCCCGGTTTTGTGGCATGATAAGGTTACAAAGGGCCTTATATGGCCAAGGAGGCCCTAAAAAAGTTTTGGGCAAGATCCCTCTCAAGGCCCTGGACGTGGCCGGGGCGTGATCAATAGTCCACGAAAACGGGTAATTCGGAACATTTTCGGGCAGGGTGATTTTATTTGACGGGTGCCTTCCAGGGGGTCCCAATAGGGTCTCTGTAAATTTTGTGGGGTTGTTGGCCCCAAAAGAACCTCTAAATGGCCTCTCGAGTCGGTTATAGGTATTGGTCGGAATTACGGAGGTGGGATTGGAAGGCATCTGGTGCCCGGTTTTGGGGCATTTTATAGTTCCAAAGGGCCTCATATGGCCCAAGGAGGCCCTAAATTTTTTTTGGGCAAGATCTGACTCCTGGCTCTGGGACGTGGCCGGGGCGTGAGTAATAATTCACGAATACAGGTAAATCAGAACATTTTCGGGCATGGTGATGTATTTTGACGGGAACCTTCCCGGGGGTTCCAATAGGGTCTCTGTAAATTTTAGGGGGCTTCTTGCCCCAAAACAGCCTCTAGATGGCCTCCCGAGTTGGTTATCAATATTGGTCGGAATTACAGAGGTGGGATTGGAAGGCATCCGGTGCCCTGTTTTGGGGCATGTTAAGGTTCCAAAGGGCCTCATATGGCCCAAGGAGGCCATAAAAAAATTTTGGGCAAGATGGGACTCTGGCCCCGCGGGAGTAATAGTCCACGAAAACGAGTAAATCGGAACATTTTCGGACAGGGTGATTTTTTTGACAGGTGCCTTCCCGGGGGCCCAATAGGATCTCTGTAAATTTTGGGGGGTTTCTTGCCCCAAAAGGGCCTCTAAATGGCCTCCCGAGTCGGTTGTCGGTATTTGTCGGAATTACGGAGTTGGGAGTGGAAGGCATCCGGTGCCCGGTTTTGGGGCATGTTAAGTTTCCAAAGTGCCTCATATGGCCCAAGGAGGCCCTAAAATATTTTGGGCATGAACCGACTCCGGGCCCCGGGACTTGGCCGAGGCATGAGTAATAGTCCACGAAAACAGGTAAATCGGAAAATTTTCGGGCAGGGTGATGTTTTTTGACGGGTGCTTCCCGGGGGTCCCAATTGGGTCTCTGTAAATTTTAGGGGGCTTCTGGCTCCAAAAGGGCCTCTAAATAAGCTCCCGAATCGGTTATCAGTATTGGTCGGAATTAAGGAGGTGGGATTGGAAGGCATCTAGTGCCCGGTTTTGGGGCATGTTACTATTCCAAAGGGCCTCATATGGCCCAAGGAGGCCCTATTAAATTTTTGGCTAAGATCTGACTCCTGGCCTAGGACGTGGCCGGGGCGTGATCAATAGTCAACGAAAACGGGTAAAAATTGGAACATTTTCAGGCAGGGTGATTTTATTTGACGGGTGCCTTCTTGGGGGTCCCAATGGGGTCTCTGTAAATTTTGGGGGGCTTCTTGCCCCAAAAGGGCCTCTAAATGGCCTCCCGAGTCGGTTATCGATATTGGTCGGAATTACGGAGGTGGGATTGGAAGGCATCCGGTGCCCGGTTTTGGGGCATGTTAAGGTTCCAAAGTGCCTCATATGGCCCAAGGAGGCCCTAAAAAAATTTGGACAAGATCCGACTCCGGGCCCCGGGACGTGGCCGAGGTATGAGTAATAGTCCTTGAAAACGGGTAAATCGAAACATTTTCGGGCAGGGTGATGTTTTTTGACGGGTGCTTATCCTACTACAAAAAGGGGCAAAAATAACGTTTAAATAGGGCTTAACATAACACCTCTTAGGTGTTGTTAACGTCACTGATGTGTAAAGTAAAGATAAAACCTTGTGGAAGGTGCTATCATTGGTATATCAAAGATAACACCTATCTTACATAATAGTTATCAATATGTAGAAGTAAAGATAACACCTTTATAAAATGAATGTTATCATTGGTATAGCAAAAATAACACCTAATTATAAGAGGGGTTATCTTTGGTCACAACTTTACATAACACCTTTGTCACTCAAACGTTATCTATTGCAATATTATATATATATATATATATATATATATATATATATATATATATATATATATATATATATCCACATACAATTACGCCTAATATAGCTTGTATTATTCTTTCCCAAATAACCTATAATATACGGTAACATGCATGAATTTAGATCCCAACTCAAATAAAAAATTGTAAATATATATATATTCCAAATAATAACCAATATCCATCAATAACTCATCGTATTCTTAAGAGTTGAAGATAGAAAATAACCAAAATTTAAAAGCAAACCAATAAGTAGATACATCAAAAACGACTAGCTTAAAAGCGCGAAGACCAAACTTATAATCCATTTATCATCTCTTCTTCGCCATGCTGTTCCTCGACATATGTAATCCATAAGTCTCGAAGTTCATCACTTTTGTCTTAAGAATAGGTACGAGGAGCGCCGGGATAATACTGCAAGAATTTTAAAAAATGATCATAAAAACTAGAAAGCATAAGGGCATAGAGCATATGATCTCGAGCATAGAATGTGCTCTTCTATGTTCGTGTGTGTGCTACAATTAGCACACAATTAAAACATTAGCATGAAGGTAATTCTAATAAGGCCTGAAAGATCGCATGTCTATTAGGTTTGCCTTATCAAGGTAATTCCAATAAGCACCAAGGTCGTACGTTTGCCACCCGTAGCAGCTCGTCGTTCGTTTGCCACCCGTAGCAGCTCCCCCTACACCGACCCCCTGCCAATCCCCGTACAACCCTGCATAGAAAGACACCCCCTTACGCAGACTCCTCATGCAACCCCTCTGAACAACACATACCCTGCAAGCCCCCCGTACAACCCTCCTGCAGAGTACAGACCCCCCCCCCAACCAACCCCCCTGCACAGACCCCCTTAAGCGTTTTGTAGTGTTGAATTAACAAACCAAGATAGGCCTACCCACCAATTTAGGAGTGATATTTGCTGAAACTATCAAAGTCAAATGGTTCTCAAGGCAGCTTTTGGTTACTTGCATTCAAACATTAAAGAAAGTAGTAGTCAAAAGATCGATTAGTCAAAACCACCATAAAAATGTAAGGCCATGTCATAGTTTCAACAGTGAAGCAGGGAACAAAAAAAATTATCCTATAAACAATACGGAATAATGAAATAACATTAACAACCAGAGAACAAAAGATATAAACATGGAATTCTGCAAGCTTTCCACGACTAATTAGCTAGAGTTATCATTTATGGGTCAAGTGTTAGAAATAAAGGTTGTAAAATGGCAAGATAATGATAAAGCAATAAAACCCGGAACACTTCTCTAAGGCATGTACCAATACACTTTCCTAATAGTGTAATATCGACCCTCTACAACGAAGTAACCGGGTTACACGATATCACTATTGAGATACAATAGAGAAGTACAAATAATCTAAGTTACTTGTTTAGATTATTCAACACTAGTATTATGTATTTGGTTTTGTGTTTACACTCTCAAATATTAGTTTATAAGTCTAATAAAGAGAGAAAGCATTGAATAGAAAAATCAGAATTTTTCTTATGATTTACACAAATGAGACAATGGGTATATATAGAGTTTCAATAGTTAGTTATTAGGAATAAATAACTAACTATTATCTCTAATAACCAAAACCCACCAATTAAAATGCATGGCATGGTTGGTTTTAGTGAAGCATCACCTTGTTTCATTACTCCATGAAATTGCATGGCAATTGCACATCTTATATCATGCCACATCATTTAGCATGGCAAATGATGGTCTTAAAATTGTGCCACATCAAAGATGATCAAGCAACACAATGTTTCACCTCATCCAACAAATTAGTGCCATATGCATTTAATTATTAAGATATTATTTACAATAAATACCTTAAATAATTAATTACATAAACTATAATTAATTATTAACTCAATATTATATAATGTCATTTTTACACAACTTCATAACATTATAAAATATACATGTGTAAGTTAATTGAGTCTTACTATACATAAATATCCAACATCAAGACTATCACTATGCACTCAAAGGAGTCAACAAGACAACCCCATCAAAGAAAAATATCAGAATTACTCACCAACCGACGAATAGAAAAGCAACAAAACTAAAATATCGCCATAATCATATGAGAATTACTCCTAAGTATTAAGTGATTATTCAAAAGTACTGTAATAATAGTAAACCAAAATATAAAATAAAATTTAGGGCAAAGGAAAAAGATCACTAACCTTGGTAGATATAGAAGCTAAAGTAGGTGAGGTTGAGTCAACAGTGGGTGAATTCTCCAATCACGAAATAAGAATCGAGAAAATAGCACAATGGTAAGAATTCGAAGCCCCAAAAACAATCCTAGCAAATTGAATTCAGTCAACAAATCAATTTCATAAGTCAAACAGAAATGAAAAAGATATTATCTTTGTTTTAGCAACCATACCTGATTTTAAAGCCAAGTCGAGGTCAATTTTGCTCAAATAAAACTAATGAGAACACAATTCAACATTGTCAACTTGAATTTCAAGGTCACCTTGCAGGAAACTCAAATGAACAGAAGGAGAGTCCAATTATCAGAATCAACATAGGAATGATAATCTTCCATTTTGAATTTACGATTGGAATATCTTCAAATTTGATTGTTGATTTTCAGAGGTTATGATAATCACCACGGAATATAACAATTGTCGGATTGAGATTAATAATGGAGGTGTCATCTCAGCAACAGATCCCACATACACTATCATTTCAGAAGGGGGAAACAATTACTGCTCATAGTTGATGAAGCTAACAAGGCAATTAGTGAAACAATTATCTTCAGGGTAAAAATTAAAGTAGCATAGAGTGTTGTTGGTTCACAAGTGCTCAAAAACTTCAATAGATGCAATCTAAGCAGGCATAGTCACGCAAAGCAAGGAGGAATTCAACAGAACTTGTAGCAAAATATATCCTTTAAACTCAACGCTTAAAATAAAATTGATTGAAGTGTCCATAAACAACGATATCTAAGCTTTAATCAGATTTGTACAACTTGCAAACCCCCTAAAACTCCAAAACTCACCACTCTAAACAAGTCTAACTAAAAATGGGCAATTTCACATATCTCCTCCTTCTTAGAATATTTAATTACCCAATTCTATAACATATCTTATCTTATTTATAATAACAAATATTAACTGAACAAGAAAAGAATTGAACTTTGAGACAATAGAAGGTAACTAGGAATTTGATGAACAAGTGACTTGAAAAAGCTAAACTTGTCGCCAGAAGCTTCAATTCGAATAAGATAAGAACTAGACATGGAACTGTGTCCAGTCGAACAGGATCCAATGACCACCGTACCACTCCTCGTCTGCAAACAAAATAAGAGCATAACAAAGCTTCATAGAACATCGTTTCTTCTCAGAGTCGATTTTTTTTTCAAAAATGGAGCGACGATAATGGAGGAGGAAGTTGCTCGCCGAATCTCTGCGCGAATAGCGCCTTTGGCGGTTTCTTGATTACACTAGTAGAACTGCAGAACTAGCATAACAATGTAAATAAAAGGAAAAAATAAAATTGGGGGAAACAAATAGTATAACATTGGAGTCTATAAAATTGTGTTTACTATAGGTGATAGGTTTTAGTCCTATCACCTAATCAAAGATAAACCTACATTCCTTTAACTATGGTAGTCAATGGAAGCAGGTCGAATCCACAGGGAGACATAGTTTCTAAATTAGTATTCAACCAATTCAGCTACTTCAGATGAAATCAGGGAAGAATTGATTAAACTAATGAGTAAGCTAAGGAAGAAGGACTAAATCGAGGAATCAACTATGGAATAAAAACCTAGGGTATTAGGTCGGTCCACCATGCTTATACCAATCAAATAGAGTCAACTACTATCAAAACCTAAGTCAAGAGTCGGGAAATTAGAGCACGTGTTGAGCTATGGTTAAGACTCAACGCTCATAGTTCAACATACGCCGCATGTTCACTAACGTAATCAGAACTACTAACGTTTACTAGGCCTCTAGTCGTAGGACGGATCTGTGCAAACAACTATTAACCACAAGCAATCAATGAAATTGTACACTAACATTAATTACTCAATAAGAACAAACCACATCACAATCACCCTAGTCAAGTCCTAGAAATTGATAGAAATCTAAATCACAATCATGGTATAAACATGGATTTCCTATCTAACACCCTAGAAAGAAAACTACTCACTCATAATCGAATTAACAACAACAAAACTAATATGAAACCCTAATAATTGCATCATGAACGATTAAATAAATAAACTAAGCAATCAAGAATAATAAGAGAGATTAGGGCAAAGAGGAATACCAATTGACAGAAAGCGGGAACTTTTATTGAAATCGAATAGGTTCAATCACCTTTAATCTAATCTAAGTGTTTAAATTAAACTAAGAACAATGAGAAAATAACTACAGTCTAAAGCAGTAAAAAAAGATGTAAAAGATGTCTCTAAAATAATGAGGAAAAGGTGTTTATAATACCCCCTCAAGTTAACTAAAACCGGAAATAAAAGGTGAAAAATCGCGATTAATGTACCAGACCCGATCGGGCCCGAGGCCTCAACCCGATCGGGCCAAATACCAAATTAGCCTATTTTGGTTCCTTGGTCAGCGTAGCAGCCCAGCAGCTAAGAGATGGCGAAGTATGCGGTCCACCCGATCGGGCCCGAGTACAATGCCCGACCGGGCTTGGAGACATAATGGCCCAGCAGCGTTGCATCTTGATACGCTAGCAGCAGCAACTAAATTGTAGGGGACCCGATCGGGTCGGGCAGCGGGTGCCCGATCGGGTCTGGGGACAAGGCTCCTCGCCCGATCGGGTCCGCAACTTCTATACCCGATCATTATTCCTTCGCCCGATCGGGCCATTTTTGCCCGATCAGAGCACGGAAACCTCCTTTTTGACTCTTTGGCTCTCTAATCTTCACGTTTAGGGGTCTTGGGACCTCCTAAACTACCCATAAAGCTCGTGAGCCATCCTACGTGCCCCGTAACATCTCGTAAAGCCGTGGTTGCTTTCAAATGGATCGGGAATAAGGAGAAAACTCCCTAAAACCTGCAATTCAACACTAAAACACAAAACCACAACTATATCCGAAAGTTAGCACAAAATAGCTCCCAAGAGCTCCAATGACGCACAAATTAGCTTGTAAATAAGGGAGAAAACTCTATATAAATACGTGATACCAATAGGTTAGAATTAAAATTAAATAAAATAATATTTAATTTTTCTAAATTGAACAAAGATAACATTGGAGTCTTATAAGAGTTATCTAAAATATTTTTAATTTTCGAGCTTCTGATAGGATTTAGTCGTGTCACCTAATCAAAAATAAACCTAAGTCCTCTAACAATAGTAGTCAAGGGAAGTAGGGTCGAATCCACAGAGAGACGGAGTTCTAAGTTAAAATTCAGGTAAAAAGCTACTTCAGACAAAAATCAGATAGAAATCAGCTGAACTAATAATTAACTACTAGAAAGCAATATAAAGACCGGAATTTAACTATGAATTAAAGGTCTAGGGAATTAGTTCGGTCCACCATGCTTATACCAATCAAAGGATCAAACAACTATCAGAACCTAGGTCGAGAATCGATAGATTAGAACACGTGTCAAGCTATGGTTAAGTCTCAACGTCCATAATTCAACATATGCAGCATGTTCACAAACATAATCAGAATTACTGGTGTGTACTAGGCCTCTAAAAGTAAGACGGATCTGTGCAAACGATTATTAACCTCAAGTAATCAAAGAAACTGCGCAAAAACGTTGATTACTCAATAAGAACAAATCACACCATAACCTATCTCATCAAACCCTAGAAACTAATAATAATTCAAACAATCATGATATAAATATGGCTTCCCTCTCTAAATCCCAAGAAATTAAACTACTCACTCATAATTGAATCAACAATAAACAATCTAATATAAAACCCTAATAATTGCATCATGAACGAATAAATAATTAAACTAAGCAATCAAGAATAATAAAAGAGATTAAGAGTAGAGAAGAATACCAATTGACAGAAAGCAAGAACTTTTATTGAAATCGAATCCGAGGTTCAATCACCTTTAATCTAATCTAAAGTGTTTAAACTAAATTAAAGCTAAGCTAAGAACTATGGAAAATAAAACTAGAGAAAAAGATGTCTCTAAAAATATGAGGAATAGCTATTTATAATAGCCCCAAAATCTAATAAAAAAATGAATAGAAAAAGATAGAATTTCGGGAAAAAGAGCTGTCCGTGCTCCAGGCCCGATCGGGTCAATTCCCGCCCGATCGGGTGGCTAAACTGCAATTCTGCATCAACTTGCGAAGGCCCTATCTCTCAAACCAAAAGTCCGATTGGGGAGTGTGACCTATAATTGGAAAGCTCTTGAAGTCTAAAATCCAACCCAATTGGAATTTCTGGATTATCAATTTTCTACAAAAAGTTATAATGAAAATAGTGAAGGTGTGTCAGTTTTGGCACTTCTTTCACTAACTCTTTGCTTCATTCCAACTCAAAATTGTCCCAAACGGATGCATTGTGATCCTTGTGCAAGCTACCTTCATCTTCAATGATTAATAGCCTACATTCTTGGTACTCATGATAACTTTGTATCAAAATAACCTGAAAATCATCGAAACACACAAACGGGGAGTAGTAGAGCACAACTTACGTAATTCATGTCATTATGCACCTAAATGCTCAAAAAGGAGTTCTAAATGCAATCTAAATGCATCTAAATGTGGTACATCAGCTTCCAACTTAAGATAACACTTATCTCAAATATGAGTTGTATAAAGTACAATAATACACCTATTGTATTTAGGTTCTATGTTAGATGTGTTATGTTTGCCCCGTTTAGTAGTAGTATGGGTCCTAATAGGGTCTCGGTAAATTTTGGGGGGCTTCTGGCCCCAAAAGGGCCTCTAAATAACCTCTCGAATCGGTTATCGGTATTGGTCGGAATTAAGGAGGTGGGATTGGAAGGCATTCGTTGCCCGGTTTTGGGGCATGTTACTATTCCAAAGGACCTCATATGGCCCAAGGAGGCCCTAAATATTTTTTGCGCAAGATCCGACTCCAGGCACCGGGACGTGGCCAGGGCGTGAGTAATAGTCCACGAAAACGGGTAAATCGGAACATTTTCGGGCAAGATGATTTTTTTGATGGGTGCCTTCCGGGGGTCCCTATAGGGTCTCTGTAAATTTTAGGGGGCTGCTGCCCCCAAAAGGGTCTCTAAATGGCCTCCCGAGTCGGTTATCGGTATTAGTCTGAATTACGGAGGTGGGATTGGAAGGCATCCAGTGCCCAGTATTGTGACATGTTAAGGTTCCAAAGGGCCTTATATGACCCCAGGAGGCCCTAAAATTTTTTTGGGCAAGATCTGACTCCAGGCCCGGGACGTGGCCGGGGCGTGATCAATAGTCCACGAAAACGGGTAAATCGGAACATTTTCGGGCAGGGTAATTTTATTTGACGGGTGCCTTCCTGGGGTCCCAATAGGGTCTCTTTAAATTTTGGGGGGCTTCTTGCCCCAAAAGGGCCTTTAAATTGCCTCCCGAGTCGGTTATCGGTATCAGTCGAAATTACGGCGGTGGGATTGGAAGGCATCCGATGCCTAGTTTTGGGGCATGTTAAGGTTCCAAAGGGCCTCATTTGGCCCAAGGAGGCCCTTAATAGTTTTTCGGCAAAATTCGACCCCGGGCCCCTGGACGTGGCCGGGGCGTGAGTAATAGTCAACGAAAACGGGTAAATCGGAACATTTTTGGGCAGGATGATTTTTTTGATGGGTGCCATCCCGGGGGTCCCAATAGGGTCTCTCTAAATTTTAGGGGGCTTCTAAATGGCCTCCCGAGTCGGTTATCGGTATTTGTCGGAATTACGGAGATGGGATTGGAAGGCATCCGGTGCCCGGTTTTGGGGCTTGTTAAGGTTCCAAAGGGCCGGCCTCATTTGGCCCAAGGAGGCCCTAAAAATTTTTTGGGCAAGAACTGACTCCTGGCCCGGGACGTGGCCGGGGGGTGATCAACAGTCCACGAAAACGGGTAAATCGGAACATTTTCAGGCAGGGTGATTTTATTTGACGGGTGTCTTATTGGGGGTCCCAATAGGGTCTCTGTAAATTTTGGGGGGCTTCTTGCCCCAAGAGGGCCTCTAAATTACCCCGAGTCGGTTAACAGTATTGGTCGGAATTACGGCGGTGGGATTGGAAGGCATCCGGTGCCCAATTTTGGGCATGTTAAGGTTCCAAAGGGCCTCATTCGGCCCAAGGAGGCCCCAAAAATTTTTTGGGCAAGATCCGACTCCAGGCCTGGGACGTGGCCGAGGCGTGATCAATAGTCCACGAAAACGGGTAAATCGGAACATTTTCGGGCAGTGTGATTTTATTTGACGAGTGCCTTTCAGGGGGTCTCAATAGGGTCTTTGTAAATTTTGGGGGGTTGCTGGGCCCAAAAGGGCCTCTAAATGGCCTCCCGAGACGGTTATCGGTATTGGTCGGAATTACAGCGATGGGATTGGAAGGCATCCGGTGCCCGGTTTTGGGGCATGTTAAGGTTCCAAAGGGCTTCATATGGCCCAAGGAGTCCCTAAAAATTTTTTGGGCAAGATCCGACTCCATGTTCCGGGACGTGGTCGGGGAGTGAGTAATCGTTCATGAAAACGGGTAAATCAGCACATTTTCGGGCAAGGTGGTGTATTTTGACGGGTGCCTTCCCGGGGGTCGTAATAGGGTCTCTGTAAATTTTTGGGGGCTTCTTGCCCCAAAACGGCCTCTAGATGGCCTCCCGAGTCGGTTATCGGTATTGGTCGGAATTACGGAGGTGGGATTGGAAGGCATCCGGTGCCCGATTTTGTGGCTTGTTAAGGTTCCAAAGGGCCGGCCTCATATGGCCAAGGAGGCCCTAAAAAATTTTTGGGCAACATGCGACTCTGGGCCCTGGGACGTGGCCCGGGCGTGAGTAATAGTCCACGAAAACGGGTAAATCGGAACATTTTCAGATAGGGTGATTTTTTTGGACGGGTGCCTTCCCGGGGGTCCCAATAGGATCTCTATAAATTTTGGGGGGCTTCTTGGCCCCAAAAGGGCCTCTAAATGGCCTCCCGAGTCGGTTATCGGAATTGGTCGGAATTACGGCGGTGGGATTGGAAGGCATCAGGTGCCCGGTTTTGGGGCATGTTAAGGTTCCAAAGGGCTTCATATGGCCCAAGGAGGCCCTAAATATTTTTGGGCAAGATCCGACTCCTGGCCCCGGGACGTGGCTGGGGCGTGAGTAATAGTTCACGAAATCGGGTAAATCAAAACATTTTCGGGAAGGGTGAAGTATTTTGTCAGTTGCCTTCCCGGGGATCCCAATAGGGTCTCTGTAAATTTTGGGGGGCTTCTTGCCACAAAAGGGCCTCTAAATAACCTCCTGAATCGGTTATCGGTATTGGTCGGAATTAAGGAGGTGGGTTTGGACGGCATCCGGTGCCTGGTTTTGGGGCATGTTACTATTCCAAAGGGCCTCATATCGACCAAGGAGGCCTTAAAAATTTTTTGGGCAAGATCCGACTCCAGGCACTGGGACGTGGCCGGGGCGTTTGTAATAGTCCACGAAAACGGGTAGATCAGAACATTTTCGGGCAGGATGTTTTTTTTTGATGGGTGCCTTCCCGGGGGTCCCGATAGGGTCTCTGTAAATTTTAGGGGGCTGCTGCCCGCAAAAGGGCCTCCCGAGTCGGTTATCAGTATTAGTAGGAATTACGGAGGTGGGATGGGAAGGCATCCAGTGCCCGGTTTTGTGGCATGGTAAGGTTCCAAAGGGCCTTATATGGCCCAAGGAGGCCCTAAAACTTTTTTGGGCAAGATCTGAATGCAGGCCTGGAACGTGGCCGGGGCGTGATCAATAGACCACGAAAACGGGTAAATCGGAACATTTTCAGGGAGGGTGATTTTACTTGACGTTTGCCTTCTTGGAGGTCCCAATAGGGTCTCTGTAAATTTTGGGGGGCTTCTTCCCCAAGAGGGCCTCTAAATTGCCTACCAAGTCGGTTATCTGTATTGGTCGGAATTACGGCGGTTGGATGTGAAGGCATCCGGTGCCCGGTTTTGGGGCATGTTAAGGTTCCAAAGGGCCTTATATGGCCCAAGGTGGCCCTAAAAATTTTTTGGGCAAGATCTGCTCCAGGCCTGGGACGTGGCCGGGGCGTGATCAATAGTCTACGAAAACAGGTAAATCGGAACATTTTCAGGCAGGGTGATTTTACTTGACGGGTGCCTTCTTGGGGGTCCCAATGGGGTCTCTTTAAATTTTGGGGGGTTTCTTGCCCCAAGAGGGCCTCTAAATTGCCTACCAAGTCGGTTATCTATATTGGTCCGAATTACGGCGGTGGGATTGGAAGGAATCCGGTGCCCGGTTTAGTGGCATGTTAAGGTTCTAATGGGCCTTATATGGCCCAACGAGGCCCTAAAATTTTTTTGGGCAAGATCCGACTTTAGGCCCGGGACGTGGCTGAGGCTTGATCAATAGTCAACGAAATCGGGTAAATCGGAACATTTTCGGGCAGTGTGATGTATTTTCATGGTTGCCTTCACAGGGGTCCCAATAAGGTCTCTGTAAATTTTGGGGGGCTGCTGTCCCCAAAAGGGCCTCTAAATGGCCTCTCTTGTCGGTTATCGGTATTAGTCGGAATTACAGAGGTGGGATTTGAAGGCATCCAGTGCCCGGTTTTGGGGCATGTTAAGGTTCCAAAGGGCCTCATTTGGCCCAAGGAGGCCCTAAATAGTTTTTGGGCAAAATCCGACTCTGGGCCCCTGAACCTGGCCCTGGCGTGCGTAATAGTCAACGAAAACGGGTAAATGGGAACATTTTCAGGCAGGATGATTTTTTTGACGGGTGCCTTCGTGGGGTCCCAATAGGGTCTCTGTAAATTTTGGGGGCTTCTTGCCCCAAAGGGCTTCTAAATGGCCTCCCGAGTCGGTTATTGGTATTGGTCGAAATTACGGAGGTGGGATTGGAAGGCATCTGGTGCCCTTTTTGGGGCATGTCAAGGTTCCGAAGGGCCTCATATGGCCCAAGGAGGCCCTAAAAAAATTTTGGGCAACATGCGACTCCGGGCCCCTGGAAGTGGCAGGGGCGTAAGTAATAGTCCACGAAAACGGGTAAATCGGAACATATTAGGGCAAGGTGAGTTTTTTTGATGGGTGCCTTCCCTGGGGTCCCAATAGGGTCTCTATAAATTCTAGGGGGCAGGTGGCCCCAAAAGGGTCTCTAAATGGCCTCTCGAGTCGGTTATCGGTATTGGTCGGAATTACGGCGGTGGGATTGGAAGGCATCCGGTGCCCGGTTTTGGGGCATGTTATGGTTCCAAAGGGCCTCATTCGGACCAAGGAGGCCATAAAAAGAATTTGGGCAAAATCCAACTCCGAGCCCCTGGACGTGGTCGGGGCGTGAGTAATAGTCCACGAAAACGGGTAAATCAGAACATTTTCGAGCAGGGTGATTTATTTTGACGGGTGCCTTCCCTGGGGTCCCAATAGGGTCTCTGTAAATTTTGGGGGTTCTTGCCCCAAAAGGGCTTCTAAATGGCCTCCCGAGTCGGTTATCGGTATTGGTCGGAATTACGGAGGTGGGATTGGAAGGCATCCGGTGCCCGGTTTTGGGCATGTTAAGGTTCCAAAGTACCTCATATGGCCCAAGGAGGGTCTAAAATTTTTTGTGCAAGATCGGACTCCAGGTCCCGGGACGTGGCCGGGGCGTAAGTCATAGTCCTCGAAAACGGGTAAATCGGAAAATTTTGGGGCAAGGTGATTTTTTTTGATGGGTGCCTTCCCGGGGGTCCCAATAGGGTCTCTGTAAATTTAAGGGGGGCTTCTGGCCCCAAAAGGGCCTCTAAATGGCCTCCCGATTCGGTTATCGATATTTATCGGAATTACAGAGGTGGGATTAGAAGGAATCCGGTGCCCGGTTTTTTGGCATGTTAAGGTTCCAATGGGACTTATATGGCCCAAGCAGGCGTGATCAATAGTCCACGAAAACCGGTAAATCGAACATTTTCGGGCAGGGTGATTTTATTTGACGGGTGCCTTCCAGGGGGTCCCTATAGGGTCTTTGTAAATTTTGGGGGGTTGCTGGCCCGAACTGGGCCTCTAAATGGCCTCCCGAGTTGGTTATCGGTATCGGTATCGGTCGGAATTACGGAGGTGAGATTGGAAGGCATCCGGTGCCTGGGTTTGAGGCCTCTTAGGGTTCCAAAGGGCCTCATATGAGCCAAGGAGACCCTAAAATTTTTTTTGCCAAGATCCGACTCCGAGCCCTTGGACCTGGACGAGGGATGAGTAATAGTCCACGAAAGCGGGTAAATCGGAACATTTTCGGGCAGGGTGATGTTTTTGGACGGGTGCTTCCCGGGGGTCCCAATAGGGTCTCTGTAAATTTTGGGGGGCTTCTGGCCCCAAAATGGCCTCTAAATAACCTCCTGAATCGGTTATCGGTATAGGTCGGAATTAAGGAGGTGGGTTTGGAAGGCATCCGGTGCCCGGTTTTGACGCATGTTACTATTCCAAAGGGCCACATATGGCCCAAGGAGGCCCTAAATTTTTTTTGGGCAAGATCCGACTCCAGGCCCTGGGACGTGGCCGGGGCATGAATAATAGTCCACGAAATCGGGTAAATCGGAACATTTTCGGGCAGGGTGATGTATTTTGACGGATGCCTTCCCGGGGGTCCCAATAGGGTCTCTGTAAATTTTGGGGGGCTTTTTGCCCAAAAAGGCCTCTAAATGGCCTCCCGAGTCGGTTATCGGTATTGGTCGGAATTACGGAGGTGGGATTGGAAGGCATCCGGTGCCCGGGTTTGGGGCATGTTAAGGTTCCAAAGGGCCTCATATGGTCCAAGGAGGCCTTAAAAAATTTTGGGCAAGATCCGACTCCGGGCCCTTGGACGTGGACGAGGGATGAGTAATAGTCCACTAAAACGGGTAAATCGGAACATTTTCGGGCAGGTTGATGTTTTTGAAGGGTGCTTCCCGGGGGTCCCAATAGGGTCTCTGTAAATTTTGGGGGGCTTCTGGCCCCAAAATGGCCTCTAAATAAGCTCCCGAATCGGTTATCGGTATTGGTCGGAATTAAGGAGGTGGGTTTGGAAGGCAACCGTTGCCCGATTTTGAGGCATGTTACAATTCCAAAGGGCCTCATATGGCCCAAGGAGGCCCTACAATTTTTTTGGGCAAGATCCGACTCCAGGCCCTGGGACGTGGCCGGGGCGTGATCAATAGTCCACGAAAACGGGAAAATCGGAACATTTTCAGGCAGGGTGATTTTATTTGATGGGTGCCTTCTTGGGGGTCCCAATAGGGTCTCTGTAAGTTTTGGGAGGCTTCTTGCCCCAAAAGGGCCTTTAAATTGCCTCCCGAGTCGGTTATCGGTATTGGTCGGAATTACGGCGGTGGGATTGGAAGGCAACCGGTGCCGGTTTTGGGGCATGTTAAGGTTCCAAAGGGCCCGATTCGGCCCAAGGAGGCC
Organism: Patellifolia procumbens; assembly: GCA_947645195.1. Taxonomy (NCBI): domain Eukaryota; kingdom Viridiplantae; phylum Streptophyta; class Magnoliopsida; order Caryophyllales; family Amaranthaceae; genus Patellifolia; species Patellifolia procumbens. Next base: position 78,408 of record CANSGD010001342.1, read on the forward strand.
CTAAAAAGTTTTTTGGCAAGATCTGACTGCAAGCCCGGGACGTGGCCGAGGCGTGATCAATAGTCCACGAAAACGGGTAAATCAGAATATTTTCGAGCAGGGTGATTTTATTTGACGGGTGCCTTCCAGGGGGTCCCTATAGGGTCTTTGAAAATTTTGGGGGGTTGCTGGCCCCAAAAGGGCCTCTAAAATGCCTCCCGAGTCGGTTATCGGTATTGGTCGGAATTACAGCGGTGGGATTGGAAGGCATCCGGTGCCCGGTTTTGGGGCATGTTAAGGTTCCGAAGGGCCTCATATGGCCCGAGGAGGCCCTAAATTTTATTTGGGCAAGATCCGACTCCTGGCCCTTGGACGTGGCGGGGCGTGAGTAATAGTTCAAGAAAACGGGTAAATCAGAACATTTTCGGGAATGGTGATGTATTTTGACGGGTGCCTTCCCGAGGGTCCCCATAGGGTCTCTGTAAATTTTGGGGGGCTTCTTGCCCCAAAACGTCCTCTAAATGGCCTCCCGAGTCGGTTATCGGTATTGGTCGGAATTACGGAGGTGGGATTGGAAGGCATCCGGTGCCCGATTTTGAGGAATGTTACAATTCCAAAGGGCCTCATATGGCCCAAGGTGGCCCGAAAATTTTTTTGGGCAAAATCCGACTACAGGCTCGGGACGTGGCCGGGGCATGAATAATAGTCTACGAAATCTGGTAAATCGGAACATTTTCGGGCAGGGTGATTTTTTTTATGGGTGCCGTCCCGGAGGTACCGATAGGGCTCTGTAAATTTTAGGGGGCTGCTTCCCCCAAAAAGGGCCTCGAAATGGCCTCTCGAGTCGGTTATCCGTATTAATCGGAATTACGGAGGTGGGATTGGAAGGCATTCAGTGCCCGATTTTGTGGCATGTTCAGAATCCAAAGTGACTCATATGGCCCAAGGAGGCCCTAAATATTTTTGGGCAAGATTCGAATCCGGGCCCCGGGACGTGGCCGAGGCGTGAGTAATAATCCACGAAAACAGGTAAATCGCAACATTTTCGGACAGGGTGATTTTTTTTGACGGGTGCCTTCCCGAGGGTCCCAATAGGGTCTCTGTAAATTTTGGGGGGCTGCTGGCCCTAAACAGGCCTCTAAATGGCCTCTCGAGTCGGTTATCGTATTGGTCGGAATTACGGAGGTGTGATTGGAAGGCATCCAGTGCCCGGTTTTGGGGCATGTTAAGGTTCCAAAGGGCCTTATATGGCCCAAGGAAGCCCTAAAAAAATTTTGGGCAAGATCCGACTCCGGGCCCCTGGACGTGGTCGAGGTGTGAGTGTTCACGAAAACAGGTAAATCAGAACATTTTCTGGCAGGGTGATTTTTTTTGTCGCGTGCATTCCTGGGGGTCTTAATAGGGTCTCTGTAAATTTTGGGGGGCTTCTTGCCCCAAAAGGGCCTCTAAATGGCTTCCTGAGTCGGTTATCGGTATTGGTCGGAATTACGGAGGTGGGATTAGAAGGTATCCGGTGCCCGGTTTGGGGGCATGTTAAGGTTCTAAAAGGCCTCATATGGTACAAGGGGGCTCTACAAAAGTTTTGGGAAAGATCCGACTACGGGCCCCAGGACGTGGCCGAGGCGTGAGTTAGTCCACGAAAACTGGTAAATCGGAATATTTTCAGGCAGGGTGATTTTTTTTTACGGGTGCCTTCCTGGGGGTGCCCATCGGGTCTTTGTAAATTTTGGGGGGCTTATGGCCCTAAAAGGGACTCTAAATGGCATCCCTACTCGGTTATCTGTATTGGTCGGAATTACGGAAGTGGGATTGGAAGGCATCCGGTGCCCGGTTTTGGGGCATGTTAAAGTTCCAAACGGCCTTATATGGCCCAAGGAGGCCCTAAATAAATTTTGGATGAAGTAGGTGTGGAGGCATTGTCTAGAACATTTGGAGAAGAAAGATATTTGATGAGGGTGGCACTCATTGTCAAGCCCCTCCTATTTGAGAGATGGAGGATTATGGTCGTGCGGGACCTTTATAAACCAGCGCTGTGCGAGAGGAAACTCGTATTTTTCTTTCCACTTTTCCTTTTCTTTTTATTTTTCTTCTTTTTTTGTGAGCGAGAGTGAGGGTACTAACATTGTTTTTCCTCTTAGCATAGTCCTTATCACCTTTTGGCATTGAGGACACTGCCAAGTTCAACTTGGGGGAGGAGTTCTGTTTGTACTCTCTATCTCTTTTACTGCTTTCTAGGATAGTTTTACTGCTTTCGCAAAATTCTGAAAAAATCAAAAAAAATGTGGTTCCCATGACTGGTTTAGTTGCCTCCCTGTGCCCCTTGTTGTGCTCTATTTGAAAATGATTTGACTTTGTTTTCTGGATAGCTGGGCATTTGTGATCTTGAGGCTATGATTTGATTTTTGATTGCTATGATTTCGAGCTTTCTTGGATTATATTACACCACTTTGTGCTGCATACCTGATTTGGTTAGACTGTGAGGCCTCTTGTAGCCTATTGGATTTATACTATTATCCAGTCTATTTTTGTGTGTTAGTTCCTCTTTAGTGGATTGATCTTGACTTTGACTTCGTACTTGTCTGATTTTCGATGACTTGTAGCATTTGCTGTGATAGAGGCGTTCTTTTGTCTTATTCTTGAGCTTCAGAGTAAATTTTTGATATATTTTTATCCTCCTTAGCCCCGTTGAGCCTAATGACTTGTTTCATGTTACTTAAACCCCTATAATGAGCCCAAGGCCTTCACTTGATATTATTCCAAGCCTAGCTTGGGGGAGCTTTTGTATGGGTTGAGTTTGAGATTGGTTTCTTGGTTTAGTTTGGTTGTTGAGGAGTTTAAGAGTGTATTTATTGTGGCTTGAGAGTGAGAAAAAGAAAAGAAAAGCAAAATTAGAGTTGCGTGAATGAAGTTCAGAAAAATGAAAGAAAAATGAAATAAAAGTTCAAAAGAATTCAAGTTCTTTCATTCTCGTACGTTCTTAAAGTAATATTCGCTTCATTGCTTGAAAATTGGGTTTGTTATGAGTTTGTCATTGATTAATGAGAGTTAGGTTACTTTTCGTGGTTTTATGGTGTTGTTGGGAGTTGCGTAGGCCATCTTAGGCCTTGTTTGAATGATTCATGCGCCCCCTTTCTTGGTTTTTCCACCACATTGCCCAAAAGTATTCCCTACCTCTTACCAGAGCCCCATTAGAACCCTATAAAGTCCTCTTGAGCTTGTGTCTGCATTGTTCATTTGATTGATTTCGAGCCAGTTTGTCAAAGTTAAAGAGTATGTCTGCTAATTGAGTCGACTTGACTAGGATGAGCGTCATTGAATATTCTTAAACACATGAGAGTGTGAGTGGGAAGGGTATTTATGGTCGGGTTGGTGAGTGTTCGGGCATATTCTTTGCCTGCCACAAAATAGAGAGGAGTGACACCCTTGTGAGAGCCTTTTTAGGACTTGTATGCCTTGTGGATGCTTGAATTCGATAATTTGCTTGGATGATTGGTGGTTGGATGGATTTGATTAGCCAAACTTGAATTATGCCTGCTTGAACGATTCTTAGTATTGGAAATGTTTTGAGCTTTGATTTGTTTTTATCTATGGGGTGAGGCAATCTATTCCTTGTTCATGTTCTGTTTGCTTGAGGACAAGCAAAGGTTTAGCTTGGGGGAGTTTGATATCACGTATTTATATAGAGTTTTCTCCCTTATTTACAAGCTAATTTGTGCGTCATTGGAGCTCTTGGGAGCTATTTTGTGCTAACTTTCGGATATAGTTGTGGTTTTGTGTTTTAGTGTTGAATTGCAGGTTTTAGGGAGTTTTCTCCTTATTCCCGAGCCATTTGGAAGCAACCACGGCTTTACGAGATGTTACAGGGCACGTAGGATGGCTCACGAGCTTTATGGGTAGTTTAGGAGGTCCCAAGACCCCTAAACGTGAAGATTAGAGAGCCAAAGAGTCAAAAAGGAGGTTTCCGTGCTCTGATCGGGCAAAAATGGATCGATCGGACGAAGGAATATTGATCGGGTATAGAAGTTGCGGACCCGATCGGGCGAGGAGCCTTGTCCCCAGACCCGATCGGGCACCCGCTGCCCGACCCGATCGGGTCCCCTACAATTTAGTTGCTGCTGCTGGCGTATCAAGATGCAACGCTGCTGGGCCATTATGTCTCCAGGCCCATCGGGTATTGTACTCGGGCCCGATCGGGTGGACCGCATACTTCGCCATCTCTTAGCTGCTGGGCTGCTACGTTGACCAAGGAACTAAAATAGGCTGATTTGGTATTTGGCCCGATCGGGTCTGGTACATTAATCGCGATTTTTCACCTTTTATTTCCGGTTTTAGTTAACTTGAGGGGGTATTATAAATACCTTTTCCTCATTATTTTAGAGACATCTTTTACATCTTTTTTACTGCTTTAGACTCTAGTTATTTTCTTTTTGTTCTTAGTTTAATTTAAACACTTAGATTAGATTAAAGGTGATTGAACCTATTCGATTTCAATAAAAGTTCCCGCTTTCTGTCAATTGGTATTACTCTTTGCCCTAATCTCTTTTATTATTCTTGATTGCTTAGTTTATTTATTTAATCGTTCATGATGCAATTATTAGGGTTTCAAATTAGTTTTGTTGTTGTTAATTCGATTATGAGTGAGTAGTTTTCTTTCTAGGGTGTTAGATAGGAAAGCCATGTTTATACCATGATTGTGATTTAGATTTCTATCAATTTCTAGGACTTGATTAGGGTGATTGTGATGTGGTTTGTTCTTATTGAGTAATTAATGTCAGTGTACAATTTCATTGATTGCTTGTGGTTAATAGTTGTTTGCACAGATCCGTCCTACGACTAGAGGCCTAGGACACGTCAGTACTTCTGATTACGTTAGTGAACATGCGGCGTATGTTGAACTATGAGCGTTGATTCTTAACCATAGCTCAACACGTGCTCTAATTTCCCGACTCTTGACTTAGGTTTTGATAGTAGTTGACTCTATTTGATTGGTATAAGCATGGTGGACCAACCTAATACCCTAGGTTTTTATTCCATAGTTGATTCCTCGATTTAGTCCTTCTTCCTTAGCTTACTCATTAGTTTAATCAATTCTTCCCTGATTTCATCTGAAGTAGCTGAATTGGTTGAATACTAATTTAGAAACTCTGTCTCCCTGTGGATTCGACCCTGCTTGCATTGACTACCATAGTTAGAGGACTGTAGGTTTATCTTTGATTAGGTGATACGACTAAAACCTATCAAATTTTGGCGCCGTTGCCGAGGAGACGGCTAGTTTTCTAAGTTCTTATTTGATTATTTGGTCTACTTCTCTATACCTCATTGGAACTTCATTGTTCCAATTGAGGTACGTTTTACTGCTTCTTTTGTTTCTTTTGTATGCCCAGGTCTCAAAGAAACGGTTCCCCCATTCCAGCGGATCCCGATCTTACTAGGACGATCAGGCAGATCCGAATGAAAAATCAGAAAGAAAAGCAGTCTGTTCAGCTGAACACCTCTGGAACAGACACCTTGAGTTCAGTTATGTCAAAGTCACTGAAGTCATATGGGGTGCCTAACCCAGATGGTCTCTCCACTGGACCTACTATGCCCACCATTGCCGCGGCAAATTTCGAAATTAAGCCTGGACTCATCAGCATGGTCCAGCAAAATCAGTTTCGTGGGCATCCTACTGAAGACCCGGAAAATCATCTGCAGCGGTTTCAACAGCTTTGTTGAACCGTCAAACATGCCGGCGTCACTCCAGATAAACTAAAGGTCATGTTGTTCGAGTCTTCATTGAGAGATAGAGCCCAGAAATGGTTGAACGATGTGAAAGAAACAGAATGGAGTGAGATTTCTTCTGCATTTCTGAGAGAGTATTACCCACCCACTAAAACAGCAGAAATCAGAAATATACTGGCCACGTTTTCCCAAGAGCCTGATGAAACATTACGGGAAGCGTGGGCTAGATTTAGGGATTTACAGAGAGAGTGTCCAAACCACAGCATGGACAAATGGTTCTTGACGCAGTCATTTTACAATGGTCTGCAACCTCAGACGAAGAGTATTTTTGATTCGTCTGTAGGAGGAGTTTTTCTGGATAAGGAAGTGGATGTAGGCTACGAGTTTCTATCAAACCTCGCAGCCAATGATCATTCCACTTCCCGAAGCCTCACGAGGAAGGTACTGGAGGTAGATGCCATTGCATTATTGACTTCGCAGATGGCGAAGCTGAGTCAGCAGATTAACACCTTCAATTCCTCTTCCTTAGCAACACCTCCTTTGAGTATTAATGCTATGTCTGCCGTAGCACCCATTACCTCATCTTACTGCCAGGTATGTGGTGTTCAGGGTCACTTTGGGCATGACTGTCAGTTCAGTCAACTTCAGATGGAGCAAGCAAACGCCTTCCAACATAGACAACAAAATTTCCAACCTCCACATAGCTACCAAAACCCACAAAACCACCATCCTCCACCTCCACAAAACCATCCCAAACCCTCTTACTACCAAGCCCCACAAAACTTTCAAAGACCCCCATCACAAAACTTCCACAACCACAATATTTTCCAAACTCCACAAAATTTTCCCACCCTACCTCCACAAAACAACAACCCACAAGAGCCTCCAATATCTGAAGTGATGAAACTGATGTTAAGCATGCAAAAGGCAAATGAGGAGGCACAAAGAGCCCAAGAGCGACATATGCTAGCCATGCAAAGATCTAATGAGGATGCACAAAGAGCCCAATAGAAGCACATCAAACTTCTCGAGGCTCAAGTTGCACAATTAGCAAGCTCTAATGCTCAGAGGCTGCAGGGGAATTGCCAGGGCAACCCGTTCAGAGAGAACATGTGAATGCCATCACTCTTCATAGTGGCATTGCATATGATGCCCCTCTAGTGCCCATTGATGAGGTTACCTCAACTGCAGGGAAGAAGAGGGTGGTAGAGTAAGGAAAAAGGAAGAATTCGACGTCTGAAGTCGATTTGTCTGCAGTTGCTGAACAGACAGGGAAGAAAAAAGGAGAAGGTTTCTGAAACGCCTTTCACACCAAGGCTACCTTTTCCTTACAGGATGCAAGAGTCCAAGGTCGATCAGCAGTTTGGTATGTTCTTGGCTATGGTCAAGAACCTTGAGGTAACTATTCCATTCACAGATTTAATTACCCAAGTGCCTGTTTATGCCAAATTTCTGAAAGACATGATCACTAAGAAAAGAGACTTTGGTGGGGTAGAACGTGTCGCTCTTACTGAAGAGTGTAGTGCTTTTATCCAAAATAAAACCCCACCAAAGTTAAAAGATCCTGGTAGTATTTCTATACCCTGCCATCTTGGACCTATTTTTATTGATAAGGCTTTGTGTGATTTAGGTGCTTCTGTTTCCGTTATGACATTGTTTGTTTATAAGAAACTGAACATGGGAGCACTTAAATGCACACAAATCACTTTACAGATGGCAGATCGTTCTATAAAATACCCTCTAGGTGTTTTAGAGGACGTTCCTATTAGGGTTTGGAAATTCTATATTCCTGTTGATTTTATGGTGTTAGATATGAAAGGGCCTCTAAATGGCCTCCCGAGTCGGTTATCGGTATTGGTCAGAATTACGAAGGTGGGATTGGAAGGCATCGAGTGCCCGGTTTTGGGGCATGTTAAGGTTCTAAAGGGCCTTATATGGCCCAAGGAAGCCCTAAAAAAATTTTCGACAAGATCCCACTCCAGGCCCAAGGACGTGGCCAGGGCGTGTGTAATAGTCCATGAAAACGGGTAAATTGGAACATTTTCGAGCTGGGTGATTTTTTTTGACAGGTGCCTTTCCAGGGGTCCCAATAGGATCTCTGTATATTTTGGGGGGCTGCTGTCCCCAAAAGGGCCTCTAAATGGCCTCCCGAGTCGGTTTTCGGTATTGGTCGGAATTACGGAGGTGGGATTGGAAGGTTTTCGGTGCCCGATTTCGGGGCATGTTAAGGTTCCAAAGGGCCTCATATCGCCCAAGGGGGCTCTACAAAAATTTTGAGCAAGATGCGACTCCGGACCCCGGGACGTTGCCGGGGCGTGAGTAATAGTCCACGAAAACAGGTAAATCGGAACATTATCGGACAGGGTGATTTTTTTTGACGGGTGCCTTCTCGTGGGTCCCCATAGGATTTCTGTAAATTTTGGGGGCCTTCTTGCCCCAAAAGGGCCTCTAAATGGCCTCCCGAGTCGGTTATCGGTACAGGTCGGAATTACGGAGGTGGGATTGGAGTGCATCCGGTGCCCGGTTTTTGGGCATGTTAAGGTTCCAAAGGGCCTCATTTGTCCCAAGGAGCCCTTAAAAAAATATTGGGCAAAATCCGACTCCGTGCCACAGGACGTGGTCGGGGCGTGAGTCCATGAAACGGGTAAATCGGAACATTTTCAGGTTGGGTGTTTTTTTTGACGGGTGCCCTCCCAGGGGTCCTAATAGGATTTCTGTAAATTTTTGGGGGCTTCTTGCCCCAATAGGGCCTCTAAATTACCTCCCGAGTTGGTTATTGGTATTGGTCGAAATTACGGATGTGGGATTGGAAGGCATACGTGCCCGATTTTGGGGCATGTTAAGGTTTTAAAGGGCCTCATATGGACCAAGGAGGCCCTAAAACTTTTTTTTGCAATATCCGACACCGGACCCCGGGGCGTGAGTAAAGTAAACTAAAACAGATAAATAGGAACATTTTGGGCAGGGAGATTTTTATTTGACAGGTTCCTTCCCGGGGGTCCTAATAGGGTCTCTGTAAATTTTTGTGGGTTTCTTGCCCCAAAAGGGCCTATAAATGGCCTCGTGAGTCGGTTATCGATATTGGTCGAAATTACGGAGGTTGGATTGGAAGGTATCCGGTGCCCGGTTTTGGGGCATGTTAAAGTTCCAATGGGCCTCATATGGCCGAAGGAGGCCTAATACAATTTTGGGCAAGATCCAACTCCGGGCCCCAGGATGGGCCGGGGCATGAGCGTTCACGAAAACAGGTAAATCGGAACATTTTCGGGCATGGTAATTTTTTTTGACGCGTGCCTTCCTGGGGGTCCTCATAGGATCTCTCTAAATTTTGGGGGGCTGCTTGCCCCAAAAGCGCCTCTAAATGGCTTCCCGAGTCAGTTATCGGTATTGGTGGGAATTACGGAGGTGGGATTGCAAGGCATCTGGTGCCCGATTTTGGGGCATGTTAACGTTCCAAAGGGCCTCATATAGCCCAAGGGGATCTACAAAATTTTTGGGCAAGATCCGACTACGGGACTAGGGACGTGGCCGAGACGTGAGTAATAGTTAAAGAAAACAAGTAAATCGGAACATTTTTCGGGCAGGGTGATTTTTTTACGGGTACCTTCCCGGGGGTCCCAATAGGGTTTCTGTATATTTTGGGGGGCTGCTGGCCCCAAAAGGGCCTCTAAATGGCCTCTCTACTCAGTTATCGGTATTGGTCGGAATTACGGAAGTGAGATTGGAAGGCTTCCGGTGCCCTGTTATGGGGCATGTTAAAGTTCCAAACGGCCTCATATGGCCCAAGGAGGCCCTAAATAAATTTTGGGCAAGATGCAACTCCGGGCCCCGGGACTTGGCCGGGGCGTCAGTACTAGTCCCTGAAAACCGTAAATGGGAACATTTTTCGGGCAGGGTGATTTTTTTTGACGTGTGCCTTCACGGGGGTCCCAATAGGCTACTCTAAATTTTGGGGGGCTGCTGGCCCCAAAAGAGCCTCTAAATTGCCTCCCGAGTCGGTTGTTGGTATTGGTCGGAATTACGGAGGTGGAATTGGAAGGCATCCGGTGCCCGATTTTGGGGCATGTTAAGGTTCCAAAAGGCCTCATATGGCCAAAGGAGGTCCTAAATTTTTTTTTGGCAATTTCCGACTCCGGGCCCTGGGGCGTGAGTAAAGTCCACGAAAACGGGTAAATAGGAACATTTTCGGGCAGGTTGATTTTTTTTGACAGGTACCATCCCGGGGGTCCTTATAGGGTCTCTGTAAATTTTGGAAGGCTTCTTGCCCCAAAAGGGCCTCTAAATGGCCTCCCGAGTCGGTTATCGGTATTGGTCAGAATTACGGGAGGTGGGATTGGAGTGCATCCGGTGCCCGGTTTTGGGGCACGTTAAGGTTCCAAAGGGCCTCCCGAGTCGGTTATGGGTATTGGTCGGAATTACAGAGGTGGGATTGGAAGGCATCTAGCGCCCGGTTTTGGGGCATGTTAAGGTTCCAAAGTGACACATATGGCCCATGGAGGCCCTAAAATTTTTTGGGCAAGATCCGACTCCGGGCCCCGGGATCTGGCCGAGGCGTGAGTAATAGTTCACGAAAACGGGTAAATCAGAACATTTTTGGACAGGGTGATTTTTTTTGACGGGTGCCTTCCCAGGGGTCCCAATAGGGTCTCTGTAAATTTTGGGGGGCTGCTGGACCTAAAAGGGCCTCTAAATGGCCTCTCTACTCGGTTAGCGGTATTGGTCCGAATTACGGAGGTGGGATTGGAAGGCATCCGGTGCCCGGTTTTGGGGCATGTCAAGGTTCCAAAGTGACTAATATTGCCCAAGTAGGCCCTAAAAATTTTAGGCAAGATCCGACTCCAGGCCCCGGGACGTGGCCAATGTGTGAGTAATAGTCCACGAAAACGGGTAAATCAAAACATTTTCGGACAGGGTGATTTTTTTTGACGGGTGCCTTCCCGGGGGTCCCTATAGGGTCTCTGTAAATTTTGGAGGGCTTCTTACCCCAAAAGGGCCTCTAAATTGCCTCCCGAGTCGGTTATCGGTATTTGTCGGAATAACGGAGGTGGGATTGGAAGGCATACGATGCCCGGTTTTGGGGCATGTTAAGGTTCCAAAGAGCATCATATGGCCCAAGGAGGCCCTTAAAAAAATCTGGGCAATATCCGACCCTTGGCACTGGGGCGTCAGTAAAGTCCACGAAAACAGGTAAATCGGAACATTTTCAGGGTGATTTTTTTGACGGGTGCCTTCCCGAGGGTCCCAATAGGGTCTCTATGAATTTTGGGGGGCTTGTTACCCATAAAGAGCCTATAAATTTCCTCCCGAGTCGGTTTTTGGTATTGGTCGAAATTACGGAGTGTGGATTGGAGTGCATCCGGTGCCCGGTTTTGGGGCACGTTAAGGTTCCAAAGGGCCTCATTCCTAAAAAAATTTTGGGCAAGATCCGACTCCGGTCCCCGGGACGTGGTCGAGGCGTGAGTAATAGTCCACGAAAACAGGTAAATCGGAACATTTTAAGGCAGGGTGAATTTTTTTGACGGGTGCCTTCCCGGTGGTCCGAATAGGTCTCTGTAAATTTTGGGGGGCATCTTGCCCCAAAAGGGCCTCTAAATTGCCTCCCGAGTCAGTTATCGGTATTGGTCGGAATTACGGACGTTGGATTGGATGCATCTGGTGCCCGGTTTTGGGCCATGTTAAGGTTTCAAAAAGCCTCATTTGGCCCAAGGAGGCCCCAAAATTTTTTTAGGGAAAATCCGAATCCGGGCCACGGGACGTGGTCGGGGCGTGAGTACACGAAAAAGGGTAAATCTGAACATGTTTTGGGTTGGGTGATTTTTTTTTACGGTTGCCTTCCCGGGGGTCCCAATAGGGTCTCTGTAAATTTTGGGGAGCTTCTTGCCCCACTAGTGCCTCTAAATGACCTCCCGAGTCGCTTATCGGTATTGGTCGGAATTACGGAGGTGGGATTGGAAGGCATCGGTGCCCGATTTTGGGGCATGTTAAGGTTCCAAAGGGCCTAATATGGCCCAAGGAGGCCCTAAAATTTTTTTTGGCAATATCCGACTCCGGGCGCCGGGGCGTGAGTAAAGTCCACGAAAACGGGTAAATAGGATCATTTTCAGGCAGGGAGATTTTTTTTGACGGTTGCCTTTCCGGGGGTCCTAAAAGGGTCTCTGTAAATTTTGGGGGGCTTCTTGCCCCATCAGGGCCTCTAAATGGCCTCCTGAGTCGGTTATCGGTATTGGTCGGAATTACGGTGGTGGGATTAGAAGGTATCCGATTTCCGGTTTTGGGGGATGTTAAGGTTCCAAAGGGCCTCATATGGCCCAAGGAGACCCTAAATTTTTTTTGCGCAAGATCCGACTCCAGGCCCGGGACGTTGCCGAGGCGTGAGTAATAGTCCACGAAAACGGGTAAATCGGAACATTTTCGGGCAGCGTAATTTTTTTTTCACAGGTTCCTTCCCATGGCTCCCAATAGGTCCTATGTAAATTTTGGGGGGCTTCTTGCCCCAAAAGGGCCTCCCGAGTCGGTTATCGGTATTGGTCGGAATTACAGAGGTGGGATTGGATGGCCTCCGGTGCCCGGTTTTGGGGCATGTTAAGGTTCCAAAGTGGCACATATGGCCCATGGAGGCCCTAAAATTGTTTGGGCAAGATCCAACTCCGGGCCCCGGGATCTGGCCGAGGCGTGAGTAATAGTCCACGAAAACGGGTAAATCGGAACATTTTCGGACAGGGTGATTTTTTTTGACGGGTGCCTTCCCGGGGGTCGCTATAGGGTCTCTGTAAATTTTGGAGGGCTTCTTACCCCAAAAGGGCCTCTAAATTGCCTCCCGAGTGGGTTATCGGTATTGGTCGGAATTACGGAGGTGGGATTGGAAGGCATACGGTGCCCGGTTTTGGGGCATGTAAAGGTTCCAAAGAGCATCATATGGCCCAAGGAGGCCCTTAAAAAATTATGGGCAATATCCGACTCTTGGCCCTGGGGCGTCAGTAAAGTCCACGAAAACAGGTAAATCGGAACATTTTCAAGGTGATTTTTATGACGGGTGCCTTCCCGAGGGTCCCAATAGGGTCTCTGTAAATTTTGGGGGGCTTGTTACCCCAAAAGAGCCTCTAAATTTCCTCCCGAGTCAGTTTTTGGTATTGGTAGAAATTACGGAGGTGGGATTGGAGTGCATCCGGTGCCCGGTTTTGGGGCATGTTAAGGTTCCAAAGGGCCTCATTTGGCCCAAGGTGGCCCTAAAAATTTTTGGACAAAATCCGACTCCGGGCCATGGGACGTGGTCGGGGAGTGCGTTTACGAAAACGGATAAATCGGATTATTTTCGGGCTGGGTGATTTTTTTTGACGGGTGCCTTTCCGAGGGTCCCAATTGGGTGTCTGTAAATTTTGGGGGGCTTCTTGCCCCAATAGGGCCTCTAAATTGCCGCCCGAGTCGGTTATCGTTGTTGGTCGGAATTACGGTGGTGGGATTGGAAGGCATCCGGTTCCCGATTTTGGGGCATGTTTAGGTTCCAAAGGGCCTCATATGGCCCAAGGAGGCCCTAAATTTTTTTTAGCAATATCCGACTCCGGGCCCCGGGGCGTGAGTAAAGTCCACAAAAACGGGTAAATAGAAACATTTTCGGGCAGGTAGATTTTTTTTGACGGATGCCTTCCCGGGGTTCCTAATTGGGTCTCTGTAAATTTTGGGGGGCTTCTTGCCCCAAAAGGGCCTCTAAATGGCCTCTTGAGTCGGTTATCGGTATTGGTCGGAATTACGGAGGTCGATTGGAGGGTATCCGGTGCCCAGTTTTGGGAGATGTTAAGGTTACAAAGGGCCTCATGTGGCCCAAGGAGGCCCTAAAAAATTTTGGGCAAGATCCGACTCCGAGCCCTGGGACGTGAGTTATAGTCCACGAAAACGGGTAAATCGGACATTTTCGGGCAGGGTGATTTTTTTTGACGGGTCCTTTCCCATGGCTCCCAATAGGATCTCTGTAAATTTTGGGGTGCTTCTTGCCCCTAAATGGCCTCCGAGTCAGTTATCGGTATTGGTGGGAATTGCGGAGGTGGGATTGGAAGGCATCCGGTGCCCGGTTTTGGGGCATGTTAAGGTTCCAAAGGGCCTCATATCGCCCAAGGGGGCTCTACAAAAATTTTGGGCAAGATGCGACTCCGAGCCCTGGGACGTTGCCGGGGCGTGAGTAATAGTCCACAAAAACAGGTAAATCGGAATATTATCGGACCAGGTGATTTTTTTGGACTGGTGCCTTCCCGTGGGTCCCAATAGGATCTCTGTAAATTTTGGGGGCCTTCTTGCCCCCAAAAGGGCCTCTAAATGGTCTCCCGAGTCGATTATCGGTATGGGTCGGAATTACGGAGGTGGGATTGGAGTGTATCCGGTGCCCGGTTTTGGGGCATGTTAAGGTTCCAAAGGGCCTCATTTGGCCCAAGGAGGCCTTAAAAATTTTTTGGGCAAAATCCGACTCCGGGCCACGGGACGTGGTCGGGGCGTGATTCCACGAAAACGGGTAAATCGGAAAATTTTCAGGCTGGGTGTTATTTGACGGGTGCCCTCCCGGGGGTCCTAATAGGGTTTCTGTAAATTTTGGGGGGCTTCTTGCCCCAATAGGGCCTCTAAATTACCTCCCGAGTTGGTTATCGGTATTGGTCGGAATTACAGAGGTGGGATTGGAAGGCATATGTGCCCGATTTTGGGGCATGTTAAGGTTCTAAAGGGCCTCATTTGGCCCAAGGTGGCTCTAAAATTTTTTGGACAAAATCCGACCCCGGGCCACGGGACGTGGTCGGGGAGTGCCTTTACGAAAATGGGTAAATCGGATTATTTTCGGGCTGGGTGATTTTTTTTGACGGGTGCCTTTCCGAGGGTCCCAATAGGGTGTCTGTAAATTTTGGGGGGCTTCTTGCCCCAATAGGGCCTCTAAATTACCGCCCGAGTCGGTTATCGTTGTTGGTCGGAATTACGGTGGTGGGATTGGAAGGCATCCGGTGCCTGATTTTGGGGCATGTTAAGGTTCCAAAGGGCGTCATATGGCCCAAGGAGGCCCTAATTTTTTTTTGGCAATATCCGACTCCGGGCCCCGGGGTGTGAGTAAAGTCCACAAAAACGGGTATATAGGAACATTTTCGGGCAGGTAGATTTTTTTTGACGGATGCCTTCCCGGGGTTCCTAATTGGGTCTCTGTAAATTTTGGGTGGCTTCTTGCCCCAAAAGGGCCTCTAAATGGCCTCTTGAGTCGGTTATCGGTATTGGTCGGAATTACGGAGGTCGATTGGAGTGTATCCGGTGCCCAGTTTTGGGGGATGTTAAGGTTACAAAGGGCCTCATATGGCCCAAGGAGGCCCTAAAAAAATTTTGGGCAAGATGCGACTCCGGGCCCTAGGACGTTGCCGGGGCGTGAGTAATAGTCCACGAAAACGGGTAAATCAGAAAATTTTCGGGCAGGGTGATTTTTTACGGGTTCCTTCTCGTGGGTCCCAATAGGATCTCTGTAAATTTTGGGGGGCTTCTTGCCCCAAAAAGGCCTCCAAATTGCCTCCCGAGTCGGTTATCAGTATTGGTCGGAATTACGGAGGTGGGATTTGAAGGCATCCGGTGCCCGTTTTTGGGGCATGTTAAGTTTCCAAAGTGACTAATATGGCCTAAGGAGGCCCTAAAATTTTTTAGGCAAGATCCGACTCTGGGCCCCGGGACGTGGCCGAGGTGTGAGTAATAGTCCACGAAAACGGGTAAATAGGAACATTTTCGGGCATGTTGATTTTTTTTACAGGTACCTTTCCGGGGGTCCCAATAGGATCTCTGTAAATTTTGTTGGGCTGTTGACCCCAAAAGGGCCTATAAATGGCCTCCCGAGTCGGTTATCGCTATTGGTCGGAATTACGGAGGTGGGATTGGAAGGCATCCGGTGGCCGGTTTGGGGGCAAGTTAAGGGCCTCTAAATGGCCTCCCGAGTTAGTTATCGGTATTGGTCGGAAGTACGGAGGTGGGATTTGAAGGCATCTGGTGCCCGGTTTTGGGGCATGTTAAGGTTCCAAATCTATACCACACAAAAAGAAGCATGTTCTGGGTCCCGATGTCTAGTAGAGTAGAACCGAAGCGTGAACACTAGATCGAAGGCTGCTGCAGAGAGAGAAGCGAAAACCAGGGCAACAAATGTTGAGCATACGACGATGCCGCCCGTTTTCATTTCGTGGAAGTCCCCGGCCCAAAGTCTCGTTTCGCTGAAACCCCCGCATTATCTTACCAGATTTGCTCTCATTGCTCCCGTTGCTGACACCAGGACATCTCCATCAAAGAAAACTACCCCGCCCCTCTTTTAGTTGAGTGGCTTTTCGCTCTTGCTTTACTTTAGCTCGATGAAATAAATGAAAATCCAATCCGTGACTCATATGGCCCAAGGAGGCCCTAAAAACATTTGGGCAAGATACGACTCCGGCCCCCGGAACCTGGCCGAGGCGTGAGTAATAGTCTATGAAAACGGGTAAATCGGAACATTTTCAGACAGGGTGATTTTATTTGACGAGTGCCTTCCCGAGAGTTCCACTAGGATCTCTGTAAATTTTGGGGGCTGCTGGACCCAAAAGGGCCTCTAAATGGCCTCTCGAGTCAGTTATCGGTATTGGTCGGAAGTACGGAGGTGGGATTGGAAGGCATCTGCAAAGGGCCTCATATGGCCCAAGGGGGCTCCACAAAAAATTTGGGCAAGATACGACTCCGGCCCCCGGGACGTGGCTAGGGCGTGAGTAAACGTCCACGAAAACCGGTAAATCGGAACATTTTCGGGTAGGGTGAATTTTTTTGACGTGTGCCTTCCCCTGGGTCCTAGTAGGATCTCTGTAAATTTTGGGGGGCTTCTTGCCCCAAAAGGGCATCTAAATGGCCTCCCGAGTCGGTTATCGGTATTGGTCGGAATTACGGAGGTGGGATTGGAAAGCATCCGGTGCCTGGTTTTGGGGCATGTTAAGGTTCCAAAGGGCCTCATATGGCCCAAGGGGGCTCTATAAAAAGTTTGGGCAAGATGCGACACCGGGCCCCGGGACTTGGCCGGGGCGTGAGTAATAGTCCACGAAAAAGGGTAAATCGGAACATTTTCGGACAGGGTTTTTTTTTGACCGGTGCCTTCCCATGGGTCCCAATAGGATCTCTGTAAATTTTGGGGGGGCTTCTTGCCCCAAAAGGGCCTCTAAATGGCCTCCCGAGTCGGTTCTCGGTATTGGTCGGAATTACGAAAGTTGTATTGGAATGCATCCAGTGCCCGGTTTTGGGGCATGTTAAGGTTCCAAAGGGCCTCATTTGGCCCAAGGAGGCCCTAATTTTTTTTTGGCAAAATCCGACTCAGGGACGTGGCCGAGGCGTGAGTAATAGTCCACAAATACGGGTAAATCGGAACATTTTTGGGCAGGGTATTTTTTTTGACAGGTGCCTTCCCTGGGGTCCCAATAGGATCTCTGTAAATTTTTGGGAGCTGCTGGCCTCAGATGGGTCTCTAAATGGCCATCTGAGTCGGTATTCGGTATTGGTCAGAATTACGGAGGTTGGATTGGAAGGCATCCGGTGCCCGGTTTTGGGGTATGTTAAGGTTCCAAAGTGACT
Source organism: Patellifolia procumbens (assembly GCA_947645195.1). Taxonomy (NCBI): domain Eukaryota; kingdom Viridiplantae; phylum Streptophyta; class Magnoliopsida; order Caryophyllales; family Amaranthaceae; genus Patellifolia; species Patellifolia procumbens. The sequence continues at coordinate 95,691 of CANSGD010001342.1, forward strand.
CATATGGCCCCAGGCGCCCCTAAATTTTTTTTGGGCAAGATCCGACTCTGGGCCACGGGACGTGGTAGAGGCGTGAGTAGTAGTCCATGAAAACGGGTAAATCAGAACATTTTCGGACATGGTGATTATTTTTGGCGGGTGCCTTCACGGGGGTCACAATAGGATCTCTGTAAATTTTGGGGGGCTGCTGGCCCCAAAAGGGCCTCTAAATGGCCTCCCGAGTTGGTTATCAGTATTGGTCGGAATTACGGAGGTGGGATTGGAAGGCATCGGGTGTCCGGTTTTGGGGCATGTTAAGGTTCGAAAGGGCATCATTTGGCCCAAGGAGGCCTTAAAAGTTTTTGGGCAAGATCCGACTCCGGGCCTCGGGACGTTGTAGAGGCGTGAGTAATAGTCCACGAAAACGGGTAAATAGGAACATTTTCGGACAGGGTGATTTTATTTGACGGGTGCCTTCCCAGGGGTCCAAATAGGATCTCTTTAAATTTTGGGGGGCTCCTCGCCCCAAAAAGGCCTCTAAATTGCCCCTCGAGTCGGTTATCGCTATTGGTCGGAATCTCGGAGGTGGGTTTGGAAGGCATCCGGTGGCCGGTTTGGGGGCATGTTAAGGGCGTCTAAATGTCCTCCCGAGTTTGTTATCGGTATTGGTCGAAAGTACGGAGGTGGGATTGGAAGGCATCTGGTGCCCGGTTTTGGGGCATGTTAAGGTTCTAAAGAGACTCATATGGCCCAAGGAGGCCCTAAAAACTTTTGGGCAAGATCCGACCCCGGCCCCCGGAACCTGGCCGAGGCGTGAGTAATAGTCCACGAAAACGGGTAAATCGGAACATTTTCGGACAGGGTGATTTTATTTGACGGGTGCCTTCCCGAGGGTCCCAATAGGATCTCTGTAAATTTTGGGGGGCTGCTGGACCCAAAAGGGCCTCTAAATGGCCTCTCGAGTCGGTTATCGGTATTGGTCGGAAGTACGGAGGTGGGATTGGAAGGCATCTGCAAAGGGCCTCATATGGCCCAAGAGGGCTCCACAAAAATTTTGGGCAAGATGCGACTCTGGCCCCCAGGACTTGGCCAGCGCGTGATTAAACGTCCACGAAAACAGGTAAATCGGAACATTTTCGGGGCAGGGCGATTTTTTTTACGGGTTCCTTCCCGTGGGTCCCAGTAGGATCTCTGTAAATTTTGGGGGGCTTCTTGCCCCAAAAGGGCCTCTTAATGGCCTCCCGAGTCGGTTATCGGTATTGGTCGGAATTACGGAGGTGGGATTGGAAGGCATCCGGTGCCTGCTTTTGGGGCATGTTAGGGTTCCAAAGGGCCTCATATGGCCCAAGGGGGCTCTACAAAAAGTTTGGGCAAGATGCGACTCCGGGCCCCGGGACTTAGCCGCGGCGTGAGTAATAGTCCACTAAAAAGGCTAAATCGGAACATTTTCGGGCAGGGTGTTTTTTTTTACAGGTACCTTCCCGTGGGTCCCAATAGGATCTCTGTAAATTTTGGGGGGGCTTCTTTCCCCAAAAGGGCATCTAAATGGACTCCGGAGTCGGTTCTCTGTATTGGTCGGAATTACGAAAGTGGTATTGGAATGCATCCGGTGCCCGATTTTGGGGCATTTTAAGGTTCCAAAGGGCCTCGTTTGGCCCAAGGAGGCCATAAATTTTTTTTGGCAAAATCCGACTCAGGGACGTGGCCGAGGCGTGAGTAATAGTCCACAAATACGGGTAAATCGGAACATTTTTGGGCAGGGTAATTTTTTTTGACAGGTGCCTTCCAGGGGGTCCAAATAGGATCCCTGTAAATTTTGGGGGGCTCCTGGCCCCAAAAGGGCCTCTAAATGGCCTCCCGAGTCGGTTATCGGTATTGGTCGGAATTAAGGAGGTGGGATTGGAAGGCATCCGGTGCCCGGTTTTGGGGCATGTTAAGGTTCCAAAGTGACACATATGGCACAAGGAGGCCCTATAAGATTTTGAGCAAGATCCGACTCCGGGCCCCGGGACGTGGTAGAGGCGTGAGTAATAGTCCACGAAAACGGGTAAATAGGAACATTTTCGGAAAGGGCGATTTTATTTGACGGATGCCTTCCCGGGGGTCCAAATAGGATCTCTGTAAATTTTTGGGGGCTCCTGGTCCCAAAAGGGCCTCTAAATGGCCTCCCGAGTCGGTTATCGGTATTGGTCGGAAATACGGAGGTGGGATTAAAAGGCATCTGCAAAGGGCCTCATATGGCCCAAGGGGGCTCCACAAAAATTTTGGGCAAGATGCGACTCCGGCCCCCGGGACGTGGCTGAGGCGTGAGTAAACGTCCACGAAAACAGGTAAATAAGTACATTTTCGGCAGGTGATTTTTTTTGTCGGGTGCCTTCCCGGGGGTCCCAATAGGATCTCTGTAAATTTTGGGCGGCTGTTGGCCCCAAAAGGACCTCTAAATGGCCTCCCGAGTCGGTTATAAGTATTGGTCGGAATTACGGAGGTGGCATTGGAAGGCATCTGGTGTTCGGTTTTGGGGGATGTTAAGGTTCCAAACTGCTCATATGAACCAAGGAGGCCCTAAAAAATTTTTGGGCAAGATGCGAGTCCAGGCCCCGGGACGTGGCCCGGGCGTGAGTAATAGTCCACGAAAACGAGTAATTGGAACATTTTCGGGCAGGGTTATTTTTTTTGACGGGTTCCTTCCCGGGGTTCCCAATAGGGTCTCAGTAAATTTTGGGGGCTTCAAGCCCCAAGGGCCTCTAAAAGGCCTCCCGAGTCGGTTATCGATATTTGTCGGAATTACGGAGGTGGGATTGGAAGGCATCCAGTGACCCGTTTTGGGGCATGTTTATATTCCAATGGGCCTAATATGGCCCAAGGAGGCACTGAAAAAAATTTGGGCAAGAACCGACTTCGGGCCCCGGGACGTGGCAAGGACGTGAGCAATAGTCCACGAAAGCGGGTAAATCGAAAAATTTTCGGGCAACGTGATTCTTTTTGACAGGTGCGTTCCCGGGGTCCCATTAGGGTCTCTGTAAATTTTGGGGGGCTTCTTGCGCCACAAGGGCCTCTAAATAACCTACCGAGTCAGTTATCGATATTGCTCGGAATTACGGAGGTGGGATTGGAAGGCATCCGGTGCCAGTTTTGGGCATGTTACTTTTCCAAAGGGCCTCATTGAACCAAGGAGGCCCTAAATTTTTTTGGGAAAGATCCGACTATGGGCCCCGGGACGTGACCGGGGCGTGAGTAATAATCCACGAAACGGGTTAATCGGACCATTTTCGGACAGGGTGATTTTTTTTTAACGGGTGCCTTCCCGGAGGTCACAATAGTGTCTCTGTAAATTTAGGGGGGCTTCTTGCCCCAAAAGAGCCTCTAAATAACCTACCGAGTCGGTTATTGGTATTGCTCGGAATTACGGAGGGGGATTGGAAGGCATCCGGTGCCAGTTTTTAGACCTGTTACTGCTCCAAAGGGCCTCATATGAACCAAGGAGGCCCTAAAAAATTTTTGGGCAAGATGCGACTCTGGGCTACGGGACTTGGCCGGGGAGTGAGTAATAGTCCACGAAAACGGGTAAATCGGAACATTTTCGGGCAGGGTGATTTTTTTTGACGGGTGCCTTCCCAGTGTTCCCAATAAGGTCTCTGTAACTTTGGGTGGCTTCTTGCCCGAAAAGGTCCTCTAAATGGCCTTCCGAGTCGGTTATCTGTATTGGTCGGAATTACGGAGGTGGGATTGGAAGGCATCTGGTGCCCGGTTTTGGGGCATGTTAAGGTTCTATAAGCCCTCATATGGCCCAAGGAGGCGTTAAAAAAATTTTGGGCAAGAAACGACTCCGGGTCCCGGGACGTGGCTGGGGCGTGAGTAATAGTCCACGAAAACGGGTTAATCGGAAGATTTTCGGGCAAGGTAATTTTTTTAACGCGTGCCTTCTAGGGGGTCCCAATAGGGTATCTGTAAATTTTGGGGGGATTCTTGCCCCAAAAGGGCCTCCCGAGTCGTTTATCGGTATTGTTCGAAATTACGGAGGAGGGATTGGAAGGCATCCGGTGCCTGGTTTTGGGGCATTTAATGGTTCCAAAGGGCCTCATATGGCCCAAGGAGGCTCTAAAATTTATTTGGGCAAGTTCCGACTCCAAGCTCCAGGACGTGGCCGGGGCGTGAGTAATAGTCCACGAAAAGGGTAAATCGGAAAATTTTCAGGCAGGATGATTTTTTTAGACAGGTGCCTTCCCGGGGTTCCCAATAGGGTCTCTTTAAATTTTGGGGGGCTGCTGACCCCAAAAGGCCCTCTAAATGGCCTCCCGAGTCGGTTATCGGTATTGGTCGGAATTACGGAGGTGGGATTGGAAGGCATCCGGTTCCCGGCTTTGGCGCATTTTAATGTTCCTAAGGGCCTCATATGGACGAAGGAGGCCCTTAAAAAATTTTTGGGCAAGATCCGGCTCCGGGCTCTGGGACGTGGCCGGGGCGAGATTAATAGTCCACGAAAACGGGTAAATCGGAAAATTTTCAGGCAGGGTGATTTTTTTTGACGAGTGCCTTCCCACGGGTCCCAATAGGGTCTCTTTAAATTTTTGAGGGCTGCATGCCCCAAAAGGGCCTCTAAATGGTCTCCCGAGTCGGTTATCGGTATAGGTCGGAATTACGGAGGTGTGATTGGAAGGCATTCGGTGCCCGGTTTTGGGGCATATTATGGGTCCAAAGGGCCTCATTTGGCCCAAGGAGGCCATAAAAAAATTTGGGCAAGATCCGACTCCGGGACCCGGGACGTGGCCGTGGCGTGAGTAAAGTCCACGAAAACGGGTAAATCGGAACAATTTGGGGCAGAGTGATTTTCTTTGACGGGTACGTTCCCTGGGGTCCCAATAGGGTCTCTGTAAATTTTAGGGGGCTTCTTGCCCCAAAAGGGCCTCTAAATGGCCTCCCGAGTCGGTTATCGGTATTGGTCGGAATTACGGAGGTGGGATTGGATGGCATCCGGTGCCCGGTTTTGGGGCATGTTAAGGTTCTAAATGACCTCATATGGCCGAAGGAGGCGTTAAAAAATTTGTGGCCAAGATCCGACTCCGGGCCCCAGGACGTGGCCTGGGCGTGAGTAATAGTCCATGAAAACGGTAAATCGGAACATTTTCGGGCATATTGATTTTTTTTTACGCGTGGCTTCCTGGGGGTCCTAATAAGGTCTCTGTAAATTTTGGGGGGATTCTGGCCCCAAAGGGGCCTCCCGAGTCGGTTATCGGTATTGGTCGAAATTACGGAGGTGGGATTTGAAGGCATCCGGTGCCCGATTTTGAAGCATGTTACTGTTCCTAAGGGCCTCATATGGCCCAAGGAGGCCCTAAAAATTTTTGGGCAAGATCCGACTTAGGGCCATGGGTAATATTCCATGAAAACAGGTAAATCAGAACATTTTCGGGCAGGGTTATTTTTTTTGATGGGTGTCTTCCTTGGGGTCCCAATAGAGTCTCCGTAAACTTTAGGGGGCTGCTGGCTCCAAAAGGGCCTCTAAATGGCCTCCCGAGTCAGTAATCGGTATTAGTCGGAATTACGGAGGTCCGATTGGAAGGCATTCGGTGCCCGGTTTTGGAGAATGTTTAGGTTCCAAAGGGGTTTATATGTCCTAAGGAGGCCCTAAAAAATTTTTGGGCAAGATTTGAGTCCAGGCCCCGGGACGTGGCCGGGGAGTGATCAATAGTCGACGAAAACGGGTAAATCGGAACATTTTCGGGCAGGGTGATTTGTTTTTGACAGGTGCCTTCCTTGGGGTCCCAATAGGGTCTCTGTAAATTTTGGGGGGTTGCTGGCCCCAAAAGGGCCTCTAAATGGCATCCCGAGTCAGTTATGGGTATTGGTCGGAATTACGGATGTGGGATTGGAAGCCATCTGGTGCCTGGTTTTGGGGCATGTTAAGGTTTCAAAAGGCCTTGTATGGCCCAAGGAGGCCCTAAAATTTTTTTTGGCTAGATCCGACCCCGGGCCCAGTGACGTGGCCAGGGCGTGAGTAATAGTCCACGAAAACGAGTAAATCGGAACATTTTCGGGCAGGATGATTTTTTTTGACCGGTGCCTTACCAGGATTCCCAATAAGGTCTCTGTAAATTTTTGGGGGCTTCTTCCCCCAAAAGGGCCTCTAAATGGCCTCCCGAGTCGGTTATCGGTATTAGTCGAATTACGGAGGTCCGATTGGAAGGCATTCGGTGCCCGGTTTTGGGCCATGTTTAGGTTCAAAAGGGTCTTATATATCCCAAGAAGGCCTTAAAAACTTTTTGGGCAAGATTCGACTCAAGGCCCCGGGACGTGGCCGGGGCGTGATTAATAGTCGACGAAAACGAGTAATCGGAAAATTTTCGGGCAGGGTGATTTTTTTTGATAGGTTTCTTCCTGGGGGTCCCAATAGGGTCTCTGTAAATTTTGGGGGGTTGATGACCCCAAAAGGGCCTCTAAATGGCCTCCCGAGTCAGTTATCGGTATTGGTTAGAATTACGGATGTGGGATTGGAAGGCATCCGGTGCCCGATTTTGGGCATGTTAAGGTTCCAAAGGGCCTCATATGGCCCAAGGGTGCTCTACAAAAAGTTTGGGCACGATGCGACTCCGGGCCCCGGGACATGGTCGGGGCTTGAGTAATAGTCCATTAAAACGAGTAAATCGTAACATTTTCGGGCTGGGTGATTTTTTTTGACGGGTGCCTTCCCATGGGTCCCAATAGGATCTTTGTAAATTTTGGGGGGACTTCTTGCCCAAAAGGGCCTCTAAATGGCCTCCCGAGTCGGTTCTCGGTATTGGTCGGAATTACGGAAGCGGTATTGGAATGCATCTGGTACCCGGTTTTGGGGCATATTAAGGGTCCAAAGGGCCTCATTTGGCCTAAGGAGGCCCTAAATTTCATTTGGCACAATCCGACTCAGGACGTGGCCGAGGCGTGAGTAATAGTCCACGAAAAAGGGTAAATCGGAACATTTATGGGCAGGGTGATTTTTTTTGACGGGTGCCTTCCCGGGGGTCCCAATAGGATGTCTATAAATTTTTGGGGGCTACTGGCCCCAAAAGGGCCTCTAAATGGCCACCCGATTCGGTTATCGGTATTGGTAAGAATTACGGAGGTTGGATTGGAAGGCATCCGGTGCCCGGTTTTGGGGCATGTTAAGGTTCCAAAGTGACTCATATGGCCCAAGGCGGCCCTAAAAAATTTTTGGGCAAGATCTGACTTCGGACCCCGGCACGTGGCCGAGGCGTGAGTAATAGTCCACGAAAACGGGTAAATCAGAACATTTTCGGACAGGGTGATTTTTTTTGACGGGTGCCTTCCCGGGGGTCCCAATAGGATCTCTGTAAATTTTGGGGGGCTGCTGGCCCCAAAAGGGCCTCTCAATGGTCTCCCGAGTCGGTTATCGGTATTGGGCGAAATTACGAATGTGGGATTGGAAGGCATCCTGTGACCGGTTTTGGGGCATGTTTAGGGCCTCAAAATGGCCTCCCGAGTCGGTTATCGTTATTGGTCGGAATTACGGAGGTGGGATTGGAAGGCATCCAGTGCTCGGTTTTGGGGCATTTTAAGTTTCCAAAGTGACTCATATGTCCCAAGGAGGCCCTAAAATTTTTTAGGCAAGATCCGACTCCGGGCACGGGAAGTAGCAGAGGCGTGAGTAATAGTCCACGAAAACGGGTAAATCGGAACATTTTCGGGCAAGGTGATTTTTTTTGACGGGTGCCTTCCCGGGGGTCCCAATAGGATCTCTGTAAATTTTGGGGGGCTGCTGGCCCTAAAAGGGCCTCTAAATGGCCTCCTGAGTCGGTTATCGGTATTTGTCGGAATTACGGAGGTGGGATTGGAAGGCATCCGGTGCCCGGTTTTGGGGCATGTTAAGGTTCCAAAGGGCCTCATATGGCCAAAGGGGGCTCTATAAAAAGTTTGGGCAAGATGCGACTCCGGGCCCTGGGACGTGGCCGGGGCGTGAGTAATAGTCCACGAAAACGGGTAAATCGGAACATTTTCGGACAAGGTGATTTTTTTTGACGGGTGCCTTCCCGGGGGTCCCAATTGGATCTCTGTAAATTTTTGGGGACTGCTGGCCCCAAAAGGGCCTCTAAATGGACACGCGAGTCGGTTATCGGTATTGGTCATAATTACGAAGGTGGGATTTGGAAGGCATCCGGTGCTCGGTTTTGGGGCATGTTAAGGTTCCAAAGTGACTCATATGGCCCAAGGAAACCCTAAAAAATTTTGGGCAAGATCCGACTCCAGGCCCCGGGACCTGGCCGAGGCGTGAGTAATAGTCCACGAAAACGAGTAAATCGTTTCGGACAGGGTGATTTTTTTTGACAGGTGCCTTCCCGTGGGTCTTAGTAAGGTCTTTGTAAATTTTGGGGGGCTTCTTGCCCGAAACGGGCATCTAAATGGCCTCCCGAGTCAGTTATCGGTATTGGTCGGAATTACGGAGGTGGGATTGGAAGGCATCCGGTGCCCGGTTTTGGGGCATGTTAAGGTTTCAAATTTACTCATATTGCCCAAGGAGGCCCTAAATTTTTTTGGGCAAGATCCGATTCTGGGCCCCAGGACGGAGCCGATGCATGTGTAATAGTCCACGAAAGCGGGTAAATAGGAACATTTTCGGACAGGGTATTTATTTTTGTCGGGTGCCTTCCCAAGGATCCTAATAGGATCTCTGTAAATTTTGGGGGGATGCTGGCCCCAAAAGGGCCTCTAAATGGCCTCCCGAGTCGGTTATCATTATTGGTCGGAATTACGGATATGGCATTGGAAGGCATCCGTTGCCCGATTTTGGGGGATGTTAAGGTTCAAAACTTCCTCGTATGGACCAAGGAAGCCCTTAAAAATTTTGGGCAAGATGCGACTCTGGGCCCCGGGACGTGGCCGGGGCGTGAGTAATTGTCCACGAAAACGGGTATATCGGGACATTTTCGTGCAGGGAGATTTTTTTTACGGGTGCCTTCCCTGGGGTCCCAATAGGGTCTATGTAAATTTTGGGGTGCTTCTTGCCCCAAAAGGGCCTTTAAATGGCCTCCTTAGTCGGTTATCGGTATTGGTCGGAATTACGGAGGTGGGATTGGAAGGTATCCGGTGCCAGGCTTTTGGGCATGTTAGGGTTCCAAAGGGCCTCATATAGGCCAAGGAGGCCCTAAAACATTTTCGCAAGATCCGACTCCGGGCCCCGGGACGTGGTAGAGGCGTGAGTAATAGTCCACGAAAACGGGTAAATCGGAACATTTCGGACAAGGTGATTTTTTTTTACGGGTGCCTTCCTGGGGGTCCCAATAGGATCTCTATAAATTTTTGGGGGCTGCTGGCCCAAAAAGGCCTCTAAATGGCCACGCGAGTCGGTTATCGGTATTGGTGGGAATTACGGTGGTGGGATTGGAAGGGATCCGGTGCCCGGTTTTGTTGGCATGTTAAGGTTCCAAAGTGACTCATAGGGCCCATGGAGGCCCTAAATTTTTTTGGGCAAGATCCTACTCCGGGCCCCGGACGTCTTAGAGGCGTGAATAATGGTCCACGAAAACAGGTAAATCGGAACATTTTCGGACAGGGTGATTTTTTTTGACGGGTGCCTTCCGGGGGTCCCAATAGGATCTCTGTAAATTTTAGGGGGCTGCTGGCCCCAAAAGGGCCTCAAATTGGCCTCCAGGGTCGGTTATCGGTATTGGTCGGAATTACGGAGGTGGGATTGGAAGGCATCCGGTGCCCGGTTTTGGGGCATGTTAAGGTTCCAAAGGGCCTCATATGGCCCAAGGGGGCTCTAGAAAAATTTTGGGCAAGATGCGACTGCGGGCCCCGGGACGTAGCTAGGGCGGGAGTAATAGTCCACGAAAACGGGTAAATCGAAACATTTTAGATCAGGGTGAGTTTTTTTTACGGGTGCCTTCCCGTGGGACCCAATAGGATCTCTGTAAATTATGGGGGGCTTCTTGCCCCAAAAGGGCCTCTAAATGGCCTCCCGAGTCGGTTATCGGTATTAGTCGAAATTACGAAGGTTGGATTAGAAGGCATCCGGTGCCCGGTTTTGGGGCATGTTAAGGTTTCAAAGTGACTCATATCGCTCGAGGAGGCCCTAAATTTTTTTGGGCAAGATCCGATTCCGGGCCCCAGGACGTGTCCGAGCCGTGAGTAATAGTCCACGAAAACGGGTAAATAGGAACATAGTCCATGAAAACGAGTAAATCGGACCATTTTCGGGCAAGGTGATTTTTTTTGACGGGTGCCTTCCCGGGGGTCACAATAGGGTCTCTGTAAATTTTGGGGGGCTTCTTGCCCCAAAGGGGCCGCTAAATAACATACCGAGTCGGTTATCAGTATTTGTCGGAATTACGGAGATGGGATTGGAAGGCATCCGGTGCCAGGTTTTAGGCATGTTACTGTTCCAAAGGGCCTCATATGAACCAAAGAGGCCGTAAAAATACTTTGGGCAAGATGCGACTCCGGGCCCCGGGACGTGGCCGGGGCGTGAGTAATAGTCCACGAAAACGGGTCAATCAGAATATTATCGGGCAGGGTGATTTTTTCTTACGGGTTCCTTCCTAGGGTTCCCAATTGGGTCTCAGTAAATTTAAGGGGGCTTCAGGCCCCAAAGGGCCTCTAAATGGCCTCCCGAGTCGGTTATCGGTATTTGTCGGAATTACGGAGGTGGGATTGGAAGGCATCCGGTGCCCTGTTTTGGGGCAAGTTTATGTTCCAGTGGGCTTAATATGGCCTAAGGAGGCACTGAAAAAAATTTGGGAAAGATCCGACTTCGGGCCCCGGGACGTGGCCGGGGCGTGAGCAATAGTCCACGAAAACGGGTAAATCGAAAATGATTCGGGCAACGTGATTTTTTTTAACAGGTGCCTTCCCGGGGTCCCAATAAGGTCTATGTATATTTTGGGTGGCTTCTTGCCCGAAAAGGGCCTCTAAATACTCTACCGAGTCGGTTATCGGTATTGGTCGGCATTACGGAGGTGGGATTGGAAGGCATCCGGTGCCCGGTTTTGGGCCTTGTTAAGGTTCCAAAGGGCCTCATATGGCCCAAGGAAGCTCTAAAAAATTTTTGGGCAAGATGCGACTCCGGTCCCCAGGACGTGGCCGGGGCGTGATTAATAGTCCAAGAAAATGGGTAAATCGGAACATTTTCAGGCAGGGTGATTTTTTTTTGAGGGGTTCCTTCTAGGGGTTCCTAGTAGGGTCACAGTAAATTTTGGGGGGCTTCTAGCCCCAAAGGGCCACTAAATGGCCTCAAAAGTCGGTTATCGGTGTTGGTCGGAATTACGGAGATGGGATTGGAAGGCATCCGGTGCCCGGTTTTGGGGCATGTTAAGGTTCTATAGGCCCTCATATGGCCCAAGGAGGAGTTAAATTTTTTTTGGGCAAGATACGACTCCGGGTCCCGGGACGTGGCTGGGGCGTGAGTAATAGTCCACGAAAACGGGTAAATCAGAACATTTTCGGGCAAAGTAATTTTTTTTAACGCGTGCCTTCTAGGGGGTCCCAATAGGGTATCTGTAAATTTTGGGGGGCTTCTTGCCCCAAAATGGCCTCCTGAGTCGGTTATCGATATTGGTCGGAATTACGGAGGTGGGATTGGAAGGCATCCGGTTCCCGGTTTTGGGGCATGTTAAGGTTCCAAAGGACCTTATATGGCCCAAGGGGCTCTAGAAAAATTTTGGGCAAGATGCGACTGCGGGCCCCGGGACGTGGTAGAGGCGTGAGTAATAGTCCACGAAAACGGGTAAATCGGAACATTTTCGGACAAGGTGATTTTTTTTGACGGGTGCCTTCCCGGGGGTCCCAATAGGATCTCTGTAAATTTTGGGGGGTTGCTGGCCCCAAAAGGGCCTCTAAATGGCCTCCTGAGTCGGTTATCGGTATTTGTCGGAATTACGGAGGTGGGATTGGAAGGCATCCGGTGCCCGGTTTTGGGGCATGTTAAGATTCCAAAGGGCCTCATATGGCCAAAGGGGGATCTATAAAAAGTTTGGGCAAGATGCGACTCCGGGCCCTGGGACGTGGCCGGGGCGTGAGTAATAGTCCACGAAAACGGGTAAATCGGAACATTTTCGGACAAGGTGATTTTTTTTTACGGGTGCCTTCCCGAGGGTCCCAATTGGATCTCTGTAAATTTTTGGGGACTGCTGGCCCCAAAAGGGCCTCTAAATGGACACGCGAGTCGGTTATCGGTATTGGTCATAATTACGAAGGTGGGATTTGGAAGGCATCCGGTGCTCGGTTTTGGGGCATGTTAAGGTTCCAAAGTGACTCATATGGCCCAAGGAAACCCTAAAAATTTTTGGGCAAGATCCGACTCCAGGCCCCGGGACCTGGCCGAGGCGTGAGTAATAGTCCACGAAAACGAGTAAATCGTTTCGGACAGGGTGATTTTTTTTGACAGGTGCCTTCCCGTGGGTCTTAGTAAGGTCTTTGTAAATTTTGGGGGGCTTCTTGCCCGAAACGGGCATCTAAATGGCCTCCCGAGTCGGTTATCGGTATTGGTCGGAATTACGGAGGTGGGATTGGAAGGCATCCGGTGCCCGGTTTTGGGGCATGTTAAGGTTTCAAATTTACTCATATTGCCCAAGGAGGCCCTAATTTTTTTTGGGCAAGATCCGATGCTGGGCCCCAGGACGGGGCGATGCATGTGTAATAGTCCACGAAAGCGGGTAAATAGGAACATTTTCGGACAGGGTATTTATTTTTGTCGGGTGCCTTCCCAGGGGTCCTAATAGGATCTCTGTAAATTTTGGGGGGATGCTGGCCCCAAAAGGGCCTCTAAATGGCCTCCCAAGTCGGTTATCATTATTGGTCGGAATTACGGATATGGCATTGGAAGGCATCCGTTGCCCGATTTTGGGGGATGTTAAGGTTCAAAACTTCCTCGTATGGACCAAGGAAGCCCTTAAAAATTTTGGGCAAGATGCGACTCTGGGCCCCGGGACGTGGCCGGGGCGTGAGTAATTGTCCACGAAAACGGGTATATCGGGACATTTTCGTGCAGGGAGATTTTTTTTACGGGTGCCTTCCCTGGGGTCCCAATAGGGTCTATGTAAATTTTGGGGTGCTTCTTGCCCCAAAAGGGCCTTTAAATGGCCTCCTTAGTCGGTTATCGGTATTGGTCGGAATTACGGAGGTGGGATTGGAAAGTATCCGGTGCCAGGTTTTTGGGCATGTTAGGGTTCCAAAGGGCCTCATATGGGCCAAGGAGGCCCTAAAACATTTTGCGCAAGATCCGACTCCGGGCCCCGGGACGGTAGAGGCGTGAGTAATAGTCCACGAAAACGGGTAAATCGGAACATTTCGGACAAGGTAATTTTTTTTTACCGGTGCCTTCCTGGGGGTCCCAATAGGATCTCTGTAAATTTTTGGGGGCTGCTGGCCCAAAAGGGCCTCAAAATGGCCACGCGAGTCGGTTATCGGTATTGGTGGGAATTACGGAGGTGGGATTGGAAGGGATCCGGTGCCCGGTTTTGTTGGCATGTTAAGGTTTCAAAGTGACTCATATGGCCCATGGAGGCCCTAAAATTTTTTGGGCAAGATGCTACTCCGGGCCCCGGACGTCTTAGAGGCGTGAGTAATAGTCCACGAAAACAGGTAAATCGGAACATTTTCGGACAGGGTGATTTTTTTTGACGGGTGCCTTCCCGGGGGTCCCAATAGGATCTCTGTAAATTTTAGGGGGCTGCTGGCCCCAAAAGGGCCTCTAAATAGCCTCCAGGGTCGGTTATCGGTATTGGTCGGAATTACGGAGGTGGGATTGGAAGGCATCCAGTGCTCGGTTTTGGGGCGTGTTAAGGTTCCAAAGGGCCTCATATGGCCCAAGGGGGCTCTAGAAAAATTTTGGGCAAGATGCGACTGCTGGCCCCGGGACGTAGCTGGGGCGGGAGTAATAGTACACGAAAACGGGTAAATCGGAACATTTTCGAGCAGGGTGAGTTTTTTTTACGGGTGCCTTCCCGTGGGACCCAATAGGATCTCTGTAAATTATGGGGGGCTTCTTGCCCCAAAAGGGCCTCTAAATGGCCTCCCGAGTCGGTTATCGGTATTAGTCGGAATTACGGAGATTGGATTAGAAGGCATCCGGTGCCCGGTTTTGGGGCATGTTAAGGTTTCAAAGTGACTCATATCGCTCGAGGAGGCCCTAAAATTTTTTGGGCAAGATCCGATTCCGGGGCCCAGGACGTGTCCGAGCCGTGTGTAATAGTCCACGAAAACGGGTAAATAGGAACATAGTCCATGAAAACGAGTAAATCGGACCATTTTCGGGCAAGGTGATTTTTTTTGACGGGTGCCTTCCCGGGGGTCACAATAGGGTCTCTGTAATTTTTGGGGGGCTTCTTGCCCCAAAAGGGCCGCTAAATAACATACCGAGTCGGTTATCAGTATTTGTCGGAATTACGGAGATGGGATTGGAAGGCATCCGGTGCCAGGTTTTAGGCATGTTACTGTTCCAAAGGGCCTCATATGAACCAAAGAGGCCCTAAAAATACTTTGGGCAAGATGCGACTCCGGGCCCCGGGACGTGGCCGGGGCGTGAGTAATAGTCCACGAAAACGGGTCAATCAGAATATTATCGGGCAGGGTGATTTTTTTTTACGGGTTCCTTCCTAGGGTTCCCAATTGGGTCTCAGTAAATTTAAGGGGGCTTCAGGCCCCAAAGGGCCTCTAAATGGCCTCCCGAGTCGGTTATCGGTATTTGTCGGAATTACGGAGGTGGAATTGGAAGGCATCCGGTGCCCTGTTTTGGGGCAAGTTTATGTTCCAGTGGGCTTAATATGACCTAAGGAGGCACTGAAAAAAAATTGGGAAAGATCCGACTTCGGGCCCCGGGACGTGGCCGGGGCGTGAGCAATAGTCCACGAAATCGGGTAAATCGAAAAATATTCGGGCAACGTGATTTTTTTAACAGGTGCCTTCCCGGGGTCCCAATAAGGTCTATGTATATTTTGGGTGGCTTCTTGCCCGAAAAAGGCCTCTAAATAACCTACCGAGTCGGTTATCGGTATTGGTCGGCATTACGGAGGTGGGATTGGAAGGCATCCGGTGCCCGGTTTTGGGCCTTGTTAAGGTTCCTAAGGGCCTCATATGGCCCAAGGAAGCTCTAAAAATTTTTTGGGCAAGATGCGACTCCGGTCCCCAGGACGTGGCCGGGGCGTGATTAATCTTCCAAGAAAATGGGTAAATCGGAACATTTTCAGGCAGGGTGATTTTTTTTGAGGGGTTCCTTCTAGGGGTTCCTAGTAGGGTCACAGTAAATTTTGGGGGGCTTCTAGCCCCAAAGGGCCAATAAATGGCCTCCAAAGTCGGTTATCGGTGTTGGTCGGAATTACGGAGATGGGATTGGAAGGCATCCGGTGCCCGGTTTTGGGGCATGTTAAGGTTCTATAGGCCCTCATATGGCCCAAGGAGGAGTTAAAATTTTTTTGGGCAAGATACGACTCCGGGTCCCGGGACGTGGCTGGGGCGTGAGTAATAGTCCACGAAAACGGGTAAATCGGAACATTTTCGGGCAAAGTAATTTTTTTTAATGCGTGCCTTCTAGGGGGTCCCAATAGGGTATCTGTAAATTTTGGGGGGCTTCTTGCCCCAAAAGGGCATCCCGAGTTGTTTATCGGTATTGGTCGAAATTACGGAGGTGGGATTGGAAGGCATCCGGTGCCTGATTTTGGGGCATGTAAAGGTTCCAAAGGGCCTCATATGCCCCAAGGAGGCCCTAAAAAATTTCGGGCAAGATCCGACTCCAGGCTCCTGGACGTGGCAGGGGCGTGAGTAATAGTCCACGAAAAGGGTAAATCGGAAAATTTTCTAGCAGGGTGATTTTTTTTGACAGGTGCCTTCCCGGGGGTCCCAATAGGGTCTCTTCAAATTTTGGGGGGCTGCTGACTAGAGCTTTCAATTCGGGTGTGTGGGTCGGGTCATGTCGGGTCGGGTGTTGCTCGGGTCGGGTCAAGTTCGGGTATCCATCTAGATGGGTCAGATCGGGTTTGGGTCGGGTTGGTTCGTGTCTGAATCACTTCGGGTTCGGTTCGGGTTCTGGTCGGATTGAACCCGGGTCCGTTAAGTTTTGGGTCGGTTTGGTTCAGATCGGGTTTGGAACAGGTTATTACGGTTAATTTCGGGTTTGGGTAAGGTTCGGGTCGGGTCAATGTCGGTTCGGGTCAACCTCGGATCGAGTTACACCCGGGTCCGGTCAACCTCGGATCGGGTTATGTTCGGGTTGGGTCAACCTCAGATCGGGTTATGATCGGGTCGTGTTGAACTCGGATCGGGTTATGCCCGGGTCGGGTCAACCTTGGTTCGGGTAATATCCGGGTCTGGTCAACCTCAGATCGGGTTATGATCGGGCCAGGTTAGCCTGGGATCAGGTCTAGGTCGGGTCGATTTCGTTTCGGGTCTAGTTCGGGTCGATTTTGTTTCAGGTCTAGGTCGTGTCGAACTCGGATTCGGCTATGAATAGGTCAAATTTTGTTCTAGTCAATTTAACATCATACCGGATTAGTTCGAGTCAATCAAATTTCGAAACCGGGGATTAATTCGAATTTGGTAAATATATATATATATATATTTGAGTGGCGATGAGTTTTTTCTAAATTAGTTTTAGTATGATCGATTGTTAACCAATATAACGAGACTACTTTCTAAGTCTTATACCAATAATCACCATTGAACGTTGTCCATTGAAATTGAGATTATGGTTTCGAAATTGGGGATATATATATTTATATTTGAGTGGCGATGAGTTTTTTCTAATTTAGTTTTAGTATGATCGATCGTTAACTAATACAACGAGACTACTTATTAAGTCTTGTACTAATAACCATCATTGAAAATTGTCCATTGAAATTGGGATTATGGTTTCGATATT
This sequence comes from Patellifolia procumbens, assembly GCA_947645195.1. Classification (NCBI taxonomy): domain Eukaryota; kingdom Viridiplantae; phylum Streptophyta; class Magnoliopsida; order Caryophyllales; family Amaranthaceae; genus Patellifolia; species Patellifolia procumbens. The sequence goes on from CANSGD010001342.1 coordinate 112,510, forward strand.
GGGGATTATATATATATATACTTGAGTGGTGATGAATTTATAAAATTTTCAATTTAGTTTTAGTATGATTGATCGTTAACAATATAACGAGACTACTTGTTAAGTCTTATACCAATAGATTAACCACCATTGAACATTGTCCATTGAAATCGAGATTATTTTTCGAAATTGGGGATTAATTCGAATTTGAGTTTATAAATTTTCCAATTTAGTTTTAGTATGATCGATCGTTAACTAATATAAAGAGAATACTTGTTAAGTCTTATAGCAATAAATTAACCACCATTGAATATTGTCCATTGAAATTGAGATTATGGTTTTGAAATTTAGGATTAATTCGAATTTGATATATATATATATATGTATTTATTTATTTGAGTGGCGATGAGTTTATAAATTTTCCAATTTAGTTTTAGTATGATTGATCATTAACCAATATAACGAGACTACTTGTTATGTCTTACATCAATAACCACCATTGAACATTGTCCATTGAAATCAGGATTATGATTTCGAAATTGGGAATTATATATATATATATATATATATATGTATATTTGAGTGGCGATGAGTTTATAAATATAATATACTAGGTAAATGAGTAAGACACTACAAATCTTAGACTATATATTAGATCAATCTTTAATATATTACGTTATTGAGTTAGATACTTAAGAGCCGTCGGTGTATTATATTAACCGTCATTATATTAGATTAATGAATAATATATTTAAGAAATTAGATCAATTATGAATAGATAACATCACTATATTAGATATTTAAGAGTCACGTATTATATCATTCATGATTCATCAAATGAATTGGATTAATGATTAAGATAAAGATATAGTTAAGATATATGTTAGACCAATCAATATAATAGTTAAAATCTATGTATAAAATCAGTTATCAATATATTAAACCATTGAGTTAGTTACTTAGGGCGACGTATTATATTAATCATTAATATAGTAGATCAATGAATAAGATGATTACATTCTATATATTACATTACTGAGTTAGATATTTTAAGAGCCATGTATTATATCAATGAAAACTAAATCAATGAATAAGATAGTTAATACTTAAGCTCTATGTTTCAGATCAATGATCAATATATTTTATTAGTGAGTTAAATACTTCAGAGCTGTGTATTATATCAACCATCAATACACCAGATCAATGAATACTATAATTAAGACTTAAGATCTATGTATCGGATCAACCATCAATATATTACATATGTGAGTTAGACACTTAAGAGCCATGTATTATATCAACCATCAATACACTATAACTGATTAGTATATCAAAAAACTATATTTATGGTAATAGTACGTAGTAATAAAATTAATACTATTAGATTAGATCAACTTTAAAAATAACTAATATAAGATCAGTGTATTAGATCAATCAACATATTAGATCAATACATTAGATCAATGTATAACTTATAAGATACTAAAGATCAATGTATTAGATCAAGGATTAAGATAGTGAAGACCAGCATATTATGTCAATTTACATATGTTCAAGATTAAACACATAGTTAAAACCATGTATTAGTGCAATCATCGGTACATTAGTGTATTAAATCAATCATCAATAGATACTTAAGCCATGTATTATATCGATCATCACTAGATCAATGAATAAGATAGTTAAGACTTACGATTTATGTATCAGAGCAATCATCAATATATCACATTATTGAGTTAGATACTTAAGAGCCGTGTATATTTTAACCATCAATACATTAGACCAATGAATAATATATAGGTCGTTAAGATCAATTTATTAGATCAATCATCAAATCAACTTATAAGATAGTTATTACAATGTATTAAATCAATCAATACGTTAGATCAATGTATAACTTATAAGATAGTTAAGGTCAATCTGTTAAACCAATCATAAATTTACCAGATAAGGGAATAAGATAGTGAAGATCAATATATTATATCCCTTTACATATGTTATAGACCAGATAAATAATTAAGATCTATATATTTGTTCAATCATTGATATATTAGCGTATTAAATCAATCATCGATATACTTATCAGTATATATGGTAGTTAAGATTAATGTATTAGACCAAAGAACAAGATATTTAAGATAAATGTAACAAATCCATCATCAATATATTAAATCAATCTAATAAGTAAGTTAAGTATAATATAGTAAATCAATTATTAATATATTAGATCAGCGTATGAGATAGTTATTAAGACTTGTATATTAGATAGAGCAATCATCAATACATTAGACCAATGTATATGATAGTTAAGAGTAATGTATTAAATCAATCGTCGATGTAATAGATCAACGGATACGATAATGTAATGTATTATATTAGTCAGTGTATAAGATAGTTAAGACTTGTATATTAGGTAGATCAATTATCAACATATTAGATCAGCATACACGATAGTTAAGAGTAGTGTATTAAATCAATCATCAATAGATACAATGTAGTAGGTATTAGATTAGGCATTAATACATTTAAGATACTTAAAAATTAAGATTAGTGTATTAGATCAATAACCAATATATTAGAATGGTGAGTAAAATAGTTAAGAGTTACGTATCAAAATATGCACATCCATTCTTCTAATCGAATACGAAATAAACATATTTAGTAAATTTGACTTAAAATCGAAGTATGCATAATTTGAAATTTGAAATTAAAACTAAAAGTTACTTGAGACATCAAATTTAAAATTTAATCCGAATATGATATGCGTCTGAAACAATTTGAAGGAAAAAGTCTGAGTCTCAATCCGAGAATATATAATTCGAATATGAGTAGGAATGAAAAGTCCGAGTTCAATCGAGATGAAGCGGACTTTGAATTTAATAAGTTCTATCCTAATTGGATTAAAAAAGATTACTTCTATTCTCCTTTGTTATACTTTTCAACGTTGGCTAAAATCAACCATTAGATTAAAAGCATCAATGGTCCAAAATCGCAAATCTTGAGTTGCACGGATTCATTAACTATACCGTTAGATGAGCAACATCCAACGGTTCCAACTCATCAGCAACAAATCCATGGAGGAATTGTTGAATCCCGCCAATTTTACAGCTTGTGGTGGTAATAATGATTCCAATACCAAAGCTTGATTTTTTTGAAATCCCGCCCCTTCTTTCTCCTTCCTATAAAAATTAACCTCCCACGATCCACTCTCCAATCACAATTAGAACCAAATTTAAATCTGAAACTTTGTTTCATAAATCATAAATGTCAGGAAGATAAATGGAGAAATGGGGTTGGGGAAGAGAGGAGCAACAAACATGAATATGAACAGCAGCCAACCCAAAAAGAAAAGGAAATTAGAAACCTTATTACAAATTCCATTAAGGTTCATGTCTTAGCCTCTTTCTATTCAATTTCAATTCTTACTCTCTATGGTTCGAATTGGGTGAATAATTCGTTCATGCCTGCACTGCCATCGATGACGAAGTCATATGCTGTTTGGTTTTGAAGGGTGTAGCATCAAAGTATACTCTTTAAGCATTTTGTTCTTAGTTATGTAATTGTATTTGTAAATTTGTATATTTTCAGTATTTGTTAAATTAAAGGTCGTCTTCAGTTTTTTTTATAGAGATAGTTAGATTTGCATTTTTTCAGTTCAGGTTAGTGTTAGGTAGATTTGCATTTCATTAAGTTCAGATGTTAGATTAGTGTCAGATATGGATTTGCATTTGTTTTGTCATATTGTTGAAAGAGAGGGGATGAGAGCAATGTGTAGAAGGAAGTGTAATAAGATGGCATATATTGGAATTACAATCTTTCATATTTGTTATTTTGGTTGTTTTTAATTATAAAAGAAATAGGTATTTTTGCTTTTCAATGTTGTAGATCGACTGATATGGATGTATTACTGCAAGGTGGTGTATGCTTTGTGAGTGCTGATAATTTTAAAATTGGTTAAAAATTGGCAAATTGTATTAAAGTGGCCACTAATTTTGTTATGTGTGTGGGTCTCAAAATTTGCATTAACGAGAAATGTGACTAATTTTCAGTTAATATATGGTTTGGTTTGATTCGATTTATAACAGTTTAAAAGGATTTCCAATTATTTTTTGTTAATATTTGGTGCGGTTCAAAACGGTTTTTGATGCAGTTAATTACAGTTCAGTTCCTTCTCGGTCCGGTTTCGATTCAGTTTCAGTTCGATTTAGTACTTTTGACTTTGAATCAGTTGATTTCAGTTCAATTATTTTTTCAGTTACGGGTTGCTTTCAATTCAGTTTATTTGGTTTGATTTCAGTTTAGTTAAGAGACTCTTGAAGTTCTTTTTGGTCGGAATCCGTCAACAAGGTGTGCATTTTAACAAAAAAAGGCAATGTAAGATGTTTTTTCACAAATAAATTATAAAAGGTGTTTTTTCACAATATTCATAACAAATAAGGTGTTTCCTCACACAATTTCCTAATTTTAATTTTAATTTGTTTGCTTTGTGTTGGTGGCATTGATAGTACGCAGGCTTTGAGTTTGCAATTTGGTGGGGAACGAGTATTCTTATTATACCGTTCTCGACTAACTATTTTCTTTAAAAGTCTATTAACCAAGTTTAATTGCTTCAGGGTCTCTTACTCTCTTGTATCATAATAATGTAATCATCCGGTAGGATATTTTAGGGTAGTTCACCTAGTTTTTTTTCAAAATAGAATGGTTTTTCTAACATATGCACTACTAGTTAGAAGATTTCCTTTCCCACAACAATGATACAAATAAACTTAATACTAATACATTAGATTAATGTTTAAGATAACTATTGTAGATTATAAATTATAGTCATGTGTGGTTTCGTTGGATTCGTCTCAACTTGTAGTTATTTATGATATAATGTTTATATTTTTTAGTTATACGTAATTAGAGATACTAAACTTTAAAGTTTTAACTTGGCATGCGTGCACAAGCAAATTGTTGCGTTTATTTCGTTACAAATGAAGTATTAATTTAAAATAGTAATTTAGAATGTTTAATAAAGGTATATTTTGAATTATTTAAATTGGATTAGAAGACATTAAAAAATATAAGGTATACATAATTTATAATATTAAATTAGAATGTTTAACTAAGGTTATTAGAATATTCAATAAAGGTCATGCTTCTAATCAAGCGGAATGTTGAATCAATAGTAAAAGCTAATAGTACAAATGTTCTATTGTAAATGTTAGATTTAAAATACTTGAAAGCAATTCATTAAAAAAAAATTATAAATACTTGTGGTCAGGTCGGGTCATGATCGGATCGGGTTAAGGTTAGGTCGGGTCGTGATCGGGTCAGGTTGAGGTCAGGTAGGGTTGTGATCGGGCCGGGTCGTGATCGGGTCGGGTTGAGGTCAGGTCGTTAGCAGGTCGGGTTGAGTTCAGGTCGGGTCATGATCGGGTCGGATTGAGGTCAGGTCGGGTAATTTTCGGGTCGGGTTGAGATCAGGTCGGGTCATGCTCGGTTCGGGTTGAAGCGGGTTAAGTCGAGTAAATTCGGATACACATTGAGTACGAGTCGGGTGCAAGTCGGGTTCAGGTCAACAATTGTCGGGCCGATTCGGTTACAGGTTAAGGTCGGGTCCGGTGCGGGTCGGGTTTAGGTCGAGGATTGGCGGGTGTCATTCGGTTACGGGTTGAGTTCGGGTGTATCATATTTCGGGTCGGATCGGGTCGGTTCCGGGTCGGGTTCAGTTCAAAATCCTGGAGCAGGTCAGCTTTTGACAGCTCTACTGCTGACCCCAAAAGGGCCTCCCGAGCAGGTCAGCTTTTGACAGCTCTACTGCTGACCCAAAAATCCTGGAGGTGGGATTGTAAGGCATCCGGTTCCCGGCTTTGGCACATGTTAATGTTCCAAAGGGCCTCATATGGACGAAGGAGGCCCTTAAAAAATTTTTGGGCAAGATCCGGCTCCGGGCCCCGGGACGTGGCCGGGGCGTGACTAATAGTCCACGAAAATGGGTAAATCAAAACAATTTCGGGCAGGGTGATTTTTTTTGACGGGTGCCTTCCCAGGGGTCCCACTAGGGTCTCTTTAAATTTTGGAGGGCTGCTGGCCCCAAAAGGGCCACTAAATGGCCTCCCGAGTCGGTTATCGGTATAGGTCGGAATTACGAGGTGTGATTGGAAGGCATCCAGTGCCCGGTTTTGGTGCACGTTAAGGTTCCAAAAGGGCTCATATGGCCCAAGGAGGCCTCAAAATTTTTTTGGGCAAGATCCGACTCCGGGCCCTGGGACGTGGCCGGGGCGTGAGTAAAGTCCACGAAAACGGGTAAATCGGAACAATTTGGGGCATAGTGATTTTCTTTGACGGGTGTGTTCCCAGGGGTCCCAATAGGGTCTCTGTAAATTTTGGGGGGCTTCTTGCCCCAAAAGGGCCTCTAAATGGCCTCCCGAGTCGGTTATCGGTATTGGTCGGAATTACGGAGGTGGGATTGGAAGGCATCCGATGCCCGGTTTTGGGGCATGTTAAGGTTCTAAATGGCTTCATATGGCCCAAGGAGGCGTTAAAAAAATTGTGGGCAAGATCCGACTCCGGGCCCCAGGATGTGGCCAGGGCGTGAGTAATAGTCCATGAAAACGGTAAATCGGAACATTTTCGGGCAGGGTGATTTTTTTTATCTCGTGGCTTCCCGGGGGTCCCAATAAGGTCCCTGTAAATTTTGGGGGGATTCTGGCCCTAAAGGGGCCTCTCGAGTCGGTTATCGGTATTGGTCGAAATTACGGAGGTGGGATTTGAAGGCATCCGGTGCCCAATTTTGGAGCATGTTACTGTTCCAAAGGGCCTCATATGGCCCAAGGAAGCCCCAAAATGTTTTTGGGCAAGATCCGACTTATTGCCCCGGGTAATAGTCCATGAAAAATGGTAAATCAGAACATTTTCGGGCAGGGTGATTTTTTTTTGATAGGTGTCTTCCCGGGGGTCCCAATAGAGTCTCTGTAAATTTTAGGGGGCTGCTGGCTCAAAAGGGCCTCTAAATGGCCTCCCGAGTCAGTTATCGGTATTAGTCGAAATTACGGAGGTCCGATTGGAAGGCATATGGTGCCCGATTTTGGGGCATGTTTAGGTTCCAAAGGGTCTTATATGTCCTAAGGAGGCCCTAAAATTTTTTTGGGAAAGATTCGACTTAAGGCCCCGAGACGTGGCCGGGGCGTGATCAATAGTCGACGAAAACGGGTAAATCAGAACATTTTCGGGCAGGGTGATTTGTTTTTGACGGGTGCCTTCCTTGGGGTCCCAATAAGGTCTCTGTAAATTTTGGGGGGTTGCTGGCCCCAAAAGGGCCTCTCAATGGCCTCCCGAGTCAGTTATCGGTATTGGTCGGAATTACGGAGGTTGGATTGGAAGGCATCCGGTGCCCGGTTTTGGGTCATTTTAAGGTTCCAAAGGGCCTCATATGGCCCAAGAAGGCCCTAAAATTTTTTTGGGCAAGATCCGACCCCAGCCCATAGACGTGGCCGGGGCGTGAGTAATACTCCACGAAAACGAGTAAATTGGAACATTTTCGGGCAGGGTGATTTTTTTTGACAGGAGCATTCTTAGGGGTCCCAATAGGGTCTCCTAAAATTTTGGGGGACTTCTTGCCCCAAAAGGGATCTCTAAATGGCCTCCCGAGTCGATTATCGGTATTGGTCGAAATTACGGAGGTGGGATTGAAAGACATCCGGTGCCCGGTTTTGGGGCATGTTAAGGTTCCAAAGGGCCTTATATGGCCCAAGGAGACATTAAAAAATTTTTGGGCAAGATCCGACCCCAGGCCCAGGGACGTGGCCGGGGCGTGAGTAATTGTCCAGGAAAACGAGTAAATTGGAACATTTTCGAGAAGGGTGATTTTTTTTGACGGGTGCCTTCCTAGGGTTCCCAATAAGGTCTCTGTAAATTTTGGGGGGCTTCTTGCCCCAAAAGGGCCACTAAATGGCCTCCCGAGTCGGTTATTGGTTTTGGTCGGAATTACGGAGCAGGGATTGGAAGGCAACCGATGCCCTGTTTTGGGGTATGTTAAGGTTCCAAAGGGCCTCATATGGCCAAAGGAAGTGCTAAAAAAATTTTGGGCAAGATGCGACTCCGGTTCCCGGGAGGTGGCCGGGGCGTGAGTAATAGTCCACGAAAACGGGTAAATCGGAACACTTTCGAGTTGGGTGATTTTTTTTGACAGGTGCTTTCCCGGGGGTCCCAATAGGGTCTCTGTAAATTTTGGGGGGCTTCTTGCCCCAAAAAGGCCTCTAAATTGCCTCCTAATTAGTTATCGGTATTGGTCGGAATTACGAAGGTGGGATTGGAAGGAATCTGGTGCCTGGTTTAGGGGCATGTTAAGGTTCCAAAGGGCCTCATATGGCCCAAGGAAGCCCTAAAATTTTTTTGGGCAAGATGCGACTCCGGTCCCTAGGATGTGGCCGGGGCGTGAGTAATAGTCCACAAAAAGGGTAAATTGGAACAATTTCGGGCAGGGTGACCTCTAAATTGCCTCCTGAGTTGGTTATCGGTATTGGTCGGAATTACGAAGGTGGAATTGGAAGGCATCTGGTGCCCGGTTTTGGGGCATGTTAAGGTTCCAAAGGGCCCTATATAGCCCCAAGAGGCCCTAACAATTTTTTTGGCAAGATCTGACTCCAGGCCTAAGACGTGGCCGGGGCGTGATCAATAGTCCACGAAAACGGGTAAATCGGAAAATTTCGGGCAGGGTGATTTTATTGACGGGTGCCTTCCTGGGGGTCCCAATAGGGTCTCTGTTAATTTTGTGGGGTTGTTGGCCCTAAAAGGGCCCCTAAATGGCCTTCAGAATCGGTTATCGGTATTGGTCTGAATTACGGAGGTGGTATTGGAAGGAATCCGACTCCAGGCCCGGGATGTGGCTGAGGCGTGAGTAATGGTCCATGAAAACGGGTAAATCGGAACATTTAGGCAGGGTGATTTTTTTAACGAGTGGCTTCCCGGGGGTCCCAATTGGGTCTCTGTAAATTTTGGGGGGATTCTGGCCCCAAAAGGGCCTCTAAATGGCCTCCTGAGTCGGTTATCGGTATTAGTCGGAATTACGGAGGTCCGATTGGAAGGCATCCGGTGCCCGGTTTTGGGGCATGTTTAGGTTCCAAGGTCTTATATGTCCCAAGGAGGTCCTAAAAAAAGTTTGGGCAAGATTCGACTCCAGGCCCTGGGACAGTGCCGAGGCGTGATCAATAGTCCACGAAAAAGGGTAAATCGTAACATTTTCGGGCAGGGTTATTTTATTTTGACGGGTGCCTTCCTTGGGGTTCCAATAGGGTCTCTGTAAATTTTGGGGGGTTGCTGGCCCCAAAAGGGCCTCTTAATGGCCTCCCGAGTCAGTTATTGGTATTGGCCGAAATTACGGAGGTGGGATTGGAAGGCATCCGGTGCCCGGTTTTAGAGCATGTTACTGTTCCAAAGGGCCTCATATGGCCCAAGGAGGCCCTTAAAATATTTTAGGCAGGATCCGACTCCGGGACCCGGGTAACAGTCCACGAAAACGGGTAAATCCAAACATTTTCGGATGGTGATTTTTTTTGATGGGTGTCTTCCCGGGGGTCTTGATAGGGTCTCTGTAAATTTTAGGGGGCTGCTGGCCCCAAAAGGGCCTCTAAATGGCCTCCCAAGTCGGTTATCGGTATTACTCGGAATTACGAAGGTCCGATTGGAAGGCATCCGGTGCTCGGTTTTGGGGCATGTTTAGGTTCCAAAGGCTCTCATATGTCCCAAGGAGGCCCTAAAAAGTTTTTGGGCAAGATTCGACTCCAGGCCCCGGGACGTGGCCGGGGCGTGATCAATAGTCCACTAAAACGGGTAAATCGGAACATTTTCAGGCATAGTGATTTTTTTTGACGGGTGCCTTCCTTGGGGTCCCAATAGGGTCTCTGTAAATGTTGGGGGGTTGCTGGCCCCAAAGGGCCTCTAAATGGCCTCCCGAGTCATTTATCGGTATTGGTCGGAATTACGGATGTGGGATTGGAAGGCATCCGGTGCCCGGTCTAGGGGCATTTTAAGGTTCCAAAGGGCCGCATATGGCCCAAGGAGGCACTAAAAGTTTTTTGGGCAAGATTCGACTCCGGGCCCCTAGACGTGGCCGGGACGTGAGTAATAATCCATCAAAACGAGTAAATCGGAACTTTTTTGGGGCAGGGTGGTTTTATTTCACGGTTGCCTTCTTAGGGGTCCCAATAGGGACTCTGAAAATTTTGGGGGCTTCTTGCCCGAAAAGGGCCTCTAAATGGCCTCCCGAGTCGGTTATCGGTTTTGGTCGGAATTACGGAGCTGGGATTGGAAGCCATCTGGGGCCCGGTTTTGGGGCATGTTAAGGTTCCAAAGGGCCTTATATGGCCCAAGGAGGCCCTAAAAAAATTTTGGGCAAGATCCGACCCCGGGCCCAGGGACGTGGCCGGGGCGTGAGTAATAGTCGACGAAAACCAGTAAATCGGAACATTTTCGGGCAGGGTGATTTTTTTTGACAGATGCCTTCCCTGGGGTCCCAATAGGGTCTCTGTATATTTTGGGGGGCTTCTTGCCCTAAAAGGGCCTCTAAATTGCCTCCTGAGTTGGTTATCGGTATTGGTCGGAATTATGAAGGTGGAATTTAAAGGCATCTGGTGCCCGATTTAGGGGCATGTTAAGGTTCCAAAGGGCGTTATATGGCCCAAGGAGACCCTAAATTTTTTTTGGGCAAGATCCGCCTCCAGGCCCCGTGACGTGGCTGGGGCGTGAGTAATAGTCCACGAAAACGGGTAAATCGGAACATTTTTGATGCACGGTGATTTTTTTTGACGGGTGCCTTCTCAGGGGTCCCAATAGGGTCTCTGAAAATTTTGGGGGGCTTCTTGCCCCAAAAGGGCCTCTAAATGAACTCCCGAGTCGATTATCAGTATTGACGGAATTACGGAGGTGGGATTGGAAGCCATCTGGTGCCCGGTTTTGGGGCACGTTAAGGTTCCAAAGGGCCTTATATGGCCCAAGGAGGCTCTAAATTTTTTTTGGGAAAGATCCGACCCCAGGCCCAGGGACTTTGCCGGGGCGTGAGTAATAGTCCACGAAAACGAGTAAATCGGAACATTTTCGGGCAGGGTGATTTTTTTTGACGGGTGCCTTCCTGGGGGTCCTAATAGGTCTCTGTAAATTTAGGGGGGTTGCTTGCCCCAAAATGGCCTTTAAATGGCCTCCAGAGTCGGTTATCGGTATTAGTGGGAATTACGAAGGTGGGATTGGAAGGCATCCGGTGCCCGGTTTTGGGGCATGTTTAGGTTCCAAAGGGCCTTAAATGGCCCAAGGAGGCCGTAACAATTTTTTGGGCAAGATTCGACTCCAGGCCCCGGGATGTGGCCGGGGCGTGGACAATAGTCCACGAAAACGAGTAAATCGGAACATTTCCGGGCAGGGTTATTTTTTTTGACGGGTGCCTTCCCGGGGGTCCCAATAGGGTCTATGTAAATTTTTGAGGGCTGCTGGCCCAAAAAGGGCCACTAAATGGCCTCCCGAGTCGGTTATCGGTATTAGTCGGAATTACAGAGGTCTGATTGGAAGACATCCGGTGCCTGATTTTAGGGCATGTTTAGGTTCCAAAGGGCCTTATATGTCCCAAGGAGGCCCTAAAAAAATTTTGGGCAAGATTCGACTCCAGGCCCTGGGATGTGGCCGGGGCGTGAACAATAGTCGACGAAAACGGGTAAATCGGAACATTTTCGGGCAGAGTTATTTTTTTTGACGGGTGCCTTATTAGGGGTTCCAATAGGGTCTCTTAAAATGTAGGGGGGCTTCTTGCCCCAAAAGGGACTCTGAATGGCCTCCCGAGTCGGTTATCAGTTTTGGTCGGAATTACGGACGGGGATTGGAAGCCATCCGGTGCCTGGTTTTGGGGCATGTTAAGGTGCCAAAGGGACTTATATGGCCCAAGGAGGCCCTAAAAAAATTTTGGGCAAGATCCGACCTCGGGCCCACTGATGTGGCCGGGGCGTGAGTTAGTTCACGAAAACAAGCAAATCGGAACATTTTCGGGCAGGGTGATTTTTTTTGACGGGTACCTTCTTAGGGGTCCCAATAGGGTCTCTGAAAATTTTGGGGGGCTTCTTGCCCCAAAACGGCCTCTAAATGGCCTCCCGAGTCAATTATCGGTATTGGTCGGAATTACGGAGGTGGGATTGGAAGCCATCCGGTGCCCGGTTTTTGGGCATGTTAAGGTTCCAAGGGCCTTATATGGCCCAAGCAGGCTCTAAAAAAATTTGGGCAAGATCCGACCCCGGGCCCACGGACGTGGCCGGGGCGTGAGTAATAGTCCATGAAAACGAGCAAATCGAAACATTTTCGGGCAGGGTGATTTTTTTGACGGGTGTCTTCCCAGGGTTCCCAATAAGGACTGTGTAAATTTTGGGGGGCTTCTTGCCCCCAAAGGGCCTCTAAATGGCCTCCCGAATCGGTTATCGGTATTGGTCGGAATTACGGAGGTGGGATTGGAAGGCATCCGGTGCCCGATTTTGGGGCATGTTAAGGTTCCAAAGGGCCTCATATGGCCCAAGGAAGCCCTAAAAAGTTTTTGGGCAAGATGTGACTCCGTTCCCTGGGACGTGGCCGGGGCGTGAGTAATAGTCCACGAAAACAGGAAAATCGGAACATTTTCGGGCAGGGTGATTTTTTTGACAGGTGCTTTCCCGGGGCTCCCAATAGGGTTTCTGTTAATTTTTGAGGGCTGCTGGCCCCAAAAGGGCCTCTAAATCGCCTCCCGAGTCGGTCATAGGTATTAGTCGAAATTACGGAGGTCCGTTTGGAAGGCATCCGGTGCCCGGTTTTGGGGCATGTTTAGGTTCCAAAGGGCCTTATATGTACCAAGGAGGCCCTAAAAAAATTTTGGGCAAGATTCGACTCCAAGCCCCAGGACGTGGCCAGGGCGTGATCAATAGTCCACGAAAACGGGTAAATCAGAACATTTTCGGGCAGAGTGATTTTTTTTACGGGTGCCTTCTTAGGGGTTCCAATAGGGTCTATGAAAATTTTGGGGCGCTTGTTGCCCCAAAAGGGCCTCTAAATGGCCTCCCGGGTCGGTTATCGGTTTTGGTCGGAATTATGGATGTGGGATTGGAAGCCATCCGGTGCCTGGTTTTGGGGCATGTTAAGGTTCCAAAGGGCCTTATATGGACCAAGGAGGCCCTAAAATTTTTTGAGCAAGATCCGACTCCGGGCCCACGGACGTGGCCGAGGCGTGAGTAATATTCCATAAAAACGAGTAAATCAGAACATTTTTGGCAGGGTGTTTTTTTTTACGGGTGCCTTCCCGGGGGTCCTTATAGGATCTCTGTAAATTTTGGGGGGCTGATGGCCCCAAAAGGGCCTCTAAATGGCCTCCCCAGTCGGTTATCGGTATTGGTGGGAATTACGGAGGTGGTTTTGGAAGGCATCCGGTGCCCGGTATTAGGGCATGTTAAGGTTCCAAAGGGCCTCAGATGGCCTAAGGAGGCCCAAAAAATTTTTTGGGCAAGATGCGACTCCGGGCTCCGGAACGCGAGTAAAGTCCACGAAAACGGGTAAATCGGAACATTTTCGGGCAGGGTGATTTTTTTTGAATGGGTTCCTTCTTGGGGGTCCCAATAGGATCTCTGTAAATTTTGGGGGGCTGCTGTCCCCAAAAGGGCCTCTAAATGGCCTCCCGAGTCGGTTATCAGAATTGGTCGGAATTACGGAGGTGGGATTGGAAAGCATCTGATAGGTTTTAGTCATATCACCTATTCAAAGATAAACCTACAGTCCTCTAACTATGGTAGTCAATGGAAGCAGGGTCGAATCCACAGGGAGACAGAGTTTCTAATTTAATATTCAATCTTAGCTACTCCAGATGAAATCAGGGAAGAATTAACTGAACTAAAGACTAGGCTGAGAAAGACAAATTAAATCGATGAATTAACTATGGACTAAAAACCTAGGGTATTAGGTCGGTCCAACATGCTTATACCAATCAAATAGGGTCAAGTACTATCAAAACCTAAGTCAAGAGTTGGGGGATTAGAGCATGTGTTGAGCTATGGTTAAGACTCGACGCTCATAGTTCAACAAACGAAGCATGTTCACTAACGTAATTAGAACTACTAACGTGTCCTAGCCCTCTAGTCATAAGACGGATCTGTGCAAACAACTATTAACCACAAGCAATCAATGAAATTGTACACTGACATTAATTACTCAATAAGAACAAACCACATCACAATCACCTTAATCAAGCCCTAGAAATTGATTGAAATCTAAATCACAATCATGGTATAAACATGGCTTTCCTATCTAACACCCTAGAAATTAAATTACTCACTCATAATCGAATTAACAACAACAAAACTAATATGAAACCCAATAATTGCATCATGAATAATTAAATAACTAAGCTAAGCAATTAAGAATAATAAAAGAGATTAGGGTAAAGAGGAATACCAATTGACAGAAAGCAGGAACTTTTATTGAAATCGAATAGGTTCAATCACCTTTAATCTAATCTAAAGTGTTTAAACTAGGCTAAGAACTATGAGAAATAAACTAGAGTCTAAAGCAGTAAAAAGATGTCTCTAAAATAATGAGGAAAAGGTATTTATAATACCCCTCAAGTCTAGCTAAAAACGGAATTAAAAAGACGAAAATCCGCGAGATTAAGCACATGACCCGATCGGGCCAACAACCACCCGATCGGGCCCACACACAATTTCAGCCCCCCTTTGTTTCCACGCAGCCAGCAGCACAAATGAAAATAAAATGGGTCAACCCGATCCAGGACCCGATTTGGTCTGGGATCGAGTCCTCAGCAATTTTGCCCAAAAGCGATCTCTTGGCGTGGTGAAGCAGCAGCAGAATTTGGGTCAGCAACCCGATCGGATCGGGCGGTCAGCACCCGATCGGGTCTGGGCCCATGGGTCCTCTCCCGATCGGATCGGGCATTCCTTGCTCGATCGGGTCCGCAACTTCTCTATCCGATCAATATTTCTTCGCCCGATCGGGCCATTTTTGCCCGATCAAAGTACGGAAAACTCCATTTTGACTCTTTGGCTCTCAATTCTTCACGTTTAGAGGTCTTGGGACCTCCTAAACTACCCATAAAGCTCGTGAGCCGTCCTACGTGCCTCGTAACATCTCGTAAAGTCGTGGTTGCTTCCAAATGGCTCGTGAATAAGGAGAAAACTCCCTAAAACCTGCAATTCAATATTAAAACACAAAACCATAACTATATACGATAGTTAGCACAAAATAGCTCCCAAGAGCTCCAATGACGCACAAATTAGCTTGTAAATAAGGGAGAAAAGTCTATATAAATACGTGATATCAAACTCCCCCAAGCTAAACCTTTGCTTGTCCTCAAGCAAACAGAACATGAACATGGAATAGATTGCCTCACCCCATAGATAAAAATCAATCAAAGCTCAAAACATTTTCAATACTAAGAATTGTTCAAGCTGGCATAATTCAAGTTTGGCTAATCAAATCCATCCAACCACCAATCATCCAAGCAATTTATCAAATTCAAGCATCCATAAGGCATACAAGTCCTGAAAAGGCTTCTCACAAGGGTGTCACTCCTCTCTACTTTGTGGCAGGGAAAGAATATGCCCGAACACTCACCAACCCGACCATAAATACCCTTCCTACTCACACTCTCATGTGTTTAAGAAGGTTCAATGACGCTCATCCTAGTCAAGTCGACTCAATTAGCAGACATACTCTTTAACTTTGACAAACTGACTCGAAATCAATCAAATGAACACTGCAGACACGAGCTCAAGAGGACTTTAGAGGGTTGTACTGGGGCTTAGCTAAAAGGTAGGGAATACTTTTGGGCAATGTGGTGGAAAAGCCAAGAAAGGGGGAGCATGAATCATTCAAACAAGGCCTAAGATGGCCTAAAAAACTCCCAACAACACCATAAAACCATGTAAAGTAACCCAACTCTCATAAATCAATGAAGAACTCATAACAAACCCAATTTTCAAGCAATGAAGCGAATATTTCTTTAAGAACGTACGTGAATGAAAGAACTTCGAATTCTTTTGAACTTTTATTTCATTTTTCTTTCATTTTTCTGAACTTCATTCACGCAACTCCAAAATTGCTTTTTCTTTTCTTTATCTCACTCTCAAACCACAACAAATACACTTTTAAATTCCTCAACAACCAAACCAAACCATGAAACCAATCTCAAACTCAACCCATACAAAAGCTCCCCCAAGCTAGGCTTGGAATAATATCAAGTTGAAGGCCTTGGGCTCATAATAGGGGTTTAAGTATCACGAAACAAGTCATTAGGCTCAGCAGGGCTAAGGAGGATAAAAGCATATCAAAAATTCACTTTGAAGCTCAAGAATAAGACAAAAGAACGCCTCTATCACAGCAAACTCTACAAGTCATCGAATATCAGACAAGTACGAAGTCAAAGTCAAGATCAATCCACTAAAGAGGAACTAAGACACAAGAAAAGACTGGATAATAATATAAATCCAATAGGCTACAAAGAGGCCTCATAGTCTAAAGTATGCAGCACAAAGTGCTCTAATATAATCCAAAAATGCTCGAAATCATAGCAATCAAACATCAAATCATAGCCTCAAGATCACAAATGCCCAGCTATCCAGAAAAAGAGATAGGGAATACAAACAGAACTCCTCCCCCAAGCTGAACTTGGCAGTGTCCTCAATGCCAAAGGTGACAAGGACTATGCTAAGAGGAAAAACGATGTTAGTACCCTTACTCTCGCTCACAAAAAAAGGAAGGAAAAAAAAATAAAATAAAGAGAAAAGAAAGAAGGGAAAGAAAGATACGAGTTGCCTCTCGCACAGCGCTGGTTTATAAAGGTCCGCACGACCATAATCCTCCATCTCTAAAATAGGAGGGGCTTGGCAATGAGTGCCACCCTCATCAAACATCTTTCGCCTCCAAATGTTCTTGATAATGCCTCCAGACGGCGAGGCAACCTTAGGTGTAGTTGGAACCTTCTCCACACCTACCTCATCCAAAACCTCATTCCTGCAACAAGATTGTTCAAGCATAGGTGCCTTAACAGCATTGGTTGGTTTAAAAATCACTTTATCATAACCAACACTCAGAGTTAAAGACCTAGACTTGACATCAATGACAGCACCAGCAGTACACAAAAATGGCCTACCCAAAATAATAGGAATCTGGGCATCCTCATCCATATCTAACACCACAAAATCAACAGGAATATAGAATTTCCCAACCCTCATAGGAACGTCCTCTAAAACACCTAGAGGGTATTTTATAGAACGATCAGCCATCTGTAAAGTGATTTGTGTGTATTAAGTGCTCCCATATTCAGTTTCTTATAAACAGATAATGGCATAATAGAAACAGAAGCACCTAAATCACACAAAGCCTTATCAATAAAAATAAGTCCAAGATGGCAGGGTATAGAAAAACTACCAGGATCTTTTAACTTTGGTGGGGTTTTATTTTGAATAAATGCACTACACTCTTCAGTAAGAGCGACACGTTCTACCCCACCAAAGTCTCTTTTCCTTGTTATCATGTCTTTCAGAAATTTGGCATAAACAGGTACTTGGGTAATTAAATCTGTGAATAGAATCGTTACCTCAAGGTTCTTAACCATAGCCAAGAACTTACCAAAATGTTGATCAACCTTTGATTGTTGCATCGTGTGAGGAAAAGGTAGCCTTGGTGTAAAAGGCGTTTCAAAAACCTTCACCTTTTTCTTCCCTATCTGTTCAGCTTCTGCAGACAAATCGATTTCAGACGTCGATTTCTTTCTATTTCCTTCCTCTACCACCCTCTTCTTCCCTACAGTTGGGGTAATCTCATCAACGGGCAACGGAGGGGCATCATATGCAATGCCGCTACGAAGAGTAATGGCATTCACATGTTCTCTCTGAACGGGTTGCCCTAGCAACTCCCCCTGACGCCTCTGTGCATTAGTTTCTGCCAATTAAGCAACTTGAGCGTCGAGAAGTTTGATGTGCTCCTCTTGGGCCCTCCGTGCTTCCTCATTGGCTTTCTTCATAGCCTGCATAGCCAACAACTGTCTCTCTTGAGCTCTTTGCGCCTCCTCATTAGTCTTTTGCATGCTCAATATTAGTTTCATCACTTAAGATATGGGAGGCTCTTGTGGGTTATTGTTTTGTGGAGGTGGGGTGGGAAAATTTTGTGGAGTTTGGAAATTATTGTGGTTATGGAAGTTTTGTGATGGGGGTCTCTGAAAGTTTTGTGGGGTTTGATAGTAAGAGGGTTTGGGATGGTTTTGTGGAGGTGGAGGATGATGGTTTTGTGGGTTTTGGTAGTTATGTGGAGGGGGGAAAGTTTGTGGTCTTTGTTGAAAGGCGTTTGCCTGCTCCATCTGAAGTTGACTGAACTGACAGTCATGCCCAAAGTGACCCTGAACACCACATACCTCGCAGTAAAATGAGGTAATGGGTGCTACGGCAGACATAGCATTGATACTCAAAGGGGGTGCTGCTGAGGAAGAGGAAGTGAAGATGTTAATCTGCTGACTCAGCTTCGCCATCTGCGAAGTCAATAATGCAATGGCATCTACCTCCAGTACCTTCCTCGTGAGGCTTCGAGAAGTGGAATGATCATTGGCTGCGAGGTTGGATAGAAACTCGTAGCCTACATCCACTTCCTTATCCAGAAAAACTCCTCCTCCAGACGAATCAACAATACTCTCGTATGAGGTTGCAGACCATTGTAAAATGTCTGCGTCAAGAACCATTTGTCCATGTTGTGGTGTGGACACTCTCTCTGTAAATCCCTAAACCTAGCTCACCCTTTCCGTAATGTTTCATCAGGCTCTTGGGAAAACGTGGCTAGCTTGTTTCTGATTTCTGCTGTTTTTGTAGGTGGATAGTACTCTCTCAGAAATGCAGCAGAAATCTCACTCCATTCTGTTTCTTTCACATCGTTCAGCCATTTCTGGGCTCTATCTCTCAGTGAAAACTCGAACAACCTAACTTTGAGTTGAGCTGGAGTGACACCGGCATGTTTAACGGTTCGACAAAGCTGTTGAAACCGCTGCAGATGATTTGCAGGGTCTTCAGTAGGATGCCCACCAAACTGATTGCTGAACCATGCTGATGAGTCCAGGCTTAATTTCGAAATTTGCCGCGGCAATGGTGGGCGTAGTAGGTCCAGTGGAGAGACCATCTGGGTTGGGCACCCCATAAGTTTTCAGTGACTTTGACAAGACTGAACTCAAGGTGTCTGTTCCAGAGGTGTTCAGTTGAACAGACTGCTTTTCTTTCTGATTTTTCTTTCGGATTCGCCTGATTGTCCTAGTAAGATCGGGATCCGCTGGAATGGGGGAACCGTTTCTTTGAGACCTGGGCATACAAAAGAAAAAAAAGAAGCAGTAAAACGTACCTCAATTGGAACAATGAAGTTCCAATGAGGCACAGAGAAGTAGACCAAATAATCAAATAAAAACTTAGAAAACAAGCCATCTCCCCGGCAACGGCGCAAAAATTTGATAGGTTTCAATCGTATCACCTATTCAAAGATAAACCTATAGTCCTCTAACTATGGTAGTCAATGCAAGCAGGGTCGAATCCACAGGGAGACAGAGTTTCTAAATTAATATTCAATCAATCAGCTACTCCAGATGAAATCAGGGAAGAATTAACTGAACTAAAGACTAGGCTGAGAAAGACAAATTAAATCGATGAATTAACTATGGACTAAAAACCTAGGGTATTAGGTAGGTCCACCATGCTTATACCAATCAAATAGGGTTAACTACTATCAAAACCTATGTCAAGAGTCGGGGGATTAGAGCATGTGTTGAGCTATGGTTAAGACTCAACGCTCATAGTTCAACATACGCCGCATGTTCACTAACATAATCAGAACTACTGACGTGTCCTAGGCCTCTAGTCATAAGACGGATCTGTGAAAACAACTATTAACCACAAGCAATCAATGAAATTGTACACTGAAATTAATTACTCAATAAGAACAAACCAAATCCCAATCACCCTAATCAAGCCCTAGAAATTGATAGAAATCTAAATCACAATCATGGTATAAACAAGGCTTTCCTATCTAACACCCTAGAAATTAAACTACTCACTCATAATCGAATTAACAACAACAAAACTAATATGAAACCCTCATAATTGCATCATGAATAATTAAATAACTAAGCTAAGCAATTAAGAATAATAAAAGAGATTAGGGTAAAGAGGAATACCAATTGACAGAAAGCAGGAACTTTTATTGAAATCGAATAGGTTCAATCACCTTTAATTTAATCTAAAGTGTTTAAACTAGGCTAAGAACTATGAGAAATAAACTAGAGTCTAAAGCAGTAAAAAGATGTCTCTAAAATAATGAGGAAAAGCTATTTATAATACCCCTCAAGTCTAGCTAAACACGGAATTAAAAAGACGAAAATCCGCGAGATTAAGCACAGGACCCGATCGGGCCAACAACCACCCGATCGGGCCCACACACAATTTCAGCCCCCCTTTGTTTCCACGCAGCCAGCAGCACAAATGGCAAGAAAATGGGTCAACCCGATCCAGGACCCGATTTGGTCTGGGATCGGGTCCTCAGCAATTTTGCCCAAAAGCGATCTCTTGGCGTGGTGCAGCAGCAGCAGAATTTGGGTCAGCAACCCGATCGGGTCGGGCGGTCAGCACCCGATTGGGTCTGGGCGCATGGGTGCTCGCCCGATCGGGTCCGTAACTTCTCTACCCGATCAATATTTCTTCGCTTGATCGGGCCATTTTTGCCCGATCAGAGTACGGAGAACTCCATTTTGACTCTTTGGCTCTCAATTCTTCACGTTTAGAGGTCTTGGGACCTCCTAAACTACCCATAAAGCTCGTGAACCGTCCTACATGCCTAGTAACTTCTCGTAAAGCCGTTGTTGCTTCCAAATGGCTGGGGAACAAGGAGAAAACTCCCTAAAACCTGTAATTCAACATTAAAACACAAAACCACAACTATATACGATAGTTAGCATGAAATAGCTCCCAAGAGCTCCAATGACGCACAAATTAGCTTGTAAATAAGGGAGAAAAGTCTATATAAATACGTGATATAAGCATCCGGTGCCCGGTTTTGGGGCATGTTAAGGTTCCAAAGGGCCTCATATGGCCCAAGGAGGCCCTAAAATTTTTTTGGGCAAGATGCGACTCCGGGCCCCGGGACGTGAGTAAAGTCCAAGAAAACGGGTAAATAGGAACATTTTCGGGCAGGGTGATTTTTTTTGACGGGTGCCTTCTTGGGGGTCCCAATAGGATCTCTGTAAATTTGGGGGGGTTGTTGGCCCCAAAAGGGCCTCTAAATGGCCTCCTCAGTCGGTTATCGGTATTGGTCGGAATTACGAAGATGGGATTGGAAGGCATCCGGTACCCGGTTTTGGGGCATGTTAAGGTTCCAAAGGGCCTCATATGGCCCAAGGAGGCCCTAAAAAAATTTTGGGCAACAAGAGACTCCGGGCCCTGGGACGTGGCCGGGGTGTGAGTAAAATAGTCAACGAAAACGGGTAAATCGGAAGATTTTCGGGCAGGTTGATTTTTTTTTGACGGGTGCCTTCCTGGGGGTCCCAATAGGATCTCTGTAAATTTTAGGGGGCTGCTGGCCCCAAAAGGGCTCCTAAATGGCCTCCCGAGTCGGTTATCGGTATTGGTGGGAATTACGGAGGTGGGATTTGAAGGCATCCGGTGCCTGATTTTGGGGCATGTTGAGGTTCTAAAGGGCCTCATATGGCCTAAGGAGGCCCTAAAATCTTTAGGGGCAACAACCGACTCCGGGCCCCGGGACTTGGCCGAGGCGTGAGCAATATTCCAAGAAAACTGGTAAATCGGAACATTTTCGGGCAGGGTAATTTTTTTGACGGGTGCCTTCCCGGGGGTCCCATTAGGGTCACTATAAATTTTTGGGGGTTCTTGCCCCAAACGGGCCTCTAAATTGCCTCCTGAGTCGGTTATCGGTATTGGTCGGAATTACGGAGGTGGGATTGGTATGCATCCGGTGCCCAGTTTTGGGGCATGTTAAGGTTCCAAAGGGCTTCATTTGGCCCAAGGAGGCCCTAATAAATTTTTGCGCAAAATCCGACTCCGGGCCTTGGGACGTGGCCGGGGGCGTGAGTAATAGTCCACGAAAACGGGTAAATCGGAACATTATCGGGCAGAGTGAATTTTTTTGACGAGTGCCTCCCGGGGGTCCCAATAGGCTCTGTGTAAATTTTTGGGGGCTTCTTGCCCCAAAAGGGCCTCTAAATTGCCTCCTGCGTCGGTATTGGTTATCGGTATTGGTTGGAATTACGGAGGTGGGATTGGAAGGAATCCGGTGCTCGGTTTTGGGCATGTTCAGGTTCCAAAGAGCCTCATATGGCCCAAGGAGGCCCTTAAAATTTTCAGGCAAGATCCGACTCCGGGCCCCGGGACGTGGCCGAGGTGTGGTTAATAGTCTACGAAAACGGGTAAATCGGAACATTTTCGGGCAGGGTGATTTTTTGTGACAAGTGCCTTCCTGGGGGTCCCAATAGGATCTCTGTATATTTTGGGGGGGATGTTGTCTGAAAAGGGCCTCTAAATGGCCTCCCCAGTCGGTTATCGGTATTGGTCGGAAATACGGAGGTGGGATTGGAAGGCATCCGGTGCCCAGTTTTGGGGCATGTTAAGGTTCCAAAGGGCCTCATATGGCCCAAGGAGGCCCTAACAAATGTTTGGGCAAGATCCGACTCCGGCCCTGGGACGTCGCCTAGGCGTGAGTAATAGTACACGAAAACTGGTAAATCGAAAAATTTTCGGGCAGTTTGATTTGTTTTGACGGGTGCCTCCCAGGGTCCCGATAGGGTCTCTGTAAATTTTGAGGGGCTTCTTCCCCCAAAAGGGCCTCTAAATGGTCTCCCGAGTCAGGTATTGGTATTGGTCGGAAATTACGGAGGTGGGATAAAACGGCATATGGTGCCCGGTTTTGGGGCACATAAAGGTTCTAAAGGGCCTCATATAGCCCAAGGAGGCCTTGAAAAATTTTTTGGGCAAGATCTGACTCCGAGCCACGGGACGTGGCCAGGGCGTGAGTTATAGTCCACGAAAACAGGTAAATCTAAACATTTTCAGGCCGGGTGATTTGTTTTGACGGCTGCCTTCCCGGGGGTCCCAATAGGGTCTCTGTAAATTTTGGGGGGTTCTTGCACCAAAAGAGCCTCTAAATGGCCTCCCGTGTCGGTTATCGGTTTTGGTCGGAATTACGGAGGTGGGATTGGAAGGCATCCGGTGCTCGGTTTTGGGGCATGTTAAGGTTCTAAAGGGCCTCATATGGCCCACGGAGGCCTTAAAAATATTTTGGCAATATCCGACTCCGGGCCCCGAGACGTGGCACCGGCATGAGTAATAGTCCACGAAAACGGGTAAATCGGAACATTTTCGGGCAGGGTGATTATTGTTTACGGGTACCATCCCGGGGGTCCCAATAGGGTCTCTGTAAATTTTGGGGGGCTTATGGTCCCAAAAAGGACCTCCCGAGTCGGTTATCGGTATTGGTCGAAATTACGGAGGTGGGATTGGAAGGAATCTGATGCCCGGTTTTGGGCCATATTAAGGTTCCAAAGGGCCTCATATGGCCCAAGGAGGCCCTAAAAATATTTTGGGCAAGATCCGACTCCGGGCCCCGGGAGTTGGCCTGGGCGTGAGTATTATTCCACGAAAACGGGTAAATCGGAACATTTTTGGGCAGGTTTATTTTTTTTGACGGGTGCCTTCCCTGGGGTCCCGATAGGATCTTTGTAAATTTTGGGGGCTGTTGGCCCGAAAAGGGCCTGTAAATGGCCTCCCGAGTCGGTTATCGGTATTGGTCGGAATTACGGAGGTGGGATTGGAAGGCATCCGGTGCCAGGTTTTGGGGCATGTTAAGGTTCCAAAGGGCCTCATATGGCCTAAGGAGGCCCTAAAAATTTTTTGGGTAAGATCCGACTCCCCTACCTGGGATGTGGCCCAGGCTTGAGTAATATTCCACGAAAACTGGTAAATCGGAACATTTTCGGGCAGTGTGATTTTTTTTGACGGGTGCCTTCCCGGGGGTCTTAATAGGGTCTCTGTAAATTTTGGGGGCTTCTTGCCCCAAAAGGGCCTTTAAATGGCCTCCCGAGTCGGGTATCGGTATTGGTCGGAAATAACGGAGGTGGGATAAGAAGGCATCCGGTGCCCGGTTTTGGGGCATATAAAGGTTCTAAAAAGCCTCATATGGCCCAAGGAGGCCTTAAATTTTTTTTGGGCAAGATCCGACTCCGGGCCCCGGGACGTGGTCAGGGCGTGAGTAATAGTCCACGAAAACGGGTAAATCGGAACATTTTTGGGCAGGGTGATTTTTTTTGACGGGTGCTTCCCGGGGGTTCCAATAGGGTCTCTGTAAATTTTGGGGGGCTTCTTGCCCCAAAAGGGCCTCTAAATGGCCTCTTGAGTCGGTTATCGCACTAGTAGAAAAACCCCCATTTGAGGCGTTAATATTTGGCCCATTTGAGGCGTTTTTGGCATAGCCTCAAATGGGGGATCCACAAATAGCAAAGTCATTTGAGGCGTTTAAAAAAACGCCTCAAATAAAAGCTATTTGAGGAGTTTTTTTGCAAAAAACGCCGCAAATAGCAAAACCTTAGGCATTTTTTTCAAAAGAAGCCTCA
The DNA here is from genome assembly GCA_947645195.1 of Patellifolia procumbens. Lineage (NCBI taxonomy): Eukaryota > Viridiplantae > Streptophyta > Magnoliopsida > Caryophyllales > Amaranthaceae > Patellifolia > Patellifolia procumbens. The sequence continues at coordinate 137,126 of CANSGD010001342.1, forward strand.
AATAGATGTTATTTGAGGCATTTTTTTCTCAAAAAACGCCTCGAATAGTGTTTTTTTTTTTTTTTTTGTCCATATATGTGCATAATATGGTTGAGGGACTAGAAGCAAAAGAAATAAACCCAAAGTAAATAAATCTCGATAGTTTTATTAATAATTCATAAGGAAAGTGTTACCCAATAAAGTAGCTACTAAAAAATAAAAGAAAAAAACTACTTAGAGTGATTCTCAACTTTAGATTACATTAACAAGTTCATCTAAACCAACTAAATACCAAAAATAGGCGCCTATAATATTTCGTTGTTGACAGGCAAATCTTGCGGTGGTCCGTACATGTGCATAAAAATCAGAATGAGAAGACAGAGTGGAGGGAACGTTTGGTGAGGATGACTCGCAGTTCACCATTGTCTCCTTTAAAGATGCATAACTGCAAGTCTTCTATCAGTTCCTGGTTAATTCTTACAAAAACTTTCACAAAAATAAGGTTGACAGAGCCAGAGCCGGAGCCGTAGAGCTAAGTCTGATAATGGTTTTGATCTTCCAGCTTCACTTTTGGCATCCATTAGCAGAAGATCAGATGCAACACTCGCAGATCAGTGCAGCTCCAACAACTCACAACCCTAAGCGAAGTTGACAGGTGCAAAACAATTGAGCTTCTCTATTGACATTATGACTACTATTATAAGGCTGAGCTAACGAACTCAACTGCTGATTTAAATAGGGGAGGAACAAGAAGGAAAAGGCAAACAAATTGATGCTTAATCAACAACCAAAGCCATTGAAAAATGAAATGTTCTCAGAAATTAATGCTTAATGTACTCTTAATAACTTAATGAAGCAATCAAGCACAAAGACTGTACATCAATTGAACCTTTACAAAAGAATTGTGCAATTTCAACTCTCCTAACACACTCTTTCCCAGCAAGGCATAAAATAAGCTCAAAAATCCATTGCAGATATCAATTGAGTTTTGGCCCACCTTTCCTATTCCTTTCCCTCCTTAAGTGTCATCCACGGCAATGGAACTGAAGGTATCTCAATCACTGGAATACAACATTTCATATTGTCCAATTTCATAAATTTAGACTCAAAACACAATTTTCACAAATATAATTGAATAGGAAGAAAAGAAACTAACCTGTGAAGTTACACTGCAAGAAAGTGAGGAAGGAAGCAACACCAACTGAAACAACCAAGATTAACTAGGAAGAAGCTTCAGCGTCGGAAGCATCATCAACTAAGTAGGAGAGATGATTCAATTGAGCTGATGATCGGCGTAGAACTAGAAGGATAATTTGTGCTCCAAAGGAGAAGAAAGACTCCACATACTTTAAGCATTATTAACTTTTAAGCTAACATTCAAATACAATTACAACAAATTACTACCCGCTTCCAAGTTGCAAGTTAGAGTCAATGTACAGAAAAAAAAATGACATATAAAGCAGAGCATGAAGGTTCTTAAGAGCGGATTATACTTCATGACATAAAGTCGACAACTTATACCATAAAGAATGAAACCCACTCCAGCATGCGCAGATTAACAAACCCACTTAAGAATTCGACAGAAATGATGTATGTAACAATTAACTGAAATAAAATTGAAAGTGAAATGGGGTAATAAAGCGAAGAAAGCAACCTGTAACAATTAATCATTGAAGCCATCAACCCAACTCAACCCCGGCTACCTGGTACAGCCCCTGCACGCACTGCCTTACACTACCACATCACACCACGTTGTTGCACACTACACACGACCTCTTCATACCACCACACTCATGCAGCCCTTTGCTGCCTGCACCACACACAAAACGCACTACACTACACTAACGCAGCCTACGCGGACTCCTTGCGACCTAACTCACGCAACCACACACAGTCGCAAGCCCGAAGTCCTGAAACAAGCACGCAACACCAGCCTGAATAGGGGACACGAAATGAAAGAGGGAGAGTGCAAGTGTTGATAATAGAACCTTCACAGTCCTAATTTCATTGTAAGCTCCATCTCCTTAAATTGTAAAATAAAATTCCACATGAAAATAATACAAGTATGTTTGCATATGGTAAAATCTGGAATCATTGGCTCCTTAAGGTTAACCCAGATAATTTCAGCAGTTTGCTTTGATCTAGCCACGGGTGTACATCTAACCAATTTAAGTTAAATGCGAACTTCAAAATGAGAATTGAAATATTTCTAAAAGACCTGAGGGTGTCAAAATGTGGGACTATATCATTCAGCAAAACCCATGTAGCTTCTGAATATGACACCTCAAGGCTCAAATCTTTTCCTTATAATAGCAGTAGCCAGAACAAAATGGAGAAAGTTGCCCTTATAATTTGACTCTTACAACAATTTTTCTTCAAAATAGAAGTCACTCAACTTTTTAAATTTTTCCTCTGAATTTCCTGTAGAAACTACATGATGCTACCAAATCACCCATCCCTTAGTTTACTTATTCTTGAAATAAACAAAATCTCTTCTTCAACATCCAACAAACCAAATCAACACATAATCAATATGCAATATAGAAGCTAAGCGATTAGTGGATTTTGGGGAAGAAAATCAAATAAAATTAGACAAAACTAATGAAATTGAAATAGAGGTGTACAAGCCGAATTGACGGTCCACATACGCCTCCAATAAGTCAAACAGAAAAAAGATCAAGGAAACCCTAAATTTTGTTAAACTGGGAACATATTACGGACTGAAACTTGATAAGATAAGGGCGAAAGTATGAATTTCACCTCAATTTGGAGTAGTGTCTTTTGATCTAATTAGGATTCGTTCTATGTCGCCATCACTATCTTCACTAGATGCGCATCTGAGTAGAAGATAAAGCTTCAGCACCAACGGAGAACGTAGAAACCAGATTCGCGCGTTCATCAAGTAGTGAGGAGCATTGCCATGATTTGAGAGAAGAAAAATTGGGGGAGAAGAGAAACATGACGGTGTTTTGGAGTTTGGGGTGTAAAAGCAAACATATTGTTGAAACCTTCAAGGATACGAGGCATCATACCTTAGAGACGCATCAATTAAAAATATGAGGCGTTTAAATTGCAAAATGCCTCAAATCATACTTCTGTTTTTGAGTAAAGAAATTTGGAATTTGTTTTTGCTGCTATTTGGCTAAAACGCCTCAAATAGAAAGCATCAAATCCATGTTTTTCTACTAGTGTCCGTATTGGTCGGAATTATGGAGGTAGGATTGGAAGGAATCCGGTGCCCGGTTTTGGGGCATGTTAAGGTTCCAAAGGGCCTGATATCGCACAAGGAGGCCCTAAAAAGTTTTGGGCAAGATCCGACTCCGGGCCCCGGGACTTGGCCAGGGCGTGAGTAATAGTCCACGAAAACGGGTAAATCGGAACATTTTCGGGCAGGGTGATTTTTTTTGATGGGTGCCTTCCCGAGGGTCCAAATAGGGTCTCTGTAAATTTTGGGGGGCTGCTGGCCCCAAAAGGGCCTCTAAATGGCCTCCCGAGTCGGTTATCGGTATTGGTCGGAATTACGGAGGTGGGATTGGAAGCCATTCGTTGCCCGGTTTTGGGGCATGTTAAGGTTCCAAAGGGCCTAATATGGCCCAAGGAGCCCCTAAAAAAATTGGGCAAGATCCGATTCCGGGCCCCTGGACGTGGCCTGGGCGTGAGTAATAGTCCACGAAAACGGGTAAATCGGTGCATTTTAGGGGAGGGTGATTTTTTTTGATGGGTGCGTTCCCGGGGGTCCAAATAGGGTCTTTGTAAATTTTGGGGGGCTGCTGGCCCCAAAATGGCCTATAAATGGGCCCCCGATTCGGTTATCGGTATTGGTCGGAATTACGGAGTTAGGATTGGAAGGCATCCGGTGCCCGGTTTTGGGCCATATTAAGGTTCCTAAGCGCCTCATATGGCCCAAGGAGGCCCTAAAAACCTTTTGGCCAAGATACGATTTCGGGACCTGGGACGTGGCCGGGGCATTTGAAATAGTCGACGAAAACGGGTAAATCAGAACATTTTCGGGCTGGGTGATTTTTTTTGACGGGTGCCTTTCAGGGGTTCCTAATAGGGTCTCTGTAAATTTTGGGGGGCTTCTTGCCCCAAAAGGGCCTCTAAATGGCCTCCTGAGTCGGTTATCGGTATTGGTCGGAATTACGGAGTTGGGATTGGAAGGCATCCGGTGCCCGGTTTTGGGGCATGTTAAGGTTCCAAAGGGCCTCATATAACCCAAGGAGGCCCTAAAAAATTTAGGGCAAGATCCGACTCCGGGCCCCAGGACTTGGCCAGGGCGTGAGTAAAAGTCCACGAAAACGGGTACATCAGAACATTTTAGGGCAGGGTGATTTTTCTTGATGGGTGCCTTCCCGGGGGTCCCAGTAGGGTCTCTGTAAACTTTGGGGGGCTGCTGGCCCCAAAAGGGCTTCTAAATGGCCTCCCGAGTCGGTTATCGGCATTAGTCGGAATTACGGAGGTGGGATTGGAAGGCATCCGTTGCCGGGTTTTGGGGCATGCTAAGGTTCCAAAGGGCCTCATATGGCCCAAGGAGGCCCTTTAAAAATTTTTGGCCAAGATCCGACTCCGGGCCCCAGGACTTGGCCAGGGCGTGAGTAATAGTCAACGAAAACGGGTAAATCGGAAAATTATTCGGCAAGGTGATTTTTTTGACGGGTTTCTTCCCAGGGTTCCTAATAGGGTCTCTGTAAATTTTGGGGGGCTGCTGGCCCCAAAAGGGCCTCTAAATAGCCTCCCGAGTTGGTTATCGGTATTGGTCGGAATTACTGAGGTGGGATTGGAAGGCATCCGGTGCCCCGGTTTGGGGCATGTTAAGGTTCCAAAGGGCCTCATATGGCCCAAGGAGGCCCTAAAAACATTTTGGGCAAGATCCGACTTCGGGCCCTAGGACGTGGCCGGGGCATGAGTAATAGTCCACGAAAACGGGTAAATCGAACATTTTCGTGCACGGTGATTTTTTTGATGGGTGCCTTCCTGGGGGTCCCAATAGGGTCTCCGTAAATTTTGGGGGGCTGCTGGCCCCAAAAGGGCCTCTAAATGGCCTCCCGAGTCGGTTATCTATATGGGGTTGAATTACGGAGGTGGGATTGGAAGGCATCCATTGCCCGGTTTTTGCGCATGTTAAGGTTTAAAGGGCCTCATATGGCCCAAGGAGGGCCTTCAAAAATTTTAGGAGAAGATCCGACTCCGAGCCCTGGGACGTGGTCGGTGCGTGAGTAATAGTCCACAAAAACGGGTAAATCAGAACATTTTCAGGCATGGTGATTTTTTTGACGGGTGCTTCTCAGGGTTCCAATAGGGTCTCTGTAAATTTTGGGGGGCTGCTGGCCCCAAAAGGGCCTTTAAATAGGCTACGAGTCGGTTATCGGTATTGGTCGGAATTACGGAGGTGGGATTGGAAGGCAACCGGTGCCCGATTTTGGGGCATATTATTGTTCCAAAGGGCCTCATATGGCCCAAGGAGGCCCTAAAACGTTTTTGGGCAAGATAAGATTCCGGGCCCTGGGACGTGGCCGGGGCGTTAGAAATAGTCTATGAAAACGGGTAAATCGGAACATTTTCGGGCTGGGTGATTTTTTTGACGGTGCCTTCCAGGGGGTCCTAATAGGGTCTCTGTAAATTTTGGGGGGCTTCTTGCCCCAAGAGGGCCTCTAAATAACCTCCCGAGTCGGTTATCGGTATTGGGTCGGAATTACGGAGGTGGTATTGGAAGGCATCCGTTGCCCAGTTTTGGGGCATGTTAAGGTTCCAAAGGGCCTCATATAGCCCAAGGAGGCCCTAAAATTTTTTGGCCAATATCCGACTCCGGGCCCCTGGACGTGGCCGGGGCGTGAGTAATAGTCCACGAAAACGGGTAAATCAAAACATTTTAGGGCAAGGTGATTTTTTGATGGGTGCCTTCCCGGGGGTCCCAATAGGGTCTCTGTAAATTTTGGGGCTGATGGCCCCAAAAGGGCCTCTAAATGGCCTCCCGAGTCGGTTATCGGTATTGGTCGGAATTACGGAGGTGGGATTGGAAGGCATCCGTTGCCCGAATTTGGGGCATGCTAAGGTTCCAAAGGGCCTTATATAGCCCAAGGAGGCCCTTTAAATTTTTTTTGGCAAGATCCGACTCCAGGTTCCGGAACTTGGCCGGGGCGTGAGTAATAGTCCACGAAAACGGGTAAATGGGAAAATTTTTGGGCAGAATGATTTTTTTGACGGGTTCCTTCCCAGGGTTCCTAATAGGGTCTTTGTAAATTTTGGGGGGCTTCTGTCCCCAAAGGGCCTCTAAATTGGCTCCCGAGTCGGTTATCCAGATTGGTGGGAGGTGGGATTGGAATGCATTCAGAGCCCGATTTTGGGGCACGTTAAGGTTCGAAAGGGCCTCATATGGCCCAAGGAGGGCCTAAAACATTTGGGGCCAGATCCGACTGCGGGCATCGGGACGTGGCCGGGGGCGTGACTAATAGTCCACGAAAACGAGTAAATCGGAACATTTTCGGGCCGGGTGATTTGTTTTGACATGTGCCTTCCCGGGGGTCCCAATAGGGTCTCTGTAAATTTTGCGGGGCTGCTGGCCCCAAAAGGTCCTCTAAAAAGCCTCCCGAGTCGGTTATCAGTATTGGTCGAAATTACGGAGGTGGGATTGGAAGGCATCCGGTGCCCCGGTTTGGGGCATGTTAAGGTTCCAAAGGGCCTCATATGGCCCAAGGAGGCCCTAAAAACATTTTGGGCAACATCCGACTTCGGGCCCTAGGACGTGGCAGGGGCATGAGTAATAGTCCACGAAAACGGGTAAATAGAACATTTTCGTGCACGATGATTTTTTTGATAGTTGACTTCCCGGGGGTCCAGATAGGGTCTCTGTAAATTTTGGGGGGCTGCTGGCCCCAAAAGGGCCTCTAAATGGCCTCCCGAGTCGGTTATCAATATTGGTCGGAATTACGGAGGTGGGATTGGAAGGCATATGTTGCCCGAATTTAGGGCATGCTAAGGTTCCAAAGGGCCTCATATAGCCCAAGGAGGCCCATTAAAATTTTTTGGGGCAAGATCCGACTCCGGGCCCCGGGACTTGGCCGGGGCGTGAGTAATAGTCCACGAAAACGGGTCAATCGGAAAATTTTTGGTAGGGTGATTTTTTTGACGGGTTCCTTCCCAGGGTTCCTAATAGGGTCTTTGTAAATTTTGGGGGGCTTCTGTTCCAGAAGGGCCTCTAAATGGCCTACCGAGTCGGTTATCGTTATTGGTCGGAGGTGGGATTGGAATGCATTCAGTGCCCGGTTATGGGGAACGTTAAGGTTCCAAATGGCCTCATATGGCCCAAGGAGGCCCTAAAAAAATTTGGGGCCAGATCCGACTGCAGGCCCCGGGACGTGGCCGGGGCGTGACTAATAGTCCACGAAAACGAGTAACTCGGAACATTTTTCGGGCCGGGTGATTTGTTTTGACATGTGCCTTCCCGGGGGTCCCAATAGGGTCTCTGTAAATTTTGGGGCGCTTCTTGCCCCAAAAGGGCCTCTAAATGGCCTCCTGAGTCGGTTATCGCTATTGGTAGGAATTACGGAGGTGGGATTCGAAGGCATCCGTTGCCCGTTTTTGGGGCATATTAAGGTTCCAAAGGGCCTCATATGGTCCAAGGAGGCCCTAATAAATTTATGGGCAAGATACGATTCCGGGCCCTGGGACGTGGCCGGGGCGTTAGAAATAGTCTACGAAAACGGGTAAATCGGAACATTTTCGGGCTGGCTGATTTTTTAGACGGGTGCCTTCCAGGGGGTCCTAATAGGGTCTCTGTAAATTTTGGGGGGCTTCTTGCCCCAAAAGGGCGTCTAAATAACCTTCCGAGTCGGTTATCGGTATTGGTCGGAATTACGGAGGTGGGATTGGAAGGCATATGTTGCCCGGTTTTGGGGCATGTTAAGGTTCCAAAGGGCCTCATATTGCCCAAGGAGGCCCTAAAATTTTTGGCCAATATCCGACTCCGGGCCCCTGGACGTGGCCGGGGCGTGACTAATAGTCCACGAAAATGGGTAAATCATAACATTTTAGGGCAAGGTGATTTTTTTGATGGGTGCCTTCCCGGGGGTCCCAATAGGGTCTCTGTAAATTTTGGGGCGCTTCTTGCCCCAAAAGGGCCTCTAAATGGCCTCTTGAGTCGGTTATCGGTATTGGTCGGAATTACGGAGTTGGTGTTGGAAGGCATCCGGTGCCCGGTTTTGGGGCATGTTAAGGTTCCAAAGGGCCTCATATAGCCCAAGGAGGCCCTAAAATTTTTTGGGCAAGATCCGACTCCGGGCCCCTGGACGTGGCCAGCGTGAGTAATAGTCCACGAAAACGGGTCAATCAGAACATTTTAGGGCATGGTGATTTTTTTGATGGGTGCCTTCCCGAGGGTCCCAATAGGGTCTCTGTAAATTTTGGGGGCTGCTGGCCCCAAAAGGGCCTCTAAATGGTCTCCCGAGTCGGTTATCGGTATTGGTCGGAATTACGGAGGTGGGATTGGAAGCCATTCGTTGCCCGGTTTTGGGGCATACTAAGGTTCCAAAAGGCCTCATATGGCCCAAGGAGGCCCTTTAAAATTTTTTTATCAAGATTCGACTCTGGGCTCTAGGACTTTGCCGGGGCGTGAGTAATAGTACACGAAAACGGGTAAATCGGAAAATTTTTGGGCAGGGTGATTTTTTTGACGGGTTCCTTCCCAGGGTTCCTTATAGGGTCTCTGTAAATTTTGGAAGGCTGCTGGCCCCAAAAGGGCCTCTAAATAGCCTCCCGAGTCGGTTATCAGTATTGGTCGGAATTACGGAGGTGGGATTGGAAGGCATCCGTTGCCCGAATTTGGGGCATGCTAAGGTTCCGAAGGGCCTCATATAGCCCAAGGAGGCCCTTTAATTTTTTTTGCAAGATCCGACTCCGGGCCTTGGGACTTGGCCGGGGCGTGAGTAATAGTCCACGAAAACGGGTAAATCGGAAAATTTTTGGGCAAAATGATTTTTTTGACGGGTTCCTTCCCTGGGGTTCCTAATAGGGTCTTTGTAAATTTTGGGGGGCTTCTGTCCCCAAAGGGCCTCTAAATGGCCTCCCGAGTCGGTTATCTGTAATGGTCGGAGGTGGGATTGGAATGCATTCAGTGCCCAGTTTTGGGGCACGTTAAGGTTCCAAAGGGCCTCATATAGCCCAAGGAAGCCCTAAAAAATTTTGGGCCAGATCAGACTGCGGGCCCCGGGACGTGGCCGGGGCGTGACTAATAGTCCACGAAAACGGGTAAATCGGAATATTTTTCGGGTCGGGTGATTTATTTTGACAGGTGCCTTCCTGGGGGTCCCAATATGGTCTCTGTAAATTTGGGGGGCTGCTGGCACCAAAAGGGCCTCTAAATAGCCTCCCGAGTCGGTTATCGGTATTGGTGATATCACGTATTTATATAGAGTTTTCTCCCTTATTTACAAGCTAATTTGTGCGTCATTGGAGCTTTTGGGAGCTATTTTGTGCTAACTATAGTATATAGTTGTGGTTTTGTATTTTAGTGTTGAATTGCAGGTTTTATGGAGTTTTCTCCTTATTTCCGAGCCATTTGGAAGCAACCACGGCTTTACGAGATGTTACGAGGCACGTAGGATGGCTCACGAGCTTTATGGGTAGTTTAGGAGGTCCCAAGACCCCTAAACATGAAGATTAGAGAGCCAAAGAGTCAAAAGGAGGTCTCCGTACACTGATCGGGCAGAAATGGCCCGATTGGGCCAAAATACATTGATCGGGTATAGACGTTGCGGACCCGATCGGGCAAGTCATGCCCGATCGCATCGGGGGAGCATCAATGCACCAGACCCGATCGGGCATAGTGTGCCCGACCCGATCGGGCCGGGTGCTGCTAGGTCTTATTGTGTTGCTGCTTGCGAGGCGCTTGTGCTGGGCTATAATGCTCGCAGGCCCGATCGGGTGGCTGCCCAAGGCCCGATCGGGTGGACCTTAATCTTCGTCTGCATAGTGCGCTGCTGCTGCCAGGACCACGAGATCACGAGGGGAGCAAATTTGCACTCGGCCCGTTGGGGTACTGTGCTCGGGCCCGATCGGGTCTGGCGCTTAATGACGCGGATTTCGAGTTTTGTTTTACGATTTCTAGTTAGACTTGAGGGGGACTATAAATACTTTTTCCTCGTTATTTAGAGACATCATTTTATTCATCCTTTCATTAGCTTTAGACTAGTTTTATTCTTCATTGTTCTTAGTTTAATTCAAACACTTTAGATTAATTTAGAGGTGATCAAACCTATTTCGATTTCAATAAAAGTTCCTGCTTTCCGTCAATTGGTATTCTTTCTTACCCTAATCTCTTTTGTTATTCTTGATTGCTTAGTTTATTTATTTAATCGTTCATGATGCAATTGTTAGGGTTTCACATTAGTTTTGTCGTTGTTAATTCGATTATGAGTGAGTAGTTCTCTTTCTAGGGTGTTAGATAGGAAAGCCATGTTTATACCATGATTGTGATTTAGACACCTATTGATTTCTAGGGCTTGATTAGGGTGATTGTGATGTGGTTTGTTCTTTATTGAGTAATTAACGTTATTGCGCAGTTTCTTTGGTTGCTTGTGGTTAATAGTTGTTTGCACAGATCCGTCTTACGACTAGAGGACTAGGACACGTTAGTAGTTCTGATTACGTTAGTGAACATGCGGCGTATGTTGAACTATGAGCGTTGAGTCTTAACCATAGATCAACATACGCTCTAATCCCTCGACTCTTGACTTAGGTTTTGATAGTTGTTAACCTTTTTTGATTGATATAAGCATGGTGGACCGACCTAGTACCCTAGACTTTTATTCCATAGTTTAATCCTCGTTTTTTCCCGTCTTTCTTAGCTGAATCATTAGTTTAATTAATTCTTCTCTGATTTACTCTGGAGTAGCTGAATTGGTTGAATATTGATTTAGAAACTCTGTCTCCCTGTGGATTCGACCCTGCTTCCACTGACTACCTTAGTTAGAGGACCGTAGGTTTATTTTTGAATAGGTGATACGACTAAAACCTATCAAATTTTGGCGCCGTTGCCGGGGAGACGGCTAGTTTTCTAAGTTTTTATTTGATTATTTGGTCTACTTCTCTGTACCTCTTTGGAACTTCATTGTTTCAATCGAGGAACGTTTTACTGCTGCTTTTTGTTTCTTTTGTATGCCTAGGTCCCAAAGAAACGGTTCCCCAATTCCAGCGGACCCCGATCTTACTAGGACAATCAGGCGGACCCGAAAGATAAAGCAGAAAGAAAAGCAGTCTGTTCAGCTGAACACCTCTGGAACAGACACCTTGGGTTCAGTCCTGTCAAAGTCACTGAAATCATATGGGGTGCCCAACCCAGACGGTCTCGCCACTGGACCTACCATGCCCACCATTGCCGCGGCAAATTTTGAGATTAAGTCTGGACTCATCAGCATGGTCCACCAAAATCAGTTTGGTGGGCATCCTACTGAAGATCCGGCAAATCATCTGCAACGGTTTCAACAACTTTGTCGAACCGTTGAACATGCCGGCGTCACTCCAGATCAACTCAAGGTTATGTTGTTCGAGTTTTCATTGAGAGATAGAGCCCAGAAGTGGTTGAACGATGTGAAAGAAATAGAATGGAGTGAGATTTCTGCTGCGTTTATGAGAGAGTATTATCCACCTACGAAAACAGCAGAAATCAGAAATAAACTAGCCACGTTTTCCCAAGAGCCTGATGAAACATTACGGGAAGCGTGGGCTAGGTTTAGGGATTTACAGAGAGAGTGTCCAAACCACAACATGGACAAATGGTTCTTGACGCAGACATTTTACAATGGTCTGCAGCCTCAGACGAAGAGTATTGTTGATTCGTCTGTAGGAGGAGTTTTTCTGGATAAGGAAGTGGATGTAGGCTACGAGTTTCTATCAAACCTCGCAGCCAATGATCATTCCACTTCCCGAAGCCTCACGAGGAAGGTACTGGAGGTAGATGCCATTGCATTATTGACTTCGCAGATGGCGAAGCTGAGTCAACAGATTAACACCTTCAACTCCTCTCCCTCAGCAGCACCTCCTTTGAGTATCAATGCTATGTCTGCCATAGCACCCATTACCTCATCTTACTGCGAGGTATGTGGTGTTCAGGGTCACTTTGCGCATGACTGTCAGTTCAGTCAACTTCAGATGGAGCAAGCAAATGCCTTCCAACAGAGACCACAAAATTTCCAACCTCCACATAGCTACCAAAACCCACAAAACTACCATCCTCCACCTTCACAAAACCATCCCAAACCCTCTTACTACCAAGCCCCACAAAACTTTCAAAGACCCTCTTCACAAAACTTCCACAACCACAATAATTTCCAAACCCCACAAAATTTTCCCACCCCACCTCCACAAAACAACAACCCACAAGAGCCTCCCATATCTGAAGTGATGAAACTGATGTTAAGCATGGAAAAGGCAAATGAGGAGGCACAAAGAGCCCAAGAGCAACAGAAGCTAGCCATGCAAAGATCTAATGAGGAAGCACAAAGAGCCCAAGAGAAGCACATCAAACTTCTCGAGGCTCAAGTTGCACAATTAGCAAGCTCTAATGCTCAGAGGCGGCAGGGGGAATTGCCAGGGCAACCCGTTCAGAGAGAACATGTGAATGCCATCACTCTTCGTAGTGGCATTGCATATGATGCCCCTCCAGTGCCCATTGATGAGGTTACCCCGACTGCAGGGAAGAAGAGGGTGGTAGAGGAAGGAAAAAGGAAAAATTCGACGTCTGAAGTGGATTTGTCTGCAGAAGCTGAACAGACAGGGAAGAAAAAGGAGAAGGTTTCTGAAACGCCTTTTACACCAAGGCTACCTTTTCCTCACAGGATGCAACAATCCAAGGTCGATCAGCAGTTTGGTAAGTTCTTGGCTATGGTCAAGAACCTTGAGGTAACAATTCCATTCACAGATTTAATTACCCAAGTGCCTGTTTATGCCAAATTTCTGAAAGACATGATCACTAAGAAAAGAGACTTTGGTGGGGTAGAACGTGTCGCTCTTACTAAAGAGTGTAGTGCTTTTATTCAAAATAAAACCCCACCAAAGTTAAAAGATCCTGGTAGTTTTTCTATACCCTGCCATCTTGGACCTATTTTTATTGATAAGGCTTTGTGTGATTTAGGTGCTTCTGTTTCTGTTATGCCATTGTCTGTTTATAAGAAACTGAACATGGGAGCCCTTAAATGCACACAAATCACTTTACAGATGGCGGATCGTTCTATAAAATACCCTGTAGGTGTTTTAGAGGACTTTCCTGTTAGGGTAGGGAAATTCTATATTCCTGTTGATTTTGTGGTGTTAGATATGGATGAGGATACCCAGATTCCTATTATCTTGGGTAGGCCGTTTTTGTGTACTGCTGGTGCTGTCATTGATGTCAAGTCTGGGTCTTTAACTCTGAGTGTTGGTGACAATAAAGTGATTTTTAAACTAACCAATGCTGTTAAGGCACCTATGCTTGAACAATCTTGTGGCAGGGAAGAGGTTCTGGATGAAGTAGGTGTTGAGAAGGTTCTAATTCCACCTAAGGTTGCCTCACCGTCTGGAGGCATTGTCAAGAACATTTGGAGGAGAAAGATGTTTGATGAGGGTGGCACTCACTGCCAAGCCCCTCCTATTTGAGAGAGGGAGGATTATGGTCGTGCGGGACCTTTATAAACCAGCGTTGTGCGAGAGGCAACTCTTATTTTTCTTTCCCTTTTCCTTTTCTTTTTATTTTTTTTCTTTTTGTGAGCGAGAGTGAGGGCACTAACAATGTTTTTCCTCTTAGCATAGTCCTTATCACCTTTTGGCATTGAGGACACTGCCAAGTTCAGCTTGGGGGAGGAGTTCTGTTTGTATTCCCTATCTCTTTTACTGCTTTCTAGGATAGATTTACTGCTTTCAAAAACACTAAAAAAATCAAAAAATATGGTTCCCATGACTGGTTTAGTTGCCTCCCTGTGCCCCTTGCTGTGCTCTATTTGAAAATGATTTGAATTTGTTTTCTGGATAGCTGGGCATTTGTGATCTTGAGGCTATGATTTGATGTTTGATTGCTATGATTTTGAGCATTTTTGGATTATATTAGACCACTTTGTGCTGCATACCTGAATTGGTTAGACTGTGAGGCCTCTTTGTAGCCTATTGGATTCATATTATTATCCAGTCTATTCTTGTGTGTTAGTTCCTCTTTAGTGGATTGATCTTGACTTTGACTTCGTACTTGTCTGATTTTAGATGACTTGTAGCATTTGCTGTGATAGAGGCGTTCTTTTGTCTTATTCTTGAGCTTCAGAGTGAGTTTTTGATATACTTTTATCCTCCTTAGCCCCGCTGCGCCCAATGACTTGTTTCGTGTTACTTAAACCCCTATTATGAGCCCAAAGCCTTCACTTGATATTATTCCAAGCCTAGCTTGGGGGAGCTTTTGTATGGGTTGAGTTTGAGATTGGTTTGTTGGTTTAGTATGGTTTTTGAGGAATTTAAAAGTGTATTTGCTGTTGTTTGGGAGTGAGGAAGAGAAAAGAAAAAGCAAGTTTACGTGAATGAAGTTCAGAAAAAATGAAAGAAAAATGAAATGAAAATTCAAAAGAATTCTAGTTCTTTCATTCACGTACATTCATAAAGGAATATTCGCTCCATTGCTAGAAAATTGGGTTTGTTATGAGCTTTTCATTGATTTATGAGAGTTGGGTTAGTTTACATGGTTTTATGGTGATTGTTTGGAGTTGTGTAGGCCATCTTAGGCCTTGTTTGAATGATTTATGCTCCCCCTTTCTTGGTTTTTCCACCACATTACCCAAAAGTATCCCCTACCTCTCACCTAAACCCCATTACAACCCTATAAAGTCCTCTTGAGCTTATGTCTGCATTGTTCATTTGATTGATTTTGAGTCAGTTTGTAAAAGCTAGAGAGTATTTCTGCTAATTGAGTCGACTTGACTAGGTTGAGCGTCATTGAGCCTTCTTAAACACATGAGAGTGTGAGTGGGAAGGGTACTTATGGTCGGGTTGGTGAGTGTTCGGGCATATTCTTTGCCTGCCACAAAATAGGGAGGAGTGACACCCTTGTGGGAGCCTTTTCAGGATTTGTATTCCTTGTGGATGCTTGAGTTTGATAAATTGCTTGAATGATTGGTGGTTGGATGGATTTGATTAGCCAAACTTGAATTATGCCTGCTTGAACGATTCTTAGTCTTGAAAATGTTTTGAGCTTTGATTTGTTTTTATCTATGGGGTGAGGCAATCTATTCCATGTTCATGTTCTGTTTGCTTGAGGACAAGCAAAGGTTTAGCTTGGGGGAGTTTGATATCAAGTATTTATATAGAGTTTTCTACCTTATTTACAAGCTAATTTGTGCGTCATTGGAGCTCTTGGGAGCTATTTTGTGCTAACTATCGTATATAGTTGTGGTTTTGTATTTTAGTGTTGAATTGCAGGTTTTATGGAGTTTTCTCCTTATTTCAGAGCCATTTGGAAGCAACCACGGCTTTACGAGATGTTACGAGGCACGTAGGATGGCTCACGAGCTTTATGGGTAGTTTAGGAGGTCCCAAGACCCCTAAACGTGAAGATTAGAGAGCCAAAGAGTCAAAAAGGAGGTCTCCGTACACTGATCGGGCAGAAATGGCCCGATTGGGCGAAAATACATTGATCGGGTATAGATGTTGCGGACCCGATCGGGCAAGTCATGCCCGATCGCATCGGGGGAGCATCAATGCACCAGACCCGATCGGGCATAGTGTGCCCGACCCGATCGGGCCGGGTGCTGCTAGGTCTTATTGTGTTGCTGTTTGCGAGGCGCTTGTGCTGGGCTATAATGCTCCCAGGCCCGATCAGGTGGCTGCCCAAGGCCCGATCGGGTGGACCTTAATCTTTGTCTGCATAGTGCGCTGCTGCTGCCAGGACCACGAGATCACGAGGGGAGCAAATTTGCACTCGGCTCGATCGGGTACTGTGCTCGGGCCCGATCGGGTCTGGCGCTTAATGACGCGGATTTCGAGTTTTGTTTTACGATTTCTAATTAGACTTGAGGGGGACTATAAATACTTTTTCCTCATTATTTAGAGACATCTTTTTATTCATCCTTTCATTAGCTTTAGACTAGTTTTATTCTTCATTGTTCTTAGTTTAATTCAAACACTTTAGATTAATTTAGAGGTGATCAAACCTATTTCGATTTCAATAAAAGTTCATGCTTTCCGTCAATTGGTATTCTTTCTTACCCTAATCTCTTTTGTTATTCTTGATTGCTTAGTTTATTTTTTTAATCGTTCATGATGCAATTGTTAGGGTTTCACATTAGTTTTGTCGTTGTTAATTCGATTATGAGTGAGTAGTTTTCTTTCTAGGGTGTTAGATAGGAAAGCCATGTTTATACCCTGATTGTGATTTAGACTCCTATTGATTTCTAGGGATTGATTAGGGTGATTGTGATGTGATTTGTTCTTTATTGATTAATTAACGTTATTGCGCAGTTTCTTTGGTTGCTTGTGGTTAATAGTTGTTTGCACAGATCCGTCTTACGACTAGAGGGCTAGGACACGTCAGTAGTTCTGATTACGTTAGTGAACATGCGGCGTATGTTGAACTATGAGCGTTGAGTCTTAACCATAGCTCAACATAGGCTCTAATCCCCCGACTCTTGACTTAGGTTTTGATAGTTGTTAACCTTGTTTGATTGGTATAAGCGTGGTGGACCGACCTAGTACCCTAGACTTTTATTCCATAGTTTAATCCTCGTTTTTTCCCGTCTTTCTTAGCTGAATCATTAGTTTAATTAATTCTTCTCTGATTTACTCTGGAGTAGCTGAATTGGTTGAATATTGATTTAGAAACTCTGTCTCCCTGTGGATTCGACCCTGCTTCCACTGACTACCTTAGTTAGAGGACCGTAGGTTTATTTTTGAATAGGTGATACGACTAAAACCTATCAAATTTTGGCGCCGTTGCCGGGGAGACGGCTAGTTTTCTAAGTTTTTATTTGATTATTTGGTCTACTTCTCTGTACCTCTTTGGAACTTCATTGTTTCAATCGAGGAACGTTTTACTGCTGCTTTTTGTTTCTTTTGTATGCCTAGGTCCCAAAGAAACGGTTCCCCAATTCCAGCGGACCCCGATCTTACTAGGACAATCAGGCGGACCCGAAAGATAAAGCAGAAAGAAAAGCAGTCTGTTCAGCTGAACACCTCTGGAACAGACACCTTGGGTTCAGTCCTGTCAAAGTCACTGAAATCATATGGGGTGCCCAACCCAGACGGTCTCGCCACTGGACCTACCATGCCCACCATTGCCGCGGCAAATTTTGAGATTAAGTCTGGACTCATCAGCATGGTCCAGCAAAATCAGTTTGGTGGGCATCCTACTGAAGATCCGGCAAATCATCTGCAACGGTTTCAACAACTTTGTCGAACCGTTAAACATGCCGGCGTCACTCCAGATCAACTCAAGGTTATGTTGTTCGAGTTTTCATTGAGAGATAGAGCCCATAAGTGGTTGAACGATGTGAAAGAAATAGAATGGAGTGAGATTTCTGCTGCGTTTATGAGAGAGTATTATCCACCTACGAAAACAGCAGAAATCAGAAATAAACTAGCCACATTTTCCCAAGAGCCTGATGAAACATTACGGGAAGCGTGGGCTAGGTTTAGGGATTTACAGAGAGAGTGTCCAAACCACAACATGGACAAATGGTTCTTGACGCAGACATTTTACAATGGTCTGCAGCCTCAGACGAAGAGTATTGTTGATTCGTCTGTAGGAGGAGTTTTTCTGGATAAGGAAGTGGATGTAGGCTACGAGTTTCTATCAAACCTCGCAGCCAATGATCATTCCACTTCCCGAAGCCTCACGAGGAAGGTACTGGAGGTAGATGCCATTGCATTATTGACTTCGCAGATGGCGAAGCTGAGTCAACAGATTAACACCTTCAACTCCTCTCCCTCAGCAGCACCTCCTTTGAGTATCAATGCTATGTCTGCCATAGGACCCATTACCTCATCTTACTGCGAGGTATGTGGTGTTCAGGGTCACTTTGTGCATGACTGTCAGTTCAGTCAACTTCAGATGGAGCAAGCAAATGCCTTCCAACAGAGACCACAAAATTTCCAACCTCCACATAGCTACCAAAACCCACAAAACTACCATCCTCCACCTTCAAAAAACCATCCCAAACCCTCTTACTACCAAGCCCCACAAAACTTTCAAAGACCCTCTTCACAAAACTTCCACAACCACAATAATTTCCAAACCCCACAAAATTTTCCCCACCCCACCTCCACAAAACAACAACCCACAAGAGCCTCCCATATCTGAAGTGATGAAACTGATGTTAAGCATGGAAAAGGCAAATGAGGAGGCACAAAGAGCCCAAGAGCAACAGAAGCTAGCCATGCAAAGATCTAATGAGGAAGCACAAAGAGCCCAAGAGAAGCACATCAAACTTCTCGAGGCTCAAGTTGCACAATTAGCAAGCTCTAATGCTCAGAGGCGGCAGGGGGAATTGCCAGGGCAACCCGTTCAGAGAGAACATGTGAATGCCATCACTCTTCGTAGTGGCATTGCATATGATGCCCCTCCAGTGCCCATTGATGAGGTTACCCCGACTGCAGGGAAGAAGAGGGTGGTAGAGGAAGGAAAAAGGAAAAATTCGACGTCTGAAGTGGATTTGTCTGCAGAAGCTGAACAGACAGGGAAGAAAAAGGAGAAGGTTTCTGAAACGCCTTTTACACCAAGGCTACCTTTTCCTCACAGGATGCAACAATCCAAGGTCGATCAGCAGTTTGGTAAGTTCTTGGCTATGGTCAAGAACCTTGAGGTAACAATTCCATTCACAGATTTAATTACCCAAGTGCCTGTTTATGCCAAATTTCTGAAAGACATGATCACTAAGAAAAGAGACTTTGGTGGGGTAGAACGTGTCGCTCTTACTAAAGAGTGTAGTGCTTTTATTCAAAATAAAACCCCACCAAAGTTAAAAGATCCTGGTAGTTTTTCTATACCCTGCCATCTTGGACCTATTTTTATTGATAAGGCTTTGTGTGATTTAGGTGCTTCTGTTTCTGTTATGCCATTGTCTGTTTATAAGAAACTGAACATGGGAGCCCTTAAATGCACACAAATCACTTTACAGATGGCGGATCGTTCTATAAAATACCCTGTAGGTGTTTTAGAGGACTTTCCTGTTAGGGTAGGGAAATTCTATATTCCTGTTGATTTTGTGGTGTTAGATATGGATGAGGATACCCAGATTCCTATTATCTTGGGTAGGCCGTTTTTGTGTACTGCTGGTGCTGTCATTGATGTCAAGTCTGGGTCTTTAACTCTGAGTGTTGGTGACAATAAAGTGATTTTTAAACTAACCAATGCTGTTAAGGCACCTATGCTTGAACAATCTTGTGGCAGGGATGAGGTTCTGGATGAAGTAGGTGTGGAGAAGGTTCTAATTCCACCTAAGGTTGCCTCACCGTCTGGAGGCATTGTCAAGAACATTTGGAGGAGAAAGATGTTTGATGAGGGTGGCACTCACTGCCAAGCCCCTCCTATTTGAGAGAGGGAGGATTATGGTCGTGCGGGACCTTTATAAACAGCGCTGTGCGAGAGGCAACTCTTACTTTTCTTTCCCTTTTCCTTTTCTTTTTATTTTTTTTTCTTTTTGTGAGCGAGAGTGAGGGCACTAACATTGTTTTTCCTCTTAGCATAGTCCTTATCACCTTTTGGCATTGAGGACACTGCCAAGTTCAGCTTGGGGGAGGAGTTCTGTTTGTATTCCCTTTCTCTTTTACTGCTTTCTAGGATAGATTTACTGCTTTCAAAAACACTGAAAAAATCAAAAAAATATGGTTCCCATGACTGGTTTAGTTGCCTCCCTGTGCCCCTTGCTGTGCTCTATTTGAAAATGATTTGAATTTGTTTTCTGGATAGCTGGGCATTTGTGATCTTGAGGCTATGATTTGATGTTTGATTGCTATGATTTCGAGCATTTTTGGATTATATTAGACCACTTTGTGCTGCATACCTGAATTGGTTAGACTGTGAGGCCTCTTTGTAGCCTATTGGATTCATATTATTATCCAGTCTATTCTTGTGTGTTAGTTCCTCTTTAGTGGATTGATCTTGACTTTGACTTCGTACTTGTCTGATTTTAGATGACTTGTAGCATTTGCTGTGATAGAGGCGTTCTTTTGTCTTATTCTTGAGCTTCAGAGTGAGTTTTTGATATACTTTTATCCTCCTTAGCCCCGCTGAGCCCAATGACTTGTTTCGTGTTACTTAAACCCCTATTATGAGCCCAAAGCCTTCACTTGATATTATTCCAAGCCTAGCTTGGGGGAGCTTTTGTATGGGTTGAGTTTGAGATTGGTTTGTTGGTTTAGTATGGTTTTTGAGGAATTTAAAAGTGTATTTGCTGTTGTTTGGGAGTGAGGAAGAGAAAAGAAAAAGCAAGTTTACGTGAATGAAGTTCAGAAAAAATGAAAGAAAAATGAAATGAAAATTCAAAAGAATTCTAGTTCTTTCATTCACGTACATTCATAAAGGAATATTCGCTCCATTGCTAGAAAATTGGGTTTGTTATGAGCTTTTCATTGATTTATGAGAGTTGGGTTAGTTTACATGGTTTTATGGTGATTTTTGGGAGTTGTGTAGGCCATCTTAGGCCTTGTTTGAATGATTTATGCTCCCCCTTTCTTGGTTTTTCCACCACATTACCCAAAAGTATCCTCTACCTCTCACCTAAGCCCCATTACAACCCTATAAAGTCCTCTTGAGCTTATGTCTGCATTGTTCATTTGATTGATTTCGAGTCAGTTTGTCAAAGCTAGAGAGTATTTCTGCTAATTGAGTCGACTTGACTAGGTTGAGCGTCATTGAGCCTTGTTAAACACATGAGAGTGTGAGTGGGAAGGGTACTTATGGTCGGGTTGGTGAGTGTTCGGCCATATTCTTTGCCTGCCACAAAATAGGGAGGAGTGACACCCTTGTGAGAGCCTTTTCAGGATTTGTATGCCTTGTGGATGCTTGAGTTTGACAAATTGCTTGAATGATTGGTGGTTGGATGGATTTGATTAGCCAAACTTGAATTATGCATGCTTGAACGATTCTTAGTCTTGAAAATGTTTTGAGCTTTGATTTGTTTTTATCTTTGGGGTGAGGTAATCTATTCCATGTTCATGTGCTGTTTGCTTGAGGACAAGCAAAGGTTTAGCTTGGGGGAGTTTGATATCACGTATTTTATATAGAGTTTTCTCCCTTATTTACAAGCTAATTTGTGCGTCATTGGAGCTTTTGGGAGCTATTTTGTGCTAACTATCGTATGTAATTGTGGTTTCGTGTTTTAGTATTGAATTGCAGGTTTTATGGAGTTTTCTCCTTATTCCCGAGCCTTTTGGAAGCAACCATGGCTTTACGAGATGTTACGAGGTACGTAGGATGGCTCACGAGCTTTATGGATAGTTTAGGAGGTCCCAAGACCCCTAAACGTGAAGATTAGAGAGCCAAGGAGTCAAAGGAGGTTTCCGTGCACTGATCGGGCAGAAATGGCCCGATCGGGCGAAGTATTTATGATCGGGTATGAAAGTTGCGGACCCGATCGGGCAAGGCGTGGCCGATCAGATCGGGCGAGCATCAATGCACCAGACCCGATCGGGCATAGTGTGCCCGACCCGATCGGGTGGGGGTGCTGCTAGGTCTCATTGTGAAGCTGCTTGCGAGGAGAACGCCATAGTCCTGAGAAGCACCAGGCCCGATCGGGTGGCTTCCCAAGGCCCGATAGGGCGGGCCGCAATTACACCCCCAGGTTGCTGGGCTGCTGCGCCAAGCCACGAGAAACAAAGGGGGCTCTTTGGTGTTTGACCCGATCAGGTGGAGGCCTAGGGGCCCGATCGGGTCTGGCGCCATCCGTCGCGGAATTTTGTCTTTTATTTCGTATTTTGTTTAGACTTGAGGGGCACTATAAATACCTTTTTCCTCATTATTTAGAGATATCTTTTATTCATCTTTCATTAGCTTTAGACTAGTTTCATTCTTCATTGTTCTTAGTTCAATTCAAACACTTTAGATTAATTTAGAGGTGATCAAACCTATTTCGATTTCAATAAAAGTTCCTGCTTTCCGTCAATTGGTACTCTTTTCTATCCTAATCTCTTTTGATTCTTGATTGCTTAATTTATTTATTTAATCGTTCATGATGCAATTGTTAAGGTTTCATATTAGTTTTATAATTGTCAATTCAATTATGAGTGAGTAGTTTAATTTCTAGGGATTTAGATAGGGAAGCCATGTTTATACCATGATTGTGATTTAGACTCTTATTGATTTCTAGGGCTTGATTAGGGTGATTGTGATGTGGTTTGTTCTTTATTGAGTAATTAACGTTATTGCGCAGTTTCGTTGGTTGCTTGTGGTTAATAGTTGTTTGCACAGATCCGTCTTACGACTAGAGGCCTAGGACACGTCAGTAGTTCTGATTACGTTAGTGAACATGCGGCGTATGTTGAACTATGAGCGTTGAGTCTTAAACATAGCTCAACATAGGCTCTAATCCCCCGACTCTTGACTTAGGTTTTGATAGTTGTTGACCTTGTTTGATTGGTATAAGCATGGTGGACCGACCTAATACCCTAGGTTTTTATTCCATAGTTAAATCCTTTGTTTAATTCGTCTTTCTTAGCTTAATCATTAGTTTAATTAATTCCTTCCTGATTTACTCTGGCGTAGCTGAATTGGTTGAATATCGATTTAGAAACTCTGTCTCCCTGTGGATTCGACCCTGCTTCAACTGACTACCTTAGTTAGAGGACCGGAGGTTTATTTTTGATTAGGTGATACGACTAAAACCCTATCAAGGAGTAAGAAATATTTGGTGATTATTCACTACAAAATAATTTGAAAGGTGTTCATACACCACAAATCGCCTAAGAGACTATGACGGTTTTACCCTTTGATTTGAATTGAGTTTGATCCAAGGGCTTCATATGCTTTAGATATATCGAATACTTATTCAGGGACTCAAAAATATTTGCTAATTATTCACAAAAAAATGATTTGAAAGGTTTTCATACACCACAAATCGCCTAAGAGACTATAACAGTTGTACCCTTTGATATGAAATAATTTTGATCCAAGGGCTTCATATGATTGAAATATATCTAATACCTATTCAAGGAGTCAAAAATATTTGGTAATTATTCACAACAAAATAATTTGAAGGTGTTCATATACCACAAATCGCCAACGAGACTATGACGGTTTTACCATTTGATTTGAGATAAGTTTTATCCAAGGGCTTCATATGATTGAAATATATCTAATACATGTTCAAGGAGTCAAAAATATTTGGTAATTATGCACAAAAAATGATTTGAAAGGTGTTCATACAATACAAATCCCCTAAGGGACTATGACGGTTTTACCCTTTGATTTGAATTGAGTTTGATCCAAGGACTTCATATGATTTAAAAAGATCTAATACCTATTCCACAAGTCAAAAATATATGGTAATTAACCATAAAAAATGATTTGAAAGGTGTTCATACACCACAAATCCCCTAAGAGACTTTGACGGTTTTATCCTTTGAAATGAAATAAATTTGATCCAAGGGCTTCATATGATTGAAATATATCTAATACCTATTCAAGGAGTCAAAAATATTTGGTAATTAAGCACAAAAAATGATTTGAAAGGTGTTCATACACCACAAATCCCCTAAGAGACTATGACGGTTTTAACCTTTGCTTTGAATTAAGTTTGATCCAAGGGCTTCATGTGATTGAAATATATCTAATACCTATTCAAGGAGTCAAAAATATGTGGTAATTAAGCACAAAAAATGATTTGAAAGGTGTTCATACACCACAAATCCCCTAAGAGACTATGACGGTTTTAACCTTTGCTTTGAATTAAGTTTGATCCAAGGGCTTCAAATGCTTTAAATATATCTAATACCTATTCAAGGACTCAAAATATTTGGTAATAATTCCTAAAAAAAAGATTTGAAAGGTTTTCATACACCACAAATCGCCTAAGAGACTATGACGGTTTTACCTTTTGATATGAAATAAGTTTGATCCAAGGGCTTCATATGCTTTAATTAGATCTAATACCTATTTAAGGACTAAAAAAATATTTGGCAATTATTCACAACAAAATGATTTGAAAGGTGTTCATACAACACAAATCGCCTAAGAGACTATGACGGTTTTACCCTTTGATATGAAATAAGTTTGATCCAAGGGCTTCATATGATTGAAATATATCTAATACCTATTCAAGGAGTCAAAAAAATTTGGTAATTATTCACAACAAAATAATTTGAAGGTGTTCATACACCACAAATCGCCAAAGAGACTATTACTGTTTTACCATTTGATTTGAAATAAGTTTTATCCAAGGGCTTCATGTGATTGAAATATATCTAATACCTTATCAAGGAGTCAATAATATTTGGTAATTATGCACAAAAATTGATTTGAAAGGTGTTCATACAATACAAATCCCCTATGGGACTATGACGGTTTTACCCTTTGATTTGAATTGAGTTTGGTCCAAGGACTTCATATGATTTAAAAAGATCTAATACCTATTCCAGAAGTCAAAAATATATGGTAATTAACCATAAAAAATGATTTGATAGGTATTCATACACCACAAATCCCCTAAGAGACTATGACTGTTTTATCCTTTGATATGAAATAAGTTTGATCCAAGGGCTTCATATGATTGAAATATATCTAATACCTATTCAAGGAGTCAAAAATATTTGGTAATTAAGCACAAAAAATGATTTGAAAGGTGTTCATACACCACAAATCCCCTAAGAGACTATGACGGTTTTACCCTTTGATTTGAATTGAGTTTGATCCAAGGGCTTCAAATGCTTGAAATATATCTAATACCTATTGAAGGACTTAAAAATATTTGGTAATTATTCCTAAAAAAACGATTTGAAAGGTTTTCATACACCACAAATCGCCTAAGAGACTATGACGGTTTTACCTTTTGATATGAAATATGTTTGATCAAAGGGCTTCATATGACTTAAATAGATCTAATACCTATTTAAGGACTAAAAAAATATTCGGCAATTATTCACAACAAAATGATTTGAAAGGTGTTCATACAACACAAATTGCCTAAGAGACTATGACGGTTTTACCCTTTGATATGAAATAAGTTTGATCCAAGGGCTTTATATGATTAAATATATCTAATACCTATTCAAGGAGTCAAATATATTTGGTAATTATTCACAACAAAATAATTTGAAGGTGTTCATACACCACAAATCGCCAAAGAGACTATGACGGTTTTACCATTTGATTTGAAATAAGTTTTATCCAAGGGCTTCATATGATTGAAATATATCTAATACCTTATCAAGGAGTCAAAAATATTTAGTAATTAAGCACTAAAAATGATTTGAAAGGTGTTCATACAATACAAATCCCCTAAGTGACTATGACGGTTTTACCCTTTGATTTGAATTGAGTTTGATCCAAGGAATTCATATGATTTAAAAAGATCTAATTCCTATTCCAAGAGTCAAAAATATATGGTAATTAACCATAAAAAATGATTTGAAAGGTGTCCATACACCACAAATCCCCTAAGAGACTATGACGGTTTTATCCTTTGATATGAAATAAGTTTGATCCAAGGGCTTCATATGATTGAAATATGTCTAATACCTATTACAGGAGTAAGAAATATTTGGTAATTATTCACAACAAAATAATTTGAAAGGTGTCCATACACCACAAATCGCCTAAGAGACTATGACGGTTTTACCCTTTGATTTGAATTGAGTTTGATCCAAGGGCTTCATATGCTTTAAATATATCGAATACTTATTAAGGGACTCAAAAATATTTGATAATTATTACAAAAAAATGATTTGAAAGGTTTTCATACACCACAAATAGCCGAAGAGACTTTGACAGTTTTACCCTTTGATATGAAATAAGTTTGATCCAAGGGCTTCATATGATTGAAATATATCTAATACCTATTCAAGGAGTCAAAAATATTTGTTAATTATTCACAATAAAATAATTTGAAGGTGTTCATACACCACAAATCGCCTAAGAGACTATGACGGTTTTACCATTTGATTTGAAATAAGTTTTATCCAAGGGCTTCATATGATTGAAATATATCTAATACATGTTCAAGTAGTCAAAAATATTTGGTAATTATGCACAAGAAATGATTTGAAAGGTGTTCATACAACACAAATCCACTAAGAGACTATGACAGTTTTACCATTTGATTTGATTTGAGTTTGATCCAAAGACTTCATATGATTTTAAAAGATCTAATACCTATTCCAGGAGTCAAAAATATTTGGTAATTAACCAAAAAAATGATTTGAAAGGTGTTCATACACCACAAATCCCCTAAGAGACTATGACGGTTTTATGCTTTGATATGAAATAAGTTTGATTTAAGGGATTCATATGATTGAAGTATATCTAATACCTATTCAAGGAGTAAGAAATATTTTGTAATTATTCACAACAAAATGATTCGAAAGGTGTTCATACACCCCAAATCGCCTAAGAGACTATGACGGTTGTACCCTTTAATTTGAATTGAGTTTTATCCAAGGGCTTCATATGCTTTAAATATATCTAATAATTATTCAAGGACTCAAAAATATTTGGTAATTAAGAACAAAAAATGATTTGAAAGGTGTTCATACACCACAAATCCCCTAAGAGACTATGACGGTTTTACCCTTTCATTTGAATTGAGATTGATCCAAGGGCTTCATATGCTTTAAATATATCTAATACTTATTCAGGGACTCAAAAATATTTGGTAATTATTCACAAAAAAATGATTTGAAAGGTTTACATACACCACGAATGGCCTAAGAGACTATGACGGTGTTACCCTTTGATATGAAATAATTTTGATCCAAGGGCTTCATATGATTGAAATATATCTAATACCTATTCAAGGAGTCCAAAATATTTGGTATCTAAGCACAAAAAATGATTTGAAAGGTGTTCATACACACAAATCCCCTAGGAGACTATAACGGTTTTACCTTTTGTTTTGAATTGAGTTTTATCCAAAGACTTCATATGATTTAAAAAGATCTAATACCTATTCCTGGAGTCAAAAATATTTGGTAATTAACCACAAAAAATGATTTGAAAGGTGTTCATACACAACAAATCGCCTTAGAGACTATGATGGTTTTACCCTTTGATTTGAATTGAATTTTATCTAAAGACTTCATATGATTTAAAAAGATCTAATACCTATTCCAGGAGTCAAAAATATTTGGTAATTAAACACAATAAATGATTTGAAAGGTTTTCATACACCACAAATCCCCTAAGAGACTATGACGGTTTTATCCTTTGGTATAAAATAATTTTGATCCAAGGGCTTCATATGATTGAAATATATCTAATACCTATTCAAGGAGTCAAAAAAATTTGGTAATTATTCACAACAAAATAATTTGAAGGTGTTCATACACCACAAATCGCCAAAGAGACTATTACGGTTTTACCATTTGATTTGAAATAAGTTTTATGCAAGGGCTTCATGTGATTGAAATATATCTAATACCTTATCAAGGAGTCAATAATATTTGGTAATTATGCACAAAAAATGATTTGAAAGGTGTTCATACAATACAAATCCCCTATGGGACTATGACGGTTTTACCCTTTGATTTGAATTGAGTTTGGTCCAAGGACTTCATATGATTTAAAAAGATCTAATACCTATTCCAGAAGTCAAAAATATATGGTAATTAACCATAAAAAATGATTTGATAGGTATTCATACACCACAAATCCCCTAAGAGACTATGACTGTTTTATCCTTTGATATGAAATAAGTTTGATCCAAGGGCTTCATATGATTGAAATATATCTAATACCTATTCAAGGAGTCAAAAATATTTGGTAATTAAGCACAAAAAATGATTTGAAAGGTGTTCATACACCACAAATCCCCTAAGAGACTATGACGGTTTTACCCTTTGATTTGAATTGAGTTTGATCCAAGGGCTTCAAATGCTTGAAATATATCTAATACCTATTGAAGGACTCAAAAATATTTGGTAATTATTCCTAAAAAAACGATTTGAAAGGTTTTCATACACCACAAATCGCCTAAGAGACTATGACGGTTTTACCTTTTGATATGAAATATGTTTGATCAAAGGGCTTCATATGACTTAAATAGATCTAATACCTATTTAAGGACTAAAAAAATATTCGGCAATTATTCACAACAAAATGATTTGAAAGGTGTTCATACAACACAAATTGCCTAAGAGACTATGACGGTTTTACCCTTTGATATGAAATAAGTTTGATCCAAGGGCTTTATATGATTAAATATATCTAATACCTATTCAAGGAGTCAAATATATTTGGTAATTATTCACAACAAAATAATTTGAAGGTGTTCATACACCACAAATCGCCAAAGAGACTATGACGGTTTTACCATTTGATTTGAAATAAGTTTTATCCAAGGGCTTCATATGATTGAAATATATCTAATACCTTATCAAGGAGTCAAAAATATTTGGTAATTAAGCACTAAAAATGATTTGAAAGGTGTTCATACAATACAAATCCCCTAAGTGACTATGACGGTTTTACCCTTTGATTTGAATTGAGTTTGATCCAAGGAATTCATATGATTTAAAAAGATCTAATTCCTATTCCAAGAGTCAAAAATATATGGTAATTAACCATAAAAAATGATTTGAAAGGTGTCCATACACCACAAATCCCCTAAGAGACTATGACGGTTTTATCCTTGGATATGAAATAAGTTTGATCCAAGGGCTTCATATGATTGAAATATGTCTAATACCTATTACAGGAGTAAGAAATATTTGGTAATTATTCACAACAAAATAATTTGAAAGGTGTCCATACACCACAAATCGCCTAAGAGACTATGACGGTTTTACCCTTTGATTTGAATTGAGTTTGATCCAAGGGCTTCATATGCTTTAAATATATCGAATACTTATTAAGGGACTCAAAAATATTTGATAATTATTACAAAAAAATGATTTGAAAGGTTTTCATACACCACAAATAGCCGAAGAGACTTTGACAGTTTTACCCTTTGATATGAAATAAGTTTGATCCAAGGGCTTCATATGATTGAAATATATCTAATACCTATTCAAGGAGTCAAAAATATTTGTTAATTATTCACAATAAAATAATTTGAAGGTGTTCATACACCACAAATCGCCTAAGAGACTATGACGGTTTTACCATTTGATTTGAAATAAGTTTTATCCAAGGGCTTCATATGATTGAAATATATCTAATACATGTTCAAGTAGTCAAAAATATTTGGTAATTATGCACAAGAAATGATTTGAAAGGTGTTCATACAACATAAATCCACTAAGAGACTATGAAAGTTTTACCATTTGATTTGATTTGAGTTTGATCCAAAGACTTCATATGATTTTAAAAGATCTAATACCTATTCCAGGAGTCAAAAATATTTGGTAATTAACCAAAAAAATGATTTGAAAGGTGTTCATACACCACAAATCCCCTAAGAGACTATGACGGTTTTATGCTTTGATATGAAATAAGTTTGATTTAAGGGATTCATATGATTGAAGTATATCTAATACCTATTCAAGGAGTAAGAAATATTTTGTAATTATTCACAACAAAATGATTCGAAAGGTGTTCATACACCCCAAATCGCCTAAGAGACTATGACGGTTTACCCTTTAATTTGAATTGAGTTTTATCCAAGGGCTTCATATGCTTTAAATATATCTAATAATTATTCAAGGACTCAAAAATATTTGGTAATTAAGAACAAAAAATGATTTGAAAGGTGTTCATACACCACAAATCCCCTAAGAGACTATGACGGTTTTACCCTTTCATTTGAATTGAGATTGATCCAAGGGCTTCATATGCTTTAAATATATCTAATATTATTCAGGGACTCAAAAATATTTGGTAATTATTCACAAAAAAATGATTTGAAAGGTTTACATACACCACGAATCGCCTAAGAGACTATGACGGTGTTACCCTTTGATATGAAATAATTTTGATCCAAGGGCTTCATATGATTGAAATATATCTAATACCTATTCAAGGAGTCCAAAATATTTGGTATCTAAGCACAAAAAATGATTTGAAAGGTGTTCATACACACAAATCCCCTAAGAGACTATAACGGTTTTACCTTTTGATTTGAATTGAGTTTTATCCAAAGACTTCATATGATTTAAAAAGATCTAATACCTATTCCTGGAGTCAAAAATATTTGGTAATTAACCACAAAAAATGATTTGAAAGGTGTTCATACACAACAAATCGCCTTAGAGACTATGATGGTTTTACCCTTTGATTTGAATTGAATTTTATCTAAGGACTTCATATGATTTAAAAAGATCTAATACCTATTCCAGGAGTCAAAAATATTTGGTAATTAAACACAATAAATGATTTGAAAGGTTTTCATACACCACAAATCCCCTAAGAGACTATGACGGTTTTATCCTTTGGTATAAAATAATTTTGATCCAAGGGCTTCATATGATTGAAATATATCTAATACCTATTCAAGGAGTAAGAAATATTTGGTAATTATTCACAACAAAATAATTTGAAAGGTGTTCATACACCACAAATCGCCTAAGAGACTATGACGGTTTTACCCTTTGATTTGAATTTAGTTTGATCCAAGGGCTTCATATGCTTTAAATATATTTAATACTTATTCAGGGACTCAAAAATATTTGGTAATTATTCACAAAAAAATGATTTGAAATGTTTTCATACACCACAAATCATCTAAGAGACTATGACAGTTTTGCCCTTTGATTTGAATTGGGTTTGATCCAAGGGCTTCATATGATTGAAATATATCTAATACCTATTCAAGGAGTCAAAAATATTTGGTAATTAAGAACAAAAAATGATTTGAAAGGTGTTCATACACCACAAATCCCCTAGGAGACTATGCTGGTTTTGCCCTTTGATTTGAATTGATTTTGATCTAAGGGCTTCATATGCTTTAAATATATCTAATACCTATTCAAGGACTCAAAAATATTTGGTAATTATTCACAAAAAAATGATTTGAAAGGTTTTCATACACCACAAATCGCCTAAGAGACTATGACGGGGTTACCTTTTGATATGAAATAAGTTTGATCCAAGGGCTTCATATGATTGAAATATATCTAATACCTATTCAAGGAGTCAAAAATATTTGGTAATTAAGCACAAAAAATGATTTGAAAGGTGTTCATACAACACAAATCACCTAAGAGACTATGACAGTTTTACCCTTTGATATGAAATAAGTTTGATCCAAGGGATTCATATGATTGAAATATCTCTAATACCTATTCAAGGATTCAAAAATATTTGCTAATTATTCACAACAAAATAATTTGAAGGTGTTCATTCACCACAAATCTCCCAAGAGACTATGACGAGTTTACCATTTGATTTGAAATAAGTTTTATCCAAGTGCTTCATATGATTGAAATATATCTAATACCTGTTCAAGGAGTCAAAAATATTTGGTAATTAAGCTCAAAAAATGATTTGAAATGTGTTCATATAACACAAATCGCCTAAGAGACTATGACGGTTTCACCCTTTAATTTGAATTGAGTTTGATCCAAGGACTTCATATGATTTAAAAAGATCTAATACCTAATCTTGGAGTCAATAATATTTGGTAATTAACCACAAAAATGATTTGAAAGGTGTTCATCCACCACAAATCCCCTAAGAGACTATGACGGTTTTATCCTTTGATATGAAATAAGTTTGATTCAAGGGCTTCATATGATTGAAATATATCTAATACCTATTCAAGGAGTAAGAAATATTTGGTAATTATTCACAACAAAATAATTTGAAAGGTGTTCATACACCACAAATCGCCTAAGAGACTATGACGGTTTTACCCTTTGATTTGAATTGAGTTTAATCCAAGGGCTTCATATGCTTTAAATATATCTAATACCTATTCAAGGACTCAAAAATATTTGGTAATTATTCCCAAAGAAATGATTTGAAAGGTTTTCATACACCACAAATCTCCTAAGAGACTATGACGGTTTTACCTTTTCATATGAAATAAGTTTGATCCAAGTGCTTCATATGTTTTAAATAAATCTAATACCAATTAAAGGACTAAATTAATATTTGGCAATTATTCACAACAAAATGATTTAACAGGTGTTCATACAACACAAATCTCCTAAGAGACTATGACGGTTTTACCCTTTGATATGAAATAAGTTTGATCGAAGGTCTTCATATGATTGAAATATATCTAATACCTATTCAAGGAGTCAAAAATATTTGGTAATTATTCACAACAAAATAATTTGAAGGTGTTCATACACCACAAATCGCCTAAGAGACTATGACGGTTTTTCCATTTGATTTGAAATAAGTTTGATCCAAGGGCTTCATATGATTGAAATATATCTAATACCTATTCAAGGAGTCAAAATATTTGGTAAGTAAGCACAAAAAATGATTTGAAAGGTGTTCATACAACACAAATCACCTAAGAGACTATGACGGTTTTACCCTTTGATATGAAATAAGTTTGATCCAAGGGCTTCATATGATTGAAATATCTCTAATACCAATTCAAGGATTCAAAAATATTTGTTAATTATTCACAACAAAATAATTTGAAGGTGTTCATTCACCACAAATCGCCCAAGAGACTATGACGAGTTTACCATTTGATTTGAAATAAGTTTTATCCAAGTGCTTCATATGATTGAAATTTATTTAATACCAATTCAAGGAGTCAAATATATTTGGTAATTATTGCCAAAAAAATGATTTAAAAGGTGTTCATACACCACAAATCCCCTAAGAGACTATGACGGTTTTATCCTTTGATATGAAATAAGTTTGATTCAAGGGCTTCACATGATTGAAATATATCTAATACCTATTCAAGGACTAAGAAATATATGGTAATTATTCACAACAAAATAATTTGAAAGGTGTTCATACACCACAAATCGCAAAAGAGATTATGACGGTTGTGCCCTTTAATTTGAATTGAGTTTGATTCAACGGCTTCATATGCTTTAAATATATCTAATACCTATTCAAGGACTCAAAAATATTTGGTAATTATTCCCAAAGAAATGATTTGAAAGGTTTTCATACTCCACAAATCTCCTAAGAGACTATGACGGTTTTACCTTTTGATATGAAATACGTTTGATCCAAGTGCTTCATATGCTTTAAATAAATCTAATACCAATTAAAGGACTAAAAAAATATTTGGCAATTATTCACAACAAAATGATTTAACAGGTGTTCATACAACACAAATCTCCTAAGAGACTATGACGGTTTTAGCCTTTGATATGAAATAAGTTTGATCAAAGGTATTCATATGATTGAAATATATCTAATACCTATTCAAGGAGTCAAAAATATTTGGTAATTATTCACAACAAAATAATTTGAAGGTGTTCATACACCACAAATCGCCTAAGAGACTATGACGGTTATTCCATTTGATTTGAAATAAGTTTGATCCAAGGGCTTCATATGATTGAAATATATCTAATACCTATTCAAGGAGTCAAAAATATTTGGTAATTAAGCACAAAAAATGATTTGAAAGGTGTTCATACACCACAAATCACCTAAGAGACTATGACGGTTTTACCCTTTGATATGAAATAAGTTTGATCCAAGGGCTTCATATGATTGAAATATCTCTAATACCAATTCAAGGATTCAAAAATATTTGTTAATTATTCACAACAAAATAATTTGAAGGTGTTCATTCACCACAAATCGCCCAAGCGACTATGACGAGTTTACCATTTGATTTGAAATAAGTTTTATCCAAGTTCTTCATATGATTGAAATTTATTTAATACCAATTCAAGGAGTCAAATATATTTGGTAATTATTGCCAAAAAAAATGATTTGAAAGGTGTTCATACACCACAAATCCCCTAAGAGACTATGACGGTTTTATCCTTTGATATGAAATAAGTTTGATTCAAGGGCTTCACATGATTGAAATATATCTAATACCTATTCAAGGACTAAGAAATATATGGTAATTATTCACAACAAAATAATTTGAAAGGTGTTCATACACCACAAATCGCAAAAGAGATTATGACGGTTGTGCCCTTTAATTTGAATTGAGTTTGATTCAACGGCTTCATATGCTTTAAATATATCTAATACCTATTCAAGGACTCAAAAATATTTGGTAATTATTCCCAAAGAAATGATTTGAAAGGTTTTCATACTCCACAAATCTCCTAAGAGACTATGACGGTTTTACCTTTTGATATGAAATACGTTTGATCCAAGTGCTTCATATGCTTTAAATAAATCTAATACCAATTAAAGGACTAAAAAAAATATTTGGCAATTATTCACAACAAAATGATTTAACAGGTGTTCATACAACACAAATCTCCTAAGAGACTATGACGGTTTTAGCCTTTGATATGAAATAAGTTTGATCAAAGGTATTCATATGATTGAAATATATCTAATACCTATTCAAGGAGTCAAAAATATTTGGTAATTATTCACAACAAAATAATTTGAAGGTGTTCATACACCACAAATCGCCTAAGAGACTATGACGGTTATTCCATTTGATTTGAAATAAGTTTGATCCAAGGGCTTCATATGATTGAAATATATCTAATATCTATTCAAGGAGTCAAAAATATTTGGTAATTAAGCACAAAAAATGATTTGAAAGGTGTTCATACACCACAAATCACCTAAGAGACTATGACGGTTTTACCCTTTGATATGAAATAAGTTTGATCCAAGGGCTTCATATGATTGAAATATCTCTAATACCAATTCAAGGATTCAAAAATATTTGTTAATTATTCACAACAAAATAATTTGAAGGTGTTCATTCACCACAAATCGCCCAAGAGACTATGACGAGTTTACCATTTGATTTGAAATAAGTTTTATCCAAGTTCTTCATATGATTGAAATTTATTTAATACCAATTCAAGGAGTCAAATATATTTGGTAATTATTGCCAAAAAAAATGATTTGAAAGGTGTTCATACACCACAAATCCCCTAAGAGACTATGACGGTTTTACCCTTTGATTTGAATTGAGTTCGATCCAAGGGCTTCAAATGCTTTAAATATATCTAATACCGATTCAGGGACTCAAAAATATTTGGTAATTATTCCCAAAAAACTGATTTGAAAGGTTTTCATACACCCCAAAATCTCCTAAGAGACTATGATGGTTTTACCCTTTGATATGAAATAAGTTTGATCCAAGGGCTTCATATGCTTTAAATAAATCTAATACCTATTTGAGGACTAAAAAAATATTTGGAGATTTTCACAAAAAAATGATTTGAAAGGTGTTCGTAAAACACAAATCGCCTAAGAGACTATGACGGTTTTACCCTTTGATATGAAATAAGGTGGATCGAAGGGCTTCATATGATTGAGATATATCTAATACCTATTCAAGGAGTCAAAAATATTGGGTAATTATTCACAAGAAAATAATTTGAAGGTGTTCATACACCACAAATCGCCTAAGGGACTACGACGGTTTTACCATTTGATTTGAAATTTTTTTATCCAAGTGCTTCATATGATTGAAATATATCTAATACCTGTTCAAGGAGTCAAAAATATTTGGTGATTAAGCACAAAAAATGATTTGAAAGGTGATCATACACCACAAATCCCCCAAGAGACTATGACGGTTTTGCCCTTTGATTTGAATTGAGTTTTATCTAAGGGCTTCCTATGCTTTAAATATATCTAATACCTATTCAGGGACTCAAAAATATTTGGTAATTATTCACAAAAAAATGATTTGAAAGGTTTTCATACACCATAAATCGCCTAAGTGACTATGACGGTGTTACCGTTTGATATGAAATAAGTTTGATACAAGGGCTTCATATTATTGAAATATATGTATTACCTTTTCAAGGAGTCAAAAATATTTGGTAATTAAGCACAAAAAATGATTTGAAAGGTGTTCATACACCACAAATCCCCTAAGAGACTATGGCTGTTTTACCCTTTGATTTGAATTGAGTTAGATCAAAGGGCTTCAAATGCTTTATATAAATCTAATACCTATTCAAGGACTCAAAAATATTTGGTAATTATTCCCAAAAAAAATGATTTGAAAGGTTTTCATACACCACAAATCGGCTAAGAGACTTTGACGGTTTTACCTTTTGATATGAAATAAGTTTGATGCAAGGACTTCATATGCTTTAAATAGATCTAATACCAATTTAAGGACTAAAAAAATCTTTGGCAATTATTCACAACAAAATGATTTGAAAGGTGTTCATACACCACAAATCGCCTAAGAGACTATGACGGTTTTACCCTTTGATTTGAATTGAGTTTGATCCATGGGCTTCATATGCTTTAAATATATCGAATACTTATTCAGGGACTCAAAAATATTTGGTAATTATTCACAAAAAAATGATTTGAAAGGTTTTCATACACCACAAATTACCTAAGAGACTTTGACAGTTTTACCCTTTGATATGAAATAAGTTTGATCCAAGGCTTTCATATGATTGAAGTATATCTAATACCTATTCAAGGAGTAAGAAATATTTGGTAATTATTCACAACAAAATAATTTGAAAGGAGTTCATACACCCCAAATCGCCTAAGAGACTATGACGGTTGTACCCTTTAATTTGAATTTAGTTTGATCCAAGGGCTTCATATGCTTTAAATATATCTAACACTTATTCAAGGACTCAAAAATATTTAGTAATTAAGAACAAAAAATGATTTGAAAGGTGTTCATACACCATAAATCCCCTAAGAGACTATGACTGTTTTACCCTTTCATTTGAATTGAGTTTGATCCATGGGCTTCATATGCTTTAAATATATCTAATACTTATTCAGGGACTCCAAAATATTTGGTAATTATTAACAAAAAAATGATTTGAAAGGTTGATATCACGTATTTATATAGAGTTTTCTCCCTTATTTACAAGCTAATTTGTGCGTTATTGGAGCTCTTGGGAGTTATTTTGTGCTAACTATCGTATATAGTTGTGGTTTTGTATTTTAGTGTTGAATTGCAGGTTTTAGGGAGTTTTCTCCTTATTCTCGAGCCATTTGGAAGCAACCACGACTCTACGAGATGTTACGAGGCACGTAGGATGGCTCACGAGCTTTATGGGTAGTTTAGGAGGTCCCAAGACCCCTAAACGTGAAGATTAGAGAGCCAAAGAGTCAAAAAGGAGGTTTCCGTGCACTTATCGGGCAGAAATGGCCCGATCGAGCGAAATATTTATGATCGGGTATGAAAGTTGCGGACCCGATCGGGCAAGCATTGCCCGAAAGGATCGGGCGAACATCATGTACCCAGACCCGATCGGGTGTTCACCGCCCGACCCGATCGGGTGGGCTGCTCGTAGGTCTTGTTTGAGAGCTGTTAAAGAGGCGCTTTCACTAGGCCATTTTGTTGCGTGGCCCGATCGGGTGGCTGACCAAGGCCCGATTGGGTGGGCCTCAAGTTCATCTATTGCTGCTGCGCTGCTGCTATATCACAGCCCAAGACGAGAAAATGTGAAGTTGCTGGGCACCCGATCGGGTACTGTGCTCGGACCTGATCGGGTCTGGCACACTTTTACGCGGACTTCGCCTTTTTAATTTCCGTTTTATTGAGACTTGAGGGGTATTATAAATACCTTTTCCTCATTATTTTAGATACATCTTTTATTCATCTTTCATTAGCTTTAGACTAGTTTTATTCTTCATTGTTCTTAGTTCAATTCAAACACTTTATATTAATTTAGAGGTGATCAAACCTATTTCGATTTCAATAAAGTTCCTGCTTTCCGTCAGTTGGTACTCTTCTCTACTCTTTATCTCTTTAATTACTTTGATTGCTTAGTTTATTTATTTAATCGTTCATGATGCAATTGTTAGGGTTTCATATTAGTTTTGTCGTTGTTAATTCGATCATGTCTGAGTAGTCTCTTTCTAGGGTGTTAGATAGGAAAGCCATGTTTATACCATGATTGTGATTTAGACTCTTATTGATTTCTAGGGCTTGATTAGGGTGATTGTGATGTGGTTTGTTCTTTATTGAGTAATTAACGTTATTGCGCAGTTTCGTTGGTTGCTTGTGGTTAATAGTTGTTTGCACAGATCCGTCTTACGACTAGAGGCCTAGGACACATCAGTAGTTCTGATTACGTTAGTGAACATGCGGCGTATGTTGAACTATGAGCGTTGAGTCTTAACCATAGCTCAACATAGGCTCTAATCCCCCGACTCTTGACTTAGGTTTTGGTAGTAGTTGACCCTATTTGATTGGTATAAGCATGGTGGACCGACCTAATACCCTAGACTTTTATTCCATAGTTTAATCCTCGATTTATTCCGTCTTCTGTAGTCTATTCTTTAGTTTAATTATTTCTACCCTGATTTCATCTGGAGTAACTGAATCGGTTGAATATTAATTTAGAAACTCTGTCTCCCTGTGGATTCGACCCTGCTTCCACTTACTACCTAGTTAGAGGTCCGTAGGTTTATTTTTGATTAGGCGATACGACTAAAACCTATCAAATTTTGGCGACGTTGCCGGGGAGACGGCTAGTTCTCTAAGTTTTTATTTAATTATTTGGTCTACTTCTCTGTACCTCACTGGAACTTCATTGTTTCAATCGAGGTACGTTTTACTGCTGCTTTTTGTTTCTTTTGTATGCCCAGGTCCCAAAGAAACGGTTCCCCAATTCCAGCGGACCCCGATCTTACTAGGACAATCAGGCAGATCCGAAAGATAAAGCAGAAAGAAAAGCAGTCTGTTCAGCCGAACACCTCTGGAACAGACACCCCGAGTTCAGTCATGTCAAAGTCACTGAAATCATATGGGGTGCCCAACCCAGATGGTCTCTCCATTGGACCTACTATGCCCACCATTGCCGCGACAAATTTTGAGATTAAGCCTGGACTCATCAGCATGGTCCAGCAAAATCAGTTTGGTGGGCATCCTACTGAAGATTCGGCAAATCATCTGCAACGGTTTCAACAACTTTGTCGAACCGTTAAACATGCCGGCGTCACTCCAGATCAGTTAAAGGTCATGTTGTTCGAGTTTTCTTTGAGAGATAGAGCCCAGAAGTGGTTGAACGATGTGCAGGAAACTGAATGGAGTGAGATTTCTGCTGCATTTCTGAGAGAGTATTACCCACCTACTAAAACAGCAGAAATCAGAAATAAACTAGCCACGTTTTCCCAAGAGCCTGATGAAACATTAAGGGAAGCGTGTGCTAGGTTTAGAGATCTACAGAGAGAGTGTCCTCACCACAATATGGACAAATTGTTCTTGACGCAGACATTCTACAATGGTCTGCAGCCTCAGACGAAGTGTATTGTTGATTCGTCTGCAGGAGGAGTGTTTTTAGACAAGGCAGTTGATGAGGGTTATGAATTCATATCAAATCTTGCAGCCAATGACCATTCATCATCTAGGAGTTTGACTAAGAAGGTACTTGAAGTTGACGCTATTTCATTGCTTACATCTCAGATGGCGCAACTGACTCAGCAACTAATGAAGTCTTCTAGTTCGACACCTCCGCCTATGAGCATCAATGCTATGTCTGCCGTAGCACCCATTACCTCATCTTACTGCGAGGTATGTGGTGTACAGGGTCACTTTGGGCAGGACTGTCAGTTCAGTCAATTTCAGATGGAGCAGGCAAACGCCTTTCAACAAAGGCCGCAAACCTTCCCCCCTCCACATAACTACCAATATCCACAAAACTATCAACCTCCACCTCCATAAAACTATCCTAAACCCTCATACCATCAATCCCCACAAAACTTTCAAAGACCCTCTTCACAAAACTTCCACAACCACAATAATTTCCAAACCCCACAAAATTTTCCCACCCCACCTCCACAAAACAACAACCCACAAGAGCCTAGCAATTCTGAACTGATGAAACTGATATTGTCTATGCAAAAGGAACATGAGGAAGCACGGAGGAACCAAGAGATGCATATCAAACTTCTCGAGGCTCAAGTTGCCCAGTTGGCAGAAACTAATGCACAGAGGCAGCAGGGACAATTGTCAGGGCAACCAGTTCAGAGAGAACATGTGAATGCCATCACTCTTCGTAGTGGCATTGCATATGATGCCCCTCCAGTGCCCATTTATGAGGTTACCCCGACTGCAGAGAAGAAGAGGGTGGTAGAGGAAGGAAAAAGAAAGAATTCGACGTCTGAAGTCGATTTGTCTGCAGAAGCTGGACAGACAGGGAAGAAAAAGGAGAAGGTTTCTGAAACGCCTTTTACACCAAGGCTACCTTTCCTTCACAGGATGCAACAGTCCAAGGTCGATCAGCAGTTTGGTAAGTTCTTGTCTATGGTCAAGAACCTCGAGGTAACGATTCCATTCACAGACTTAATTACCCAAGTGTCTGTTTATGCCAAATTTCTGAAAGACATGATTACTAAGAAAAGAGACTTTGGTGGGGTAGAACGTGTCGCTCTTACTGAAGAGTGTAGTGCTTTTATTCAAAATAAAACCCCACCAAAGTTAAAAGATCCTGATAGTTTTTCTATACCCTGCCATCTTGGACCTATTTTTATTGATAAGGCTTTGTGTGATTTAGGTGCTTATGTTTCTGTTATGCCATTGTCTGTTTATAAGAAACTGAACATGGGAGCCCTTAAATGCACACAAATCACTTTACAGATGGCGAATCGTTCTATAAAATACCCTCTAGGTAATTTAGAGGACGTTCCTGTTAGGGTAGGGAAATTCTATATTCCTGTTGATTTTGTGGTGTTAGATATGGATGAGGATGCCCAGATTCCTATTATCTTGGGTAGGCCGTTTTTGTGTACTGCTGGTGCTGTAATTGATGTCAAGTCTGGGTCTTTAACTCTGAGTGTTGGTGATGATAAAGTGATTTTTAAACTAACCAATGCTGTTAAGGCACCTATGCTTGAACAATCTTGTTGCAGGGATGAGGTTCTGGATGAAGTAGGTGTGGAGAAGGTTCCAATTCCACCTAAGGTTGCCTCACCGTCTGGAGGCATAGTCAAGAACATTTGGAGGAGAAAGATGTTTGATGAGGGTGGCACTCACTGCCACGCCCCTCCTATTTGAGAGCGGGCAGATTATGGTCGTGCGGGACCTTTATAAACCAGCGCTATGCGAGAGGCAACTCGTATTTTTCTTTCCCTTTTTCCTTTCCTTTTTATTTTTCTTCTTTTTGTGAGCGAGAGTGAGGGTACGAAAATTGTTTTTCCTCTTAGCATAATCCTTATCACCTTTTGGCATTGAGGACACTGCCAAGTTCAGCTTGGGGGATGAGTTCTGTTTGTATTCCCTATCTCTTTTACTGGTTTCTAGACTAGTTTTACTGCTTTCGAAAAATACTGAAAAAATCAAAAAAATATGGTTCCCATGACTGGTTTAGTTGCCTCCCTGTGCCCCTTGTTGTGCTCTATTTGAAATTGATTTGACTTTGTTTTCTGGATAGCTGGGCATTTGTGATCTTGAGGCTATGATTTGATGTTTGATTGCTATGATTTCGAGCATTTTTGGATTATATTAGACCACTTTGTGCTGCATACCTGAATTGGTTAGACTGTGAGGCCTCTTTGTAGCCTATTGGATTCATATTATTATCCAGTCTATTCTTGTGTGTTAGTTCCTCTTTAGTGGATTGATCTTGACTTTGACTTCGTACTTGTCTGATTTTAGATGACTTGTAGCATTTGCTGTGATAGAGGCGTTCTTTTGTCTTATTCTTGAGCTTCAGAGTGAGTTTTTGATATACTTTTATCCTCCTTAGCCCCGCTGAGCCTAATGACTTGTTTCGTGTTACTTAAACCCCTATTATGAGCCCAAAGCCTTCACTTGATATTATTCCAAGCCTAGCTTGGGGGAGCTTTTGTATGGGTTGAGTTTGAGATTGGTTTATTGGTTTAGTTTGGTTTTTAAGGAATTTGAAAGTGTATTTGCTGTGGTTTGAGAGTGAGAAAGAGAAAAGAAAA
Organism: Patellifolia procumbens; assembly: GCA_947645195.1. Classification (NCBI taxonomy): domain Eukaryota; kingdom Viridiplantae; phylum Streptophyta; class Magnoliopsida; order Caryophyllales; family Amaranthaceae; genus Patellifolia; species Patellifolia procumbens. Next base: position 179,151 of record CANSGD010001342.1, read on the forward strand.
AGCAAGTTTAGAGTTGCGTGAATGAAGTTCAGAAAAGTGAAAGAAAAATAAAATGAAAATTCAAAAGAATTCTAGTTCTTTCATTCACGTACGTTCATAAAGGAATATTTGCTCCATTGCTAGAAAATTGGGTTTGTTATGAGCTTTTCATTGATTTATGAGAGTTGGGTTACTTTACATGGTTTTATGGTGATTGTTGGGAGTTGTGTAGGTCATCTTAGGCCTTGTTTGAATGACTTATGCTCCCCCTTTCTTGGTTTTTCCACCACATTACCCAAAAGTATCCCCTACCTCTCGCCTAAGCCCCATTACAACCCTATAAAGTCCTCTTGAGCTTATGTCTGCATTGTTCATTTGATTGATTTCGAGTCAGTTTGTCAAAGCTAGGGAGTATTTCTGCTAATTGAGTCGACTTGACTAGGTTGAGCGTCATTGAACCTTCTTAAACACATGAGAGTGTGAGTGGGAAGGGTACTTATGGTCGGGTTGGTGAGTGTTCGGGCATATTCTTTGCCTGCCACAAAATAGAGAGGAGTGACACCCTTGTGAGAGCCTTTTCAGGATATGTATGCCTTGTGGACCCTTAAGTTTGATAAATTGCTTGAATGATTGGTGGTTGGATGGATTTGATTAGCCAAACTTGAATTATGCCTGCTTGAACGATTCTTAGTCTTGAAAATGTTTTGAGCTTTGATTTGTTTGTATATTTGGGGTGAGGCAATCTGATGCATAAAGCATTTCATAAGCAAGAGCATTCATTGGTTAAGAACCGAAGAATCAGTTTTGCATCAAGCCTTGTTGGAACCGTGCCAACAACCACCACTTTCACTAGCCTTAGAACCACCAAATTAGGCCACCAATGTCAAAGAAGAGCTCTTGGTGAAACCTTGCTTTGTTAAATTAGTAACTCATCTACGTTAGTTAGCTAATTAACTCAAAGACTTGAATTAGGACAAACTGTCTAGTTTTTACTCTAAGCGCACAGCTTAAAGAAATGAGTATAACTCTTAATTCATTCAACAAAGTCTAATGAAACTTCTTACATTAAAATCCTAACATATAAGCAGAAACATACCAAAAATGCATGTCATTTGGTGATGTTTTGCTTAGGTAACAAAAGCCATCTTAAAGTATTACAAAATCTGGGCCAGTTTTCAGTACCTAGGTGCAATGATTAGGATATTCTGAGAAACGAAAATATCCTACTGCAAAAAGGAAACTAAGGTAATAAAATAGACATTCTAAGGAAAATATCCTCAAAAAATCAGCTCCAAAAGCTTAAGAAAAGCGGCTGTCCAGAACTGAAGAAATGGGACCCAGAAAGACGCCACAGTGCTGCGGTTTTGGATACTTCTTCATGAAGCTCTCATTTCCTATTGATTCTTGCCTCCAACTCTTCACATGCTTGTTGGTGATGTATGTAAGCACACAGGTGAGTCATGTATGGTTGCCTTAGCCAAGAATAAAGCTCAAAAACATGCTCCAAACGTTCCCTAAACCAACCGTATAAAATCTGTTCTTCCAAAACAGTTTCACTAAGCTTACTTTAATGACTTAGAACTAATTAATTAAGCTATTTAATCATAATTCAAGCTTGATTACTAATACTTTATGATGTTAAGATGATCATAAGCATTAATCAACAAGGCTTAAAATAGATTAAGAAGGTGTTAAGCTTAATTAACAATTCGAAGTACTTGCTTGTACGAAATTGGATTAAGTAAGCTAATGAATTGAATCTCCTTCACCTTAATCTCTTCTTGATGACTCTTTGCTAGGAGACTTGGATTGATCATGGATGCTCCTGCATCAAATCTATTCCATGTTCATGTTCTGTTTGCTTGAGGACAAGCAAAGGTTTAGCTTGGGGGAGTTTGATATCACGTATTTATATAGAGTTTTCTCCCTTATTTACAAGCTAATTTGTGCGTCATTGGAGCTCTTGGGAGCTATTTTGTGCTAACTATCGTATATAGTTGTGGTTTTGTATTTTAGTGTTGAATTGCAGGTTTTAGGGAGTTTTCTCCTTATTCCCGAGCCATTTGGAAGCAACCACGACTCTACGAGATGTTACGAGGCACGTAGGATGGCTCACGAGCTTTATGGGTAGTTTAGGAGGTCCCAAGACCCCTAAACGTGAAGATTAGAGAGCCAAAGAGTCAAAAAGGAGGTTTCCGTGGACTGATCGGGCAGAAATGGCCCGATCGGGCGAAATATTTATGATCGGGTATGAAAGTTGCGGACCCGATCGGGCAAGCATTGCCCGAAAGGATCGGGCGAACATCATGTACCCAGACCCGATCGGGTATTCACCGCCCGACCCGATCGGGTGGGCTGCTCGTAGGTCTTGTTAGAGAGCTGCTGAAGAGGCGCTTTCACTAGGCCATTTTGTTGCGTGGCCCGGTCGGGTGGCTGACCAAGGCCCGATTGGGTGGGCCTCAAGTTCATCTATTGCTGCTGCGCTGCTGCTATATCACAACCCAAGACGAGAAAATGTGAAGTTGCTGGACACCCGATCGGGTACTGTGCTCGGACCCGATCGGGTCTGGCACCCTTTTACGCGGACTTCGACTTTTTAATTTCCGTTTTATTGAGACTTGAGGGGTATTATAAATACCTTTTCCTCATTATTTTAGATACATCTTTTATTCATCTTTCATTAGCTTTAGACTAGTTTTATTCTTCATTGTTATTAGTTCAATTCAAACACTTTAGATTAATTTAGAGGTGATCAAACCTATTTCGATTTCAATAAAGTTCCTGCTTTCCGTCATTTGGTACTCTTCTCTACTCTTTGTCTCTTTAATTACTTTGATTGCTTAGTTTATTTATTTAATCCTTCATGATGCAATTGTTAGGGTTTCATATTAGTTTTGTCGTTGTTAATTCGATCATGTCTGAGTAGTCTCTTTCTAGGGTGTTAGATAGGAAAGCCATGTTTATACCATGATTGTGATTTAGACTCTTATTGATTTCTAGGGCTTGATTAGGGTGATTGTGATGTGGTTTGTTCTTTATTGAGTAATTAATGTTATTGCGCAGTTTCGTTGGTTGCTTGTGGTTAATAGTTGTTTGCACAGATCCGTCTTACGACTAGAGGCCTAGGACACGTCAGTTGTTCTGATTACGTTAGTGAACATGCGGCGTATGTTGAACTATGAGCGTTGAGTCTTAACCATAGCTCAACATAGGCTCTAATCCCCCGACTCTTGACTTAGGTTTTGGTAGTAGTTGACCCTATTTGATTGGTATAAGCATGGTGGACCGACCTAATACCCTAGACTTTTATTCCATAGTTTAATCCTCGATTTATTCCGTCTTCTGTAGTCTATTCTTTAGTTTAATTATTTCTACCCTGATTTCATCTGGAGTAGCTGAATCGGTTGAATATTAATTTAGGAACTCTGTCTCCCTGTGGATTCGACCCTGCTTCCACTGACTACCTAGTTAGAGGTCCGTAGGTTTATTTTTGATTAGGCGATACGACTAAAACCTATCAAAGGTTTACATACACAACGAATCGCCTAAGAGACTATGACGGTGTTACCCTTTGATATGAATTAATTTTGATCCAAGGGCTTCATATGATTGAAATATATCTAATACCTATTCAAGGAGTCAAAAATATTTGGTATCTAAGCACAAACAATGATTTGAAAGGTGTTCATACACACAAATCCCCTAAGAGACTATAACAGTTTTACCTTTTGATTTGAATTGAGTTTGATCCAAAGACTTCATATGATTTAAAAAGATCTAATACCTATTCCTGGAGTCAAAAATATTTGGTAATTAACCACAAAAAATGATTTGAAAGGTGTTTATACACCACAAATCGCCTAAGAGACTATAACGGTTTTACCCTTTGATATGAAATAAGTTTGATCCAAGGGCTTCATATGCTTTAAATAAATCTAATACCTATTTAAGGACTAAAAAAATATTTGGCAATTATTCACAACAAAATGATTTGAAAGGTGTTCATACAACACAAATCTCCTAAGAGACTATGACGGTTTTACCCTTTGATATGAAATAAGTTTGATCGAAGGGCTTAATATGATTGAAATATATCTAATACCTATTCAAGGACTGAAAAATATTTGGTAATTATTCACAACAAAATAATTTGAAGGTGTTCATACACCACAAATCGCCTAAGAGACTATGACGGTTTTTCCATTTGATTTGAAATAAGTTTTATCCAAGGGCTTCATATGATTGAAATATATCTAATACCTGTTCAAGGAGTAAAAAATATTTGGTAATTAATCACAAAAAATGATTTGAAAGGTGTTCATACAACAAAAACCCCTAAGAGACTATGACGGTTTTACCCTTTGATTTGAATTGAATTTTATCCAAGGACTTCATATAATTTAAAAAGATCTAATACCTATTCCAGGAGTCAAAAATATTTGGTAATTAAACACAAAAAATGATTTGAAAGGTGTTCATACACCACAAATCCCCTAAGAGACTATGACGGTTTTATCCTTTGATATAAAATAAGTTTGATCCAAGGGCTTCATATGATTGAAATATATCTAATACCTATTCAAGGAGTAAGATATATTTGGTAATTATTCACAACAAAATAATTTGAAAGTTGTTCATACACCACAAGTCGCCTAAGAGACTATGACGGTTTTACCCTTTGATTTGAATTGACTTTGATCCAAGGGTTTCATACGCTTTAAATATATTGAATACTTATTCAGGGACTCAAAAATATTTGGTAATTATTCACAAAAAAATGATTTGAAAGGTTTTCATACACCACAAATCGCCTAAGAGTCTATGACGGTTTTACCCTTTGATATGAAATAAGTTGGATCCAAGGGCTTCATATGATTGATATATATCTAATACCTATTCAAGGAGTCAAAAATATTTGGTAATTAAGAACAAAAAATGATTTGAAAGGTGTTCATACACCACAAATCCCCTAGGAGACTATGACGGTTTTGCCCTTTGATTTGAATTGATTTTGATGTAAGGGCTTCATATGATTTAAATATATCTAATACCTATTCAAGGACTCAAAAATATTTGGTAATTATTGACAAAAAAATGATTTGAAAGGTTTTCATACACCACAAATCGCCTAAGAGACTATGACGGTGTTACCTTTTGATGTGAAATAAGTTTGATCCAAGGGCTTCATATGATTGAAATATATCTAATACCTATTCAAGGAGTGAAAAAAATATTTGGTAATTAAGCACAAAAAATGATTTGAAAGGTGTTCATACAACACAAATCACCTAAGAGACTATGACAGTTTTACCCTTTAATATGAAATAAGTTTGATTCAAAGGCTTCATATGATTGAAATATCTCTAATACCTATTCAAGGATTCAAAAATATTTGTTAATTATTCACAACAAAATAATTTGAAGGTGTTCATTCATCACAAATCTCCCAAGAGACTATGACGAGTTTACCATTTGATTTGAAATAAGTTTTATCCAAGTGCTTCATATGATTGAAATATATCTAATACCTGTTCAAGGAGTCAAAAATATTATGTAATTAAGCACAAAAAATGATTTGAATGGTGTTCATACAACAAAAATCGACTAAGAGACTATAACGGTTTTACCATTTAATTTGAATTGAGTTTGATCCAAGGAATTCATATGATTTAAAAAGATCTAATACCTAATCCTGGAGTCAAAAATATTTGGTAATTAACCACAAAAATGATTTGAAAGGTGTTCATACACCACAAATCGCCTAAGAGACTATGACGGTTTTACCCTTTGATTTGAATTGAGTTTGATCCAAGGGCTTCATATGCTTTGAATATATCTAATACCTACTCAAGGACTCAAAAATATTTGGTAATTATTCCCAAAAAAATTATTTGAAAGGTTTTCATACACCCCAAATCTCCTACGAGACAATGACGGTTTTACCCTTTGATATGAAATAAGTTTGTTCCAAGTGCTTCATATGCTTTAAATAAATCTAATACCTATTAAAGGACTAAAAAAATATTGGGCAATTCTTCACAACAAAATGATTTACAGGTGTTCATACAACACAACTCTCATAAGAGACTATGACAGTTTTACCCTTTGATATGAAATAAGTTTAATCAAAGGGCTTCATATGATTGAAATATATCTAATACCTATTCAAGGAGTCAAAAATATTTGGTAATTATTCACAACAAAATAATTTGAAGGTGTTCATACACCACAAATCGCCTAAAAGACTATGACGGTTTTTCCATTTGATTTGAAATAAGTTTGATCCAAGGGCTTCATATGATTGAAATATATCTAATACCTATTCAAGGAGTCAAAAATATTTGGTAATTAAGCACAAAAAATGATTTGAAAGGTGTTCATAAAACACAAATCACCTAAGAGACTATGACGGTTTTACCCTTTGATATGAAATAAGTTTGATCCAAGGGCTTCATATGATTGAAATATCTCTAATACCTATTCAAGGATTCAAAATTATTTGTTAATTATTCACAACAAAATAATTTGATGTTGTTCATTCACCACAAATCGCCCAAGAGACTATGACGAGTTTACCATTTGATTTGAAATAAGTTTTATCCAAGTGCTTCATATGATTGAAATATATCTAACACCTGTTCAAGGAGTCAAAAATATTTGGTAATTAAGCACAAAAAATGATTTGAAAGGTGTTCATACAACACAAATCGCCTAAGAGACTATGACGGTTTTACCCTTTAATTTGAATTGAGTTTGATCCAAGGACTTCATATGATTTAAAAAGATCTAATACCTAATCCTGGAGTCAAAAATATTTGGTAATTAACCACAAAAATGATTTGAAAGGGTTTCATCCACCACAAATCCCCTAAGAGATTATGACGGTTTTATCCTTTGATATGAAATAAGTTTGATTCAAGGGCTTCATATGATTGAAATATATCTAATACCTATTCAAGGAGTCAAAAAATTTGGTAATTAAGCACAAAAAATGATTTGAAAAGTGTTCATACAACACAAATCACCTAAGAGACTATGACGATTTTACCCTTTGATATGAAATAAGTTTGATCCAAGGGCTTCATATGATTGAAATATCTCTAATACCTATTCAAGGATTCAAAAATATTTATTAATTATTCACAACAAAATAATTTGAAGGTGTTCATTCACCACAAATCGCCCAAGAGACTATGACGAGTTTACCATTTGATTTGAAATAAGTTTTATCCAAGTGCTTCATATGATTGAAATATATCTAATACCTGTTCAAGGAGTCAAAAATATTTTGTAATTAAGCACAAAAAATGATTTGAAAGGTGTTCATACAACACAAATCGCCTAAGAGACTATGACGGTTTTACCCTTAATTTGAATTGAGTTTGATCCAAGGACTTCATATGATTTAAAAAGATCTAATACCTAATCCTGGAGTCAAAAATATTTGGTATTTAACCACAAAAATGATTTGAAAGGTGTTCATACACCACAAATCCCCTAAGAGACTAACTCGGTTTTATCCTTTGATATGAAATAAGTTTGATTCAAGGGCTTCATATGATTGAAATATATCTAATACCTCTTCAAGGAGTAAGAAATATATGTTAATTATTCATAACAAAATAATTTGAAAGGTGTTCATACACCAAAAATCGCCTAAGAGATTATGACGGTTGTGCCCTTTAATTTGAATTAAGTTTGATTCAACGGCTTCATATGCTTTAAATATATCTAATACCTATTCAAGGACTCATAAATATTTGGTAATTATTCCCAACAGAATGATTTGAAAGGTGTTCATACACCACAATTCGCCTAAGAGACTATGACGGTTTTACCCCTTGATATGAAATAAGTTTGTATCCAAGGGCTTCATATGATTGAAATATATCTAATACATATTCAAGGAGTCAAAAATATATGGTAATTAACCACAAAAAATTATTTGAAAGGTGTTCATACACCACAAATCCCCTAAGAGACTATGACGATTTTACCCTTTGATTTGAATTGAGTTCGATCCAAGGGCTTCAAATGCTTTGAATATATCTAATACCTATTCAGGTACTCAAAAATATTAGGTAATTATTCCCAAAAAAATGATTTGAAAGGTTTTCATACACCCCAAATCTCCTAAGAGACTATGACGGTTTTACCCTTTGATATGAAATAAGTTTGATCCAAGGGCTTCATATGCTTTAAATAAATATAATACCTATTTGAGGACTAAAGAAATATTTGGCAATTATTCACAACAAAATGATTTGAAAGGTGTTCATACAACACAAATTTCCTAAGAGACTATGACGGTTTTACCCTTTGATATGAAATAGGTTGGATCGAAGGGCTTCATATGATTGAAATACATCTAATACCTATTCAAGGAGTCAAAAATATTTGGTAATTATTCACAACAAAATAATTTGAAGGTGTTCAAACACCACAAATTGCCTAAGACATTACGACGGTTTAACCATTTGATTTGAAATAAGTTTTATCCAAGTGCTTCATATGATTGAAATCTATCTCATACCTATTCAAGGAGTCAAAAATATTTGGTAATTAAGCACAAAAAATGATTTGAAAGGTGATCATACACCACAAATCCCCTAAGAGAGTATGACGGTTTTGCCCTTTGATTTGAATTGAGTTTCATCTAAGGGCCTCCTATGCTTTAAATATATCTAATACCTATTCAGGGACTCAAAAATATTTGGTAATTATTCACAAAAAATGATTTGATTGGTTTTCATACACCACAAATCGCCTAAGTGACTATGACGGTGTTACCTTTTGATATGAAATAAGTTTGATCCAAGGGCTTCATATGATTGAAATATATGTATTACCTATTCAAGGAGTCAAAAATATTTGGTAATTAAGCACAAAAAATGATTTGAAAGGTGTTCATACACCACAAATCCACTAAGAGACTATGACAGTTTTTCCCTTTGATTTGAATTGAGTTACATCCAAGGGCTTCAAATTCTTTATATATATCTAATACCTATTCAAGGACTCAAAAATATTTGGTAATTATTCCCAAAAAAAATGATTTGAAAGGTTTTCATACATCACAAATCGGCTAAGAGACTTTGACGGTTTTACCTTTTGATATGTAATAAGTTTGATCCAAGGGCTTTATATGCTTTAAATAGATCTAATACCAATTTAAGGACTAAAAAAATATTTGCCAATTATTCACAACAAAATGATTTGAAAGGTGTTCATACAACACAAATAGCCTAAGAGACTATGACGGTTTTACCCTTTGATATGAAATAAGTTTGATCCAAGGGCTTCATATGATTGAAATATATCTAATACCTATTCAAGGAGTCAAAAATATTTGGTAATTATTCACAACAAAATAATTTGATTGGTTTTCATACACCACAAATCGCCTAAGTGACTATGACGGTGTTACCTTTTGATATGAAATAAGTTTGATCCAAGGGCTTCATATGATTGAAATATATGTATTACCTATTCAAGGAGTCAAAAATATTTGGTAATTAAGCACAAAAAATGATTTGAAAGGTGTTCATACACCACAAATCCACTAAGAGACTATGACGGTTTTTCCCTTTGATTTGAATTGAGTTACATCCAAGGGCTTCAAATTCTTTATATATATCTAATACCTATTCAAGGACTCAAAAATATTTGGTAATTATTCCCAAAAAAAATTATTTGAAAGGTTTTCATACATCACAAATCGGCGAAGAGACTTTGACGGTTTTACCTTTTGATATGAAATAAGCTTGATCCAAGGGCTTTATATGCTTTAAATAGATCTAATACCAATTTAAGGACAAAAAAAATATTTGCCAATTATTCACAACAAAATGATTTGAAAGGTGTTCATACAACACAAATCGCCTAAGAGACTATGACGGTTTTACCCTTTCATTTGAATTGAGTTTGATCCAAGGACTTCATATGATTTAAAAAGATCTAATACCTATTCCTGGAGTCAAAATATTTGGTAATTATTCCCAAAAAAAATGATTTGAAAGGTTTTCATACACCACAAATCGCCTAAGAGACTATTACGGTTTTACCTTTTGATATGAAATAAGTTTGATCTAAGGGCTTCATATGCTTTAAGTAGATCTAATACCTATTTAAGGACTAAACAAATATTTGGCAATTACTCACAACAAAATGATTTGAAAGGTGTTCATACAACACAAATCGCCTAAGAGACTATGACGGTTTTATCCTTTGATATGAAATAAGTTTGATCCAAGTGCTTCATATGATTGAAATATATCTAATACCTATTCAAGGATTCAAAAATATTTGTTAGTTATTCACAACAAAATAATTTGAAGGTGTTCATTCACCATAAATCGCCTAAGAGACTATGACGGTTTTACCATTGGATTTGAAATAAGTCTTATCCAAGGGCTTCATATGATTGAAATATATCTAATACCTGTTCAAGGAGTCAAAAATATTTGGTAATTAGAACAAAAAATGATTTGAAAGGTGTTCATACAACACAAATCCCCTAAGAGTCTATGACGGTTTTACCCTTGGATTTGAATTGAGTTTGATCCAAGGACTTCATATGTTTAAAAAAGATCTAATACCTATTGCTGGAGTCAAAAATATTTGGTAATTAACCACAAAAATGATTTGAAAGGTGTTCATCCACCACAAATTCCCTAAGAGACTATGACAGTTTTATCCTTTGATATAAAATAAGTTTGATCCAAGGGCTTCATATGATTGAAATATATCTAATACCTATTCAAGGAGTAAGAAATATTTGGTAATTATTCACAACAAAATAATTTGAAAGTTGTTCATACACCACAAATCGCCTAAGAGAGACTATGACGGTTTTACCCTTTGATTTGAATTGACTTTGATCCAAGGGCTTCATATGCTTTAAATATATTGAATACTTATTCAGGGACTCAAAAATATTTGGTAATTATTCACAAAAAAATGATTTGAAAGGTTTTCATACACCACAAATCGCCTAAGAGTCTATGACGGTTTTACCCTTTGATATGAAATAAGTTTGATCCAAGGGCTTAATATGATTGAAATATATCTAATACCTATTCAAGGAGTCAAAAATATTTGGTAATTAAGAACAAAAAATGATTTGAAAGGTGTTCATACACCACAAATCCCCTAGGAGACTATGACGGTTTTGCCCTTTGATTTGAATTGGTTTTGATGTAAGGGCTTCATAGGCTTTAAATATATCTAATACCTATTCAAGGACTCAAAAATATTTGGTAATTATTGACAAAAAAATGATTTGAAAGGTTTTCATACACCACAAATCGCCTAAGAGACTATGACGGTGTTACCTTTTGATGTGAAATAAGTTTGATCCAAGGGCTTCATATGATTGAAATATATCTGATACCTATTCAAGGAGTGAAAAAATATTTGGTAATTAAGCACAAAAAATGATTTGAAAGGTGTTCATACAACACAAATCACCTAAGAGACTATGACAGTTTTACCCTTTGATATGAAATAAGTTTGATCCAAAGGCTTCATATGATTGAAATATCTCTAATACCTATTCAAGGATTCAAAAATATTTGTTAATTATTCACAACAAAATAATTTGAAGGTGTTCATTCACCACAAATCTCCCAAGAGACTATGACGAGTTTACCATTTGATTTGAAATAAGTTTTATCCAAGTGCTTCATATGATTAAAATATATCTAATACCTGTTCAAGGAGTCAAAAATATTTGGTAATTAAGCACAAAAAATGATTGGAAAGGTGTTCATACAACAATTATCGACTAAGAGACTATGACGGTTTTACCTATTAATTTGAATTGAGTTTGATCCAAGGACTTCATATGATTTAAAAAGATCTAATACCTAATCTTGGAGTCAAAAATATTTGGTAATTAACCACAAAAATGATTTGAAAGGTGTTCATACACCATAAATCCCCTAAGAGACTATGACGATTTTATCCTTTGATATGAAATAAGTTTCATTCAAGGGCTTCATATGATTGAAATATATCTAATACCTATTCAAGGAGTAAGAAATATTTGGTAATTATTCACAACAAAATAATTTGAAAGGTGTTCATACACGACAAATCGCCTAAGAGACTATGACGGTTTTACCCTTTGATTTGAATTGAGTTTGATCCAAGGGCTTCATATGTTTTAAATATATCTAATACCTATTTAAGGACTCAAAAATATTTGGTAAATATTCCCAAAAAAATTATTTGAAAGGTTTTCATACACCCCAAATCTCCTACGAGACTATGACGGTTTTACCCTTTGATATGAAATAAGTTTGATTCAAGTGCTTCATATTCTTGAAGTAAATCTAATACCTATTAAAGGACTAAAAAAATATTTGGCAATTATTCACAACAAAATGATTTACAAGTGTTCATACAACACAAATCGCCTAAGAGACTATGACGGTTTTACCCTTTGATATGAAATAAGTTTAATCAAAGGGCTTCATATGATTGAAATATATCTAATACCTATTCAAGGAGTCAAAAATATTTGGTAATTAAGCACAAAAAATGATTTGAAAGGTGTTCATACAACACAAATCACCTAAGAGACTATGACGGTTTAACCCTTTGATATGAAATAAGTTTGATCCAAGGGCTTCATATGATTGAAATATCTCTAATACCTATTCAAGGATTCAAAAATATTTGTTAATTATTCACAACAAAATAATTTGAAGGTGTTCATTCACCACAAATCGCCCAAGAGACTATGACGAGTTTACCATTTGATTTGAAATAAGTTTTATACAAGTGCTTCATATGATTGAAATATATCTAACACCTGTTCAAGGTGTCAAAAATATTTGGTAATTAAGCACAAAAAATGATTTGAAAGGTGTTCATACAACACAAATCGCCTAAGAGACTATGACGGTTTTACCCTTTAATTTGAATTGAGTTTGATCCAAGGACTTCATATAAGTTAAGAAGATCTAATACCTAATCCTGGAGTCAAAAATATTTGGTAATTAACCACAAAAATGATTTGAAAGGATTTCATCCACCACAAATCCCCTAAGAGACTATGACGATTTTATCCTTTGATATGAAATAAGTTTGATTCAAGGGCTTCATATGATTGAAATATATATAATACCTATTCAAGGAGTCAAAAATATTTGGTAATTAAGCACAAAAAATGATTTGAAAGGTGTTCATACAACACAAATCACCTAAGAGACTATGACGGTTTTACCCTTTGATATGAAATAAGTTTGATCCAAGGGCTTCATATGATTGAAATATCTCTAATACCTATTCAAGGATTTAAAAATATTTGTTAATTATTCACAACAAAATAATTTGAAGGTGTTCATTCACCACAAATCGCCCAAGAGACTATGACGAGTTTACCATTTGATTTGAAATAAGTTTTATCCAAGTGCTTCATATGATTGAAATATATCTAATACCTGTTCAAGGAGTCAAAAATATTTTGTAATTAAGCACAAAAAATGATTTGAAAGGTGTTCATACAACACAAATCGCCTAGAAAAGTATGACGGTTTTGCCCTTAATTTGAATTGAGTTTGATCCAAGGACTTCATATGACTTAAAAAGATCTAATACCTAATCCTGGAGTCAAAAATATTTGGTATTTAACCACAAAAATAATTTGAAAGGTGTTCATACACCACAAATCCCCTAAGAGATTAACTCGGTTTTATCCTTTGATATGAAATAAGTTTGATTCAAGGGCTTCATATGATTGAAATATATCTAATACCTATTCAAGGAGTAAGAAATATATGTTAATTATTCATAACAAAATAATTTGAAAGGTGTTCATACACCACAAATCGTCTAAGAGATTATGACGGTTGTGCCCTTTAATTGGAATTAAGTTTGATTCAACGGCTTTATATGCTTTAAATATATCTAATACCTATTCAAGGACTCATAAATATTTGGTAATTATTCCCAACAGAATGATTTGAAAGGTGTTCATACACCACAAATCGCCTAAGAGACTATGACGGTTTTTCCATTTGATTTGAAATAAGTTTGATCCAAGGGCTTCATATGATTGAAATATATCTAATACCTATTCAAAGAGTCAAAAATATTTGGTAATTAAGCACAAAAAATGATTTGAAAGGTGTTCATAGAACACAAATCACCTAAGAGACTATGACGGTTTTACCCTTTGATATGAAATAAGTTTGATCCAAGGGCTTCATATGATTGAAATATCTCTAATACCTATTCAAGGATTCAAAAATATTTGTTAATTATTCACAACAAAATAATTTGAAGGTGTTCATTCACCACAAATCGCCCAAGAGACTATGACGAGTTTACCATTTGATTTGAAATAAGTTTTATCCAAGTGCTTCATATGATTGAAATATATCTAACACGTGTTCAAGGTGTCAAAAATATTTGGTAATTAAGCACAAAAAATGATTTGAAAGGTGTTCATACAACACAAATAGCCTAAGAGACTATGACGGTTTTACCCTTTAATTTGAATTGAGTTTGATCCAAGGACTTCATATAAGTTAAGAAGATCTAATACCTGATCTGGAGTCAAAAATATTTGGTAATTAACCACAAAAATGATTTGAAAGTATTTCATCCACCACAAATCCCCTAAGAGACTATGACGATTTTATCCTTTGATATGAAATAAGTTTGATTCAACGGCTTCATATGATTGAAATATATCTAATACCTATTCAAGGAGTCAAAAATATTTGGTAATTAAGCACAAAAATAATTTGAAAGGTGTTCATACAACACAAATCACATAAGAGACTATGACGGTTTTACCCTTTGATATGAAATAAGTTTGATCCAAGGGCTTCATATGATTGAAATATCTCTAATACCTATTCAAGGATTCAAAAATATTTGTTAATTATTCACAACAAAATAATTTGAAGGTGTTCATTCACCACAAATCGCCCAAGACACTATGACGAGTTTACCATTTGATTTGAAATAAGTTTTATCCAAGTGCTTCATATGATTGAAATATATCTAATACCTTTTCAAGGAGTAAAAAATATTTTGTAATTAAGCACAAAAAATGATTTGAAAGGTGTTCATACACCACAAATCCCCTAAGAGATTAACTCGGTTTTATCCTTTGATATGAAATAAGTTTGATTCAAGGGCTTCATATGATTGAAATATATCTAATACCTATTCAAGGAGTAAGAAATATATGTTAATTATTCATAACAAAATAATTTGAAAGGTGTTCATACACCACAAATCGTCTAAGAGATTATGACGGATGTGCCCTTTAATTGGAATTAAGTTTGATTCAACGGCTTCATATGCTTTAAATATATCTAATACCTATTCAAGGACTAATAAATATTTGGTAATTATTCCCAACAGAATGATTTGAAAGGTGTTCATACAACACAAATCGCCTAAGAGACTATGACGGTTTTACCCCTTGATATGAAATAAGTTTGATCCAAGGGCTTCATATGATTGAAATATATCTAATACCTATTCAAGGAGTCAAAAATATTTGGTAATTAAACACAAAAAATTATTTGAAAGGTGTTCATACACCACAAATCCCCTAAGAGACTATGACGATTTTACCCTATGATTTGAATTGTGTTCGATCCAAGGGCTTCAAATGCTTTGAATATATCTAATACCTATTCAGGGACTCAAAAATATTTGGTAATTATTCCCAAAAAATGATTTGAAAGGTTTTCATACACCCCAAATCTCCTAAGAGACTATGACGGTTTTACCCTTTGATATGAAATAAGTTTGATCCAAGGGCTTCATATGCTTTAAATAAATCTAATACCTATTTGAGGACTAAAAAAATATTTGGCAATTATTCACAACAAAATGATTTGAAAGGTGTTCATACAACACAAATTTCCTAAGAGACTATGACGGTTTTACCCTTTGATATGAAATAAGTTGGATCGAAGGGCTTCATATGATTGAAATATATCTAATACCTATTCACGGAGTCAAAAATATTTGGTAATTATTCACAACAAAATAATTTGAAGGTGTTCAAACACCACAAATCGCCTAAGAGACTACGACGGTTTTACCATTTGATTTGAAATAAGTTTTATCCAAGTGCTTCATATGATTGAAATCTATCTCATACCTATTCAAGGAGTCAAAAATATTTGGTAATTAAGCACAAAAAATGATTTGAAAGGTGATCATACACCACAAATCCCCTAAGAGACTATGACGGTTTTGCCCTTTGATTTGAATTGAGTTTCATCTAGGGCCTCCTATGCTTCAAATATATCTAATACCTATTCAGAGACTCAAAAATATTTGGTAATTATTCACAAAAAAATGATTTGATTGGTTTTCATACACCACAAATCGCCTAAGTGACTATGACGGTGTTACCTTTTGATATGAAATAAGTTTGATCCAAGGGCTTCATATGATTGAAATATATGTATTACCTATTCAAGGAGTCAAAAATATTTGGTAATTAAGCACAAAAAATGATTTTAAAGGTGTTCATACACCACAAATCCCCTAAGAGTCAATGACGGTTTTTCCCTTTGATTTGAATTGAGTTAGATCCAAGGGCTTCAAATGCTTTATATATATCTAATTCCTATTCAGACTCAAAAATATTTGGTAATTATTCCCAAAAAAAATGATTTGAAAGGTTTTCATACATCACAAATCGGCTAAGAGACTTTGACGGTTTTACCTTTTGATATGAAATAAGTTTGATCCAAGGGCTTTATATGCTTTAAATAGATCTAATGCCAATTTAAGGACTAAAAAAATATTTGCCAATTATTCACAGCAAAATGATTTGAAAGGTTTTCATACAACACAAATCGCCTAAGAGACTATGACGGTTTTACCCTTTGATATGAAATAAGTTTGATCCAAGGGCTTCATATGATTGAAATATATCTAATACCTATTTAAGGATTCAAAAATTTTTGTTTATTATTCATTACAAAATAATTTGAAGGTGTTCATTCACCACAAATCGCCCAAGAGACTATGATGATTTTACCATTTGATTTGAAATAAGTTTTATCCCAGGGCTTCATATGATTGAAATATATCTAATACCTGTTCAAGGAGTCAAAAATATTTGGTACTTAAGCACAAAAAATGATTTGAATTGTATTCATACAACACAAATCCCCTAAGAGACTACGACGGTTTTACCCTTTGATTTGAATTGAGTTTGATCCAAGGACTTCATATGATTTAAAAAGATCTAATACCTATTCCTGGAGTCAAAATATTTGGTAATTAACCACAAAAAATGATTTGAAAGGTGTTCATACACCATAAATCCCCTAAGATACTATGTCGGTTTTATCCTTTGATATGAAATAAGTTTGATTTAAGGGCTTCATAAGATTGAAATATATCTAATACCTATTCAAGGAGTAAGAAATATTTGGTAATTATTCACAACAAAATAATTTGAAAGGTGTTCATACACCACAAATCGCCTAAGAGATTATGACGGTTGTACCCTTTAATTTGAAATAAGTTTGATCCAAGGGCTTCATATGATTGAAATATATCTATTACCTATTCAAGGACTCAAAAATATTTGGTAATTATTCCCAAAAAAAATGATTTGAAAGGTTTTCATACACCACAAATCGCCTAAGAGACTATTACGGTTTTACCTTTTGATATGAAATAAGTTTGATCTAAGGGCTTCATATGCTTTAAATAGATCTAATACCTATTCCTGGAGTCAAAAATATTTGGTAATTAACCACAAAAATGATTTGAAAGGTGTTCATACACCACAAATCGCCGACGAGACTATGACGGTTTTACCCTTTGATATGAAATAAGTTTAATCCAAGGGCTTCATATGATTGAAATATATCTAATACTTATTCTAGGATTCAAAAATATTTGTTAGTTATTCACAACAAAATAATTTGAAAGGGGTTCATGCACCACAAATCCCCTAAGAAACTATGACGGTTTTGACCTTTGATTTGAATTGATTTTGATCCAAGGGCTTCATATGCTTTAAATAAATCTAATACCTATTTGAGGACTAAAAAAATATTTGGCAATTATTCACAAGAAAATGATTTGAAAGGTGTTCATACAACACAAATCGCCAAAGAGACTATGACGGTTTTACCCTTTTATATCAAATAAGTTTGATCGAAGGGCTTCATATGATTGAAATATATCTAATACCTATTCAAGGATTCAAAAATATTTGGTAATTATTCACAACGAAATAATTTTAAGGTGTTCATACACCACAAATCGCCTAAGAGACTATGACGGTGTTACCCTTACCCTTTCATATTAAATAATTTTGATCCAAGGGCTTCATATGATTGAAATATATCTAATACCTGTTCAAGGAGTCAAAAATATTTGGTAATTAAGCACAAAAAATATTTTGAAAGGTGTTCATACAACACAAATCCCCTAAGAGACTACGACGGTTTTACCCTTTGATTTGAATTGAGTTTGATCCAAGGACTTGATATGATTTAAAAAGATCTAATACCTATTCCTGGAGTCAAAATATTTGGTAATTAACCACAAAAAATGATTTGAAAGGTGTTCATACAACCCAAATCCCCTAAGATACTATGACGGTTTTATCCTTTGATATGAAATAAGTTTGATTCAAGGGCTTCATAAGATTGAAATATATCTAATACCTATTCAAGGAGTAAGAAATATCTGGTAATTATTCACAACAAAATAATTTGAAAGGTGTTCATACACCACAAATCGCCTAAGAGATTATGACAGTTGTACCCTTTAATTTGAATTGAGTTTGATCCAAGGGCTTCATATGATTTAAATATATCTAATACCTATTCAAGGACTCATAAATATTTGGTCATTATTCCCAACAGAATGATTTGAAAGTTGTTCATACGACACAAATCGCCTAAGAGACTATGACGGTTTTACCCTTTGATATGAAATTAGTTTGATCCAAGGGCTTCATATGATTGAAATATATCTAATACCTATTCAAAAATATTTGGTAATTATTCCCAAAAAAAATGATTTGAAAGTTTTTCATACACCACAAATCGCCTAAGAGACTATTACGGTTTTACCTTTTGATATGAAATAAGTTTGATCTAAGGGCTTCATATGCTTTAAATAGATCTAATACCTATTTAAGGACTAAAAAAATATTTGGCAATTATTCACAACAAAATGATTTGAAAGGTGTTCATACAACACAAATCGCCTAAGAGACTATGACGGTTTTACCCTTTGATATGAAATAAGTTTGATCCAAGGGCTTCATATGATTGAAATATATCTAATACTTATTCAAGGATTCAAAAATATTTGTTAGTTATTCACAACAAAATAATTTGAAGGTGTTCATTCACCATAAATCGCCAAAGAGACTATGACGGTTTTACCATTGGATTTGAAATAAGTTTTATCCAAAGGCTTCATTTGATTGAAATATATATAATACCTGTTCAAGGAGTCAAAAATATTTGGTAATTAAGAACAAAAAATGATTTGAAAGGTGTTCATACAACACAAATCCCCTAAGAGTCTATGATGGTTTTACCCTTTGATATCAAATAAGTTTGATCGAAGGGCTTCATATGAATGAAATATATCTAATACCTATTCAAGGATTCAAAAATATTTGGTAATTATTCACAACGAAATAATTTTAAGGTGTTCATACACCACAAATCGCCTAAGAGACTAGGACGGTGTTACCCTTACCCTTTCATATTAAATAATTTTGATCCAAGGGCTTCATATGATAGAAATATATGTAATACCTATTCAAGGAGTCAAAAATATTTGGTAATTAAGCACAAAAAATGTTTTGAAAGGTGTTCATACAACACAAATCCCCTAAGAGACTACGACGGTTTTACCCTTTGATTTGAATTGAGTTTGATCCAAGGACTTGATATGATTTAAAAAAATCTAATACCTATTCCTGGAGTCAAAATATTTGGTAATTAACCACAAAAAATGATTTGAAAGGTGTTCATACAACCCAAATCCCCTAAGATACTATGACGGT
Source organism: Patellifolia procumbens (assembly GCA_947645195.1). NCBI lineage: Eukaryota > Viridiplantae > Streptophyta > Magnoliopsida > Caryophyllales > Amaranthaceae > Patellifolia > Patellifolia procumbens. The sequence goes on from CANSGD010001342.1 coordinate 199,165, forward strand.
TTTATCCTTTGATATGAAATAAGTTTGATTCAAGGGCTTCATAAGATTGAAATATATCTAATACCTATTCAAGGTGTAAGAAATATCTGGTAATTATTCACAACAAAGTAATTTGAAAGGTGTTCATACACCACAAATCGCCTAAAAGATTATGACAGTTGTACCCTTTAATTTGAATTGAGTTTGATCCAAGGGCTTCATATGCTTTAAATATATCTAATACCTATTCAAGGACTCATAAATATTTGGTAATTATTCCCAACAGAATGATTTGAAAGTTGTTCATACGACACAAATCGCCTAAGAGACTATGACGGTTTTACCCTTTGATATGAAATTAGTTTGATCCAAGGGCTTCATATGATTGAAATATATCTAATACCTATTCAACGACTCAAAAATATTTGGTAATTATTCCCAAAAGAAATGATTTGAAAGGTTTTCATACACCACAAATCGCCTAAGAGACTATTACGGTTTTACCTTTTGATATGAAATAAGTTTGATCTAAGGGCTTCATATGCTTTAAATAGATCTAATACCTATTTAAGGACTAAGAAAATATTTGGCAATTATTCACAACAAAATGATTTGAAAGGTGTTCATACAACACAAATCGCCTAAGAGACTATGACGGTTTTACCCTTTGATATGAAATAAGTTTGATCCAAGGGCTTCATATGATTGAAATATATCTAATACTTATTCAAGGATTCAAAAATATTTGTTAGTTATTCACAACAAAATAATTTGAAGGTGTTCATTCACCATAAATCGCCAAAGAGACTATGACGGTTTTACCATTGGATTTGAAATAAGTTTTATCCAAGGGCTTCATATTATTGAAATATATATAATACCTGTTCAAGGAGTCAAAAATATTTGGTTATTAAGAACAAAAAATGATTTGAAAGGTGTTCATACAACACAAATCCCCTAAGAGTCTATGACGGTTTTACCCTGGGATTTGAATTGAGTTTGATCCAAGGACTTCATATAATTTAAAAAGATCTAATACCTATTCCTGGAGTCAAAAATATTTGGTAATTAACCACAAAAATGATTTGAAAGGTGTTCATACACCACAAATCGCCGACGAGACTATGACGGTTTTACCCTTTGATATGAAATAAGCTTAATCCAAGGGCTTCATATGATTGAAATATATCTAATACTTATTCAAGGATTCAAAATATATTTGTTAGTTATTCACAACAAAATAATTTGAAAGGGGTTCATGCACCACAAATCCCCTAAGAGACTATGACGGTTTTGACCTTTGATTTGAATTGATTTTGATCCAAGGGCTTCATATGCTTTAAATAAATCTAATACCTATTTGAGGACTAAAAAAATATTTGGCAATTATTCACAACAAAATGATTTGAAAGGTGTTCATACAACACAAATCGCCTAAGAGACTATGACGGTTTTACCCTTTGATATCAAATAAGTTTGATCGAAGGGCTTCATATGATTGAAATATATCTAATACCTATTCAAGGATTCAAAAATATTTGGTAATTATTCACAACGAAATAATTTTAAGGTGTTCATACACCACAAATCGCCTAAGAGACTAGGACGGTGTTACCCTTACCCTTTCATATTAAATAATTTTGATCCAAGGGCTTCATATGATTGAAATATATCTAATACCTGTTCAAGGAGTCAAAAATATTTGGTAATTAAGCACAAAAAATGTTTTGAAAGGTGTTCATACAACACAAATCCCCTAAGAGACTACGACGGTTTTACCCTTTGATTTGAATTGAGTTTGATCCAAGGACTTGATATGATTTAAAAAGATCTAATACCTATTCCTGGAGTCAAAATATTTGGTAATTAACCACAAAAAATGATTTGAAAGGTGTTTATACAACCCAAATCCCCTAAGATACTATAACGGTTTTATCCTTTGATATGAAATAAGTTTGATTCAAGGGCTTCATAAGATTGAAATATATCTAATACCTATTCAAGGAGTAAGAAATATCTGGTAATTATTCACAACAAAATAATTTGAAAGGTGTTCATACACCACAAATCGCCTAAAAGATTATGACAGTTGTACCCTTTAATTTGAATTGAGTTTGATTCAAGGGCTTCATATGCTTTAAATATATCTAATACCTATTCAAGGACTCATAAATATTTGGTAATTATTACCAACAGAATGATTTGAAAGTTGTTCATACGACACAAATCGCCTAAGAGACTATGACGGTTTTACCCTTTGATATGAAATTAGTTTGATCCAAGGGCTTCATATGATTGAAATATATCTAATACCTATTCAAGGACTCAAAAATATTTGGTAATTATTCCCAAAAAAATGATTTGAAAGGTTTTCATACACCACAAATCGCCTAAGAGACTATTACGGTTTTACCTTTTGATATGAAATAAGTTTGATCTAAGGGCTTCATATGCTTTAAATAGATCTAATACCTATTTAAGGACTAAAAAAATATTTGGCAATTATTCACATCAAAATGATTTGAAAGGTGTTCATACAACACAAATCGCCTAAGAGACTATGACGGTTTTACCCTTTGATATGAAATAAGTTTGATCCAAGGGCTTCATATGATTTAAATATATCTAATACTTATTCAAGGATTCAAAAATATTTGTTAGTTATTCACAACAAAATAATTTGAAGGTGTTCATTCACCATAAATCGCTAAAGAGACTATGACGGTTTTACCATTGGATTTGAAATAAGTTTTATCCAAGGGCTTCATATGATTGAAATATATCTAATACCTGTTCAAGGAGTCAAAAATATTTGGTCATTAAGAACAAAAAATGATTTGAAAGGTGTTCATACAACACAAATCCCCTAAGAGTCTATGACGGTTTTACCCTTGGATTTAAATTGAGTTTGATCCAAGGACTTCATATGATTTAAAAAGATCTAATACCTATTCCTGGAGTCAAAAATATTTGGTAATTAACCACAAAAATGATTTGAAAGGTGTTCATACACCACAAATCGCCGACGAGACTATGACGGTTTTACCCTTTGATATGAAATAAGTTTAATCCAAGGGCTTCATATGATTGAAATATATCTAATACTTATTCAAGGATTCAAAAATATTTGTAAGTTATTCACAACAAAATAATTTGAAAGGGGTTCATGCACCACAAATCCCCTAAGAGACTATGACGGTTTTGACCTTTGATTTGAATTGATTTTGATCCAAGGGCTTCATATGCTTTAAATAAATCTAATACCTATTTGAGGACTAAAAAAATATTTGGCAATTATTCACAACAAAATGATTCGAAAGGTGTTCATACAACACAAATCGCCAAAGAGACTATGACGGTTTTACCCTTTGATATCAAATAAGTTTGATCGAAGGGCTTCATATGATTGAAATATAGCTAATACCTATTCAAGGATTCAAAAATATTTGATAATTATTCACAACGAAATAATTTTAAGGTGTTCATACACCACAAATCGCCTAAGAGACTATGACGGTGTTACCCTTTCATATTAAATAATTTTGATACAAGGGCTTCATATGATTGAAATATATCTAATACCTGTTCAAGGAGTCAAAAATATTTGGTAATTAAGCACAAAAAATATTTTGAAAGGTGTTCATACAACACAAATCCCCTAAGAGACTACGACGGTTTTACCCTTTGATTTGAATTGATTTTGATCCAAGGACTTGATATGATTTAAAAAGATCTAATACCTATTCCTGGAGTCAAAATATTTGGTAATTAACCCCAAAAAATGATTTGAAAGGTGTTAATACACCCCAAATCCCCTAAGATACTATGACGGTTTTATCCTTTGATATGAAATAAGTTTCATTCAAGGGCTTCATAAGATTGAAATATATCTAATAACTATTCAAGGAGTAAGAAATATTTGGTAATTATTCACAACAAAATAATTTGAAAGGTGTTCATACACCACAAATCGCCTAAGAGATTATGACAGTTGTACCCTTTAATTTGAATTGAGTTTGATCCAAGGGCTTCATATGCTTTAAATATATCTAATACCTATTCAAGGACTCATAAATATTTGGTAATTATTCCCAACAGAATGATTTGAAAGTTGTTCATACAACACAAATCGTCTAAGAGACTATGACGGTTTTACCCTTTGATATGAAATAAGTTTGATCCAAGGGCTTCATATGATTGAAATATATCTAATACCTATTCAAGGACTCAAAAATATTTGGTAATTATTCCCAAAAAAAAAAGATTTGAAAGGTTTTCATACACCACAAATCGCCTAAGAGATTGTGACGGTTTTACCTTTTGATATGAAATAAGTTTGATCTAAGGGATTCATATGCTTTAAATAGATCTAATACCTATTTAAGGACTTAAAAAATATTTGGAAATTATTCACAACAAAATGATTTGAAAGGTGTTCATACAACACAAATCGCCTAAGAGACTATGACGGTTTTATCCTTTGATATGAAATAAGTTTGATCCAAGGGCTTCATATGATTGAAATATATCTAATACCTATTCAAGGATTCAAAAATTTTTGTTAGTCATTCACAACAAAATAATTTGAAGGTGTTCATTCACCATAAATCGCCTAAGAGACTATGACGGTTTTACCATTTGATTTGAAATAAGTTTTATCCAAGGGCTTCATATGATTGAAATATATCTAATACCTGTTCAAGGAGTCAAAAATATATGGTTATTGAGCACAAAATAAGTTTTGAAAGGTGTTCATACAACACAAATCCCCTAAGAGACTACGACGATTTTACCCTTTGATTTGAATTGAGTTTGATCCAAGGACTTGATATGATTTAAAAAGATCTAATACCTATTCCTGGAGTCAAAATATTTGGTAATTAACCACAAAAAATGATTTGAAAGGTGTTCATACACCCCAAATCCCCTAAGATACTATGACGGTTTTATCCTTTGATATGAAATAATTTTGATTCAAGGGCTTCATAAGATTGAAATATATCTAATACTTATTCAAGGAGTAAGAAATATTTGGTAATTATTCACAACAAAATAATTTGAAAGGTGTTCATACACCACAAATCGCCTAAAAGATTATGACGGTTGTACCCATTAATTTGAATTGAGTTTGATCCAAGGGATTCATATGCTTTAAATATATCTAATACCTATTCAAGGACTCATAAATATTTGGTAATTATTCCCAACAGAATGATTTGAAAGTTGTTCATACAACACAAATCGCCTAAGAGACTATGACGGTTTTACCCTTTGATATGAAATAAGTTTGATCCAAGGGATTCATATGATTGAAATATATCTAATACCTATTCAAGGACTCAAAAATATTTGGTAATTATTCCCAAAAAAAATGATTTGAAAGGTTTTCATACACCACAAATCGCCTAAGAGACTATGACGGTTTTACCTTTTGATATGAAATAAGTTTGATCTAAGGGATTCATATGCTTTAAATAGATCTAATACCTATTTAAGGACTAAAAAAATATTTGGCAATTATTCACAACAAAATGATTTGAAAGGTTTTCATACAACACAAATCGCCTAAGAGACTATGACGGTTTTATCCTTTGATATGAAATATGTTTGATCCAAGGGCTTCATATGATTGAAATATATCTAATACCTATTCAAGGATTCAAAAATATTTGTTAGTTATTCACAACAAAATAATTTGAAGGTGTTCATTCACCATAAATCGCCTAAGAGACTATGACGGTGTTACGTTTGATATGAAATAATTTTGATCCAAGGCCTTCATATGATTGAAATATATCTAATACCTGTTAAAGGAGTCAAAAATATTTGGTAATTAAGAACAAAAAATGATTTGACAAGTGTTCATACAACATAAATCCCCTAAGAGACTACGACGGTTTTACCCTTTGATTTGAATTGAATTTGATCCAAGGACTTCATATGATTTAAAAAGATCTAATACCTATTCCTGGAGTCAAAATATTTGGTAATTAACCACAAAAAATGATTTCAAAGGTGTTCATACACCCCTAATCCCCTCAGATACTATGACGGTTTTATCCTTTGATATGAAATAAGTTTGATTCAAGGGCTTCATAAGATTGAAATATATCTAATACCTATTCAAGGAGTAAGAAATATTTGGTAATTATTCACAACAAAATAATTTGAAAGGTGTTCATACACCACAAATCGCCAAAGAGATTATGACGGTTGTAACCTTTAATTTGAATTGAGTTTGATCCAAGGGCTTCATATGCTTTAAATATATCTAATACCTATTCAAGGACTCATAAATATTTTGTAATTATTCCCAACAGAATGATTTGAAAGTTGTTCATACAACACAAATCGCCTACGAGACTATGACGGTTTTACCCTTTGATATGAAATAAGTTTGATCCAAGGGCTTCATATGATTGAAATATATCTAATACCTATTCAAGGACTCAAAAATATTAGGTAATTATTCCCAAAAAAAATGATTTGAAAGGTTTTCATACACCACAAATCGCCTAAGAGACTATTACGGTTTTACCTTTTGATATGAAATAAGTTTGATCTAAGGGCTTCATATGCTTTAAATAGATCTAATACCTATTTAAGGACTAAAAAAATATTTGGCAATTACTCACAACAAAATGATTCGAAAGGTGTTCATACAACACAAATCGCCAAAGAGACTATGACGGTTTTACCCTTTGATATCAAATAAGTTTGATCGAAGGGCTTCATATGATTGAAATATAGCTAATACCTATTCAAGGATTCAAAAATATTTGATAATTATTCACAACAAAGTAATTTTAAGGTGTTCATACACCACAAATCGCCTAAGAGACTATGACGGTGTTACCCTTTCATATTAAATAATTTTGATACAAGGGCTTCATATGATTGAAATATATCTAATACCTGTTCAAGGAGTCAAAAATATTTGGTAATTAAGCACAAAAAATATTTTGAAAGGTGTTCATACAACACAAATCCCCTAAGAGACTACGACGGTTTTACCCTTTGATTTGAATTGATTTTGATCCAAGGACTTGATATGATTTAAAAAGATCTAATACCTATTCCTGGAGTCAAAATATTTGGTAATTAACCCCAAAAAATGATTTGAAAGGTGTTAATACACCCCAAATCCCCTAAGATACTATGACGGTTTTATCCTTTGATATGAAATAAGTTTCATTCAAGGGCTTCATAAGATTGAAATATATCTAATAACTATTCAAGGAGTAAGAAATATTTGGTAATTATTCACAACAAAATAATTTGAAAGGTGTTCATACACCACAAATCGCCTAAGAGATTATGACGGTTGTACCCTTTAATTTGAATTGAGTTTGATCCAAGGGCTTCATATGCTTTAAATATATCTAATACCTATTCAAGGACTCATAAATATTTGGTAATTATTCCCAACAGAATGATTTGAAAGTTGTTCATACAACACAAATCGTCTAAGAGACTATGACGGTTTTACCCTTTGATATGAAATAAGTTTGATCCAAGGGCTTCATATGATTGAAATATATCTAATACCTATTCAAGGACTCAAAAATATTTGGTAATTATTCCCAAAAAAAAAAGATTTGAAAGGTTTTCATACACCACAAATCGCCCAAGAGACTGTGACGGTTTTACCTTTTGATATGAAATAAGTTTGATCTAAGGGATTCATATGCTTTAAATAGATCTAATACCTATTTAAGGACTTAAAAAATATTTGGAAATTATTCACAACAAAATGATTTGAAAGGTGTTCATACAACACAAATCGCCTAAGAGACTATGACGGTTTTATCCTTTGATATGAAATAAGTTTGATCCAAGGGCTTCATATGATTGAAATATATCTAATACCTATTCAAGGATTCAAAAATTTTTGTTAGTCATTCACAACAAAATAATTTGAAGGTGTTCATTCACCATAAATCGCCTAAGAGACTATGACGGTTTTACCATTTGATTTGAAATAAGTTTTATCCAAGGGCTTCATATGATTGAAATATATCTAATACCTGTTCAAGGAGTCAAAAATATATGGTTATTAAGCACAAAATAAGTTTTGAAAGGTGTTCATACAACACAAATCCCCTAAGAGACTACGACGATTTTACCCTTTGATTTGAATTGAGTTTGATCCAAGGACTTGATATGATTTAAAAAGATCTAATACCTATTCCTGGAGTCAAAATATTTGGTAATTAACCACAAAAAATGATTTGAAAGGTGTTCATACACCCCAAATCCCCTAAGATACTATGACGGTTTTATCCTTTGATATGAAATAATTTTGATTCAAGGGCTTCATAAGATTGAAATATATCCAATACCTATTCAAGGAGTAAGAAATATTTGGTAATTATTCACAAAAAAAGAATTTGAAAATTGTTCATACACCACAAATCGCCTAAAAGATTATGACGGTTGTACCCATTAATTTGAATTGAGTTTGATCCAAGGGATTCATATGCTTTAAATATATCTAATACCTATTCAAGGACTCATAAATATTTGGTAATTATTCCCAACAGAATGATTTGAAAGTTGTTCATACAACACAAATCGCCTAAGAGACTATGACGGTTTTACCCTTTGATATGAAATAAGTTTGATCCAAGGGCTTCATATGATTGAAATATATCTAATACCTATTCAAGGACTCAAAAATATTTGGTAATTATTCCCAAAAAAAATGATTTGAAAGGTTTTCATACACCATAAATCGCCTAAGAGACTATGACGGTTTTACCTTTTGATATGAAATAAGTTTGATCTAAGGGATTCATATGCTTTAAATAGATCTAATACCTATTTAAGGACTAAAAAAATATTTGGCAATTATTCACAACAAAATGATTTGAAAGGTTTTCATACAACACAAATCGCCTAAGAGACTATGACGGTTTTACCCTTTGATATGAAAAATGTTTGATCCAAGGGCTTCATATGATTGAAATATATCTAATACCTATTCAAGGATTCAAAAATATTTGTTAGTTATTCACAACAAAATAATTTGAAGGTGTTCATTCACCATAAATCGCCTAAGAGACTATGACGGTGTTACGTTTGATATGAAATAATTTTGATCCAAGGCCTTCATATGATTGAAATATATCTAATACCTGTTCAAGGAGTCAAAAATATTTGGTAATTAAGAACAAAAAATGATTTGACAAGTGTTCATACAACATAAATCCCCTAAGAGACTACGACGGTTTTATCCTTTGATTTGAATTGAGTTTGATCCAAGGACTTCATATGATTTAAAAAGATCTAATACCTATTCCTGGAGTCAAAATATTTGGTAATTAACCACAAAAAATGATTTGAAAGGTGTTCATACACCCCTAATCCCCTCAGATACTATGACGGTTTTATCCTTTGATATGAAATAAGTTTGATTCAAGGGCTTCATAAGATTGAAATATATCTAATACCTATTCAAGGAGTAAGAAATATTTGGTAATTATTCACAACAAAATAATTTGAAAGGTGTTCATACACCACAAATCGCCAAAGAGATTATGACGGTTGTAACCTTTAATTTTAATTGAGTTTGATCCAAGGGCTTCATATGCTTTAAATATATCTAATACCTATTCAAGGACTCATAAATATTTTGTAATTATTCCCAACAGAATGATTTGAAAGTTGTTCATACAACACAAATCGCCTACGAGACTATGACGGTTTTACCCTTTGATATGAAATAAGTTTGATCCAAGGGCTTCATATGATTGAAATATATCTAATACCTATTCAAGGACTCAAAAATATTAGGTAATTATTCCCAAAAAAAATGATTTGAAAGGTTTTCATACACCACAAATCGCCTAAGAGACTATTACGGTTTTACCTTTTGATATGAAATAAGTTTGATCTAAGGGCTTCATATGCTTTAAATAGATCTAATACCTATTTAAGGACTAAAAAAATATTTGGCAATTACTCACAACCAAATGATTTGAAAGGTGTTCATACAACACAAATCGCCTAAGAGACTCTGACGGTTTTACCCTTTGATATGAAATAAGTTTGATCCAAGGGCTTCATATGATTGAAATATATCTAATACCTATTCAAGGATTCAAAAATATTTGTTAGTTATTCACAACAAAATAATTTGAAGGTGTTCATACACCACAAATCGCCTAAGAGTCTATGACGGTTTTACTATTTGATATGAAATAAGTTTTATCCAAGGGCATCATATGATTGAAATATATCTAATACCTGTTCAAGGAGTCAAAAATATTTGGTAATTAAGAACAAAAAATTATTTGAAAGGTGTTCATACACCACAAATCCCCTAAGAGACTATGACGGTTTTACCCTTTGATTTGAATTGAGTTTGATCCAAGGGCTTGAAATGCTTTATATATATGTAATACCTATTCAAGGACTCATAAATATTTGGTAATTATTCCCAAAAACCAATGATTTGAAACGTTTTTATACACCACAAATCGCTTAAGAGACTATGACGGTTTTAACTTTTGATATGAAATAAGTTTGATCCAAGGGCTTCATATGCTTTAAATAGATCTAATACCAATTTAAGGACTAAAAAAATATTAGGCAATTATTCACAGCAAAATGATTTGAAAGGTGTTCATACAACACAAATCGCCTAAGAGACTATGACGATTTTACTCTTTGATATGAAATATGTTTGATCCAAGGGCTTCATATGATTGAAATATATCTAATACCTATTCAAGGATTCAAAAATATTTGTTAATTATTCACAACAAAATAATTTGAAGGTGTTCATTCACCACTAATCGCCCAAGAGACTATGACGATTCTACCCTTTGATATGAAATAAGTTTTATCCAAGGGCTTCATATGATTGAAATATATATAATACCTATTCAAGGAGTCAAAAATATTTTGTAATTAAGCACAAAAAAGGATTTGAAAGGTGTTCATACACCACAAATCCCCTAAGAGACTATGACGGTGTTACCTTTTGATATGAAATAAGTTTGATCCAAGGGCTTCATATGATTGAAATATATCTAATACCTATTCAAGGATTCAAAAATTTTTGTTAGTCATTCACAACAAAATAATTTGAAGGTGTTCATTCACCATAAATCGCCTAAGAGACTATGACGGTTTTACCATTTGATTTGAAATAAGTTTTATCCAAGGGCTTCATATGATTGAAATATATCTAATACCTGTTCAAGGAGTCAAAAATATATGGTTATTAAGCACAAAATAAGTTTTGAAAGGTGTTCATACAACACAAATCCCCTAAGAGACTACGACGATTTTACCCTTTGATTTGAATTGAGTTTGATCCAAGGACTTGATATGATTTAAAAAGATCTAATACCTATTCCTGGAGTCAAAATATTTGGTAATTAACCACAAAAAATGATTTGAAAGGTGTTCATACAACCCAAATCCCCTAAGATACTATGACGGTTTTATCCTTTGATATGAAATAATTTTGATTCAAGGGCTTCATAAGATTGAAATATATCCAATACCTATTCAAGGAGTAAGAAATATTTGGTAATTATTCACAAAAAAAGAATTTGAAAATTGTTCATACACCACAAATCGCCTAAAAGATTATGACGGTTGTACCCATTAATTTGAATTGAGTTTGATCCAAGGGATTCATATGCTTTAAATATATCTAATACCTATTCAAGGACTCATAAATATTTGGTAATTATTCCCAACAGAATGATTTGAAAGTTGTTCATACAACACAAATCGCCTAAGAGACTATGACGGTTTTACCCTTTGATATGAAATAAGTTTGATCCAAGGGCTTCATATGATTGAAATATATCTAATACCTATTCAAGGACTCAAAAATATTAGGTAATTATTCCCAAAAAAAATGATTTGAAAGGTTTTCATACACCACAAATCGCCTAAGAGACTATTACGGTTTTACCTTTTGATATGAAATAAGTTTGATCTAAGGGCTTCATATGCTTTAAATAGATCTAATACCTATTTAAGGACTAAAAAAATATTTGGCAATTACTCACAACCAAATGATTTGAAAGGTGTTCATACAACACAAATCGCCTAAGAGACTCTGACGGTTTTACCCTTTGATATGAAATAAGTTTGATCCAAGGGCTTCATATGATTGAAATATATCTAATACCTATTCAAGGATTCAAAAATATTTGGTAATTAAGCACAAAAAATGATTTGAAAGGTGTTCATACCCCATAAATCCCCTAAGAGACTTTGACGGTTTTGCCCTTTGATTTGAATTGAGTTTTATCCAAGGGCTTGAAATGCTTTATATATATGTAATACCTATTCAAGGACTCATAAATATTTGGTAATTATTCCCAAAAACCAATGATTTGAAACGTTTTTATACACCACAAATCGCTTAAGAGACTATGACGGTTTTAACTTTTGATATGAAATAAGTTTGATCCAAGGGCTTGATATGCTTTAAATAGATCTAATACCAATTTAAGGACTAAAAAAATATTAGGCAATTATTCACAGCAAAATGATTTGAAAGGTGTTCATACAACACAAATCGCCTAAGAGACTATGACGATTTTACTCTTTGATATGAAATATGTTTGATCCAAGGGCTTCATATGATTGAAATATATCTAATACCTATTCAAGGATTCATAAATATTTTGTAATTATTCCCAACAGAATGATTTGAAAGTTGTTCATACAACACAAATCGCCTACGAGACTATGACGGTTTTACCCTTTGATATGAAATAAGTTTTATCCAAGGGCTTCATATGATTGAAATATATATAATACCTATTCAAGGAGTCAAAAATATTTTGTAATTAAGCACAAAAAAGGATTTGAAAGGTGTTCATACACCACAAATCCCCTAAGAGACTATGACGGTGTTACCTTTTGATATGAAATAAGTTTGATCCAAGGGCTTCATATGATTGAAATATATCTAATACCTATTCAAGGAGTCAAAAATATTTGGTAATTAAGCACAAAAAATGATTTGAAAGGTGTTCATACACCACAAATCCCCTAAGAGAATAGGACGGTTTTGCCCTTTGATTTGAATTGAGTTTGATCAAAGGGCTTCCTATGCTTTAAATATATCTAATACCTATTCAGGGACTCAAAAATATTTTGTAATTATTCACAAAAAAATGATTTGAAAGGTTTTCATACACCACAAATCGCCTAAGAGACTATGACGGTGTTACCTTTTGATATGAAATAAGTTTGATCCAAGGGCTTCATATCATTGAAATATATCTAAAACCTATCCAAGGAGTCAAAAATATTTGGTAATTAAGCACAAAAAATGATTTGAAAGGTGTTCATACCCCATAAATCCCCTAAGAGACTTTGACGGTTTTGCCCTTTGATTTGAATTGAGTTTTATCCAAGGGCTTACTATGCTTTAAATATATCTAATACCTATTCAGGGACTCAAAAATATTTGGTAATTATTCACAAAAAAATGATTTGAAAGGTTTTCATACACCAGAAATCGCCTAAGAGACTATGACGGTTTTACCCTTTGATTTGAATAGAGTTTGATCCACGGGCTTCAAATGCTTTATATATATCTAATACCTATTCAAGGACTCAAAAATATTTGGTAATTATTCCCAAAAAAATGATTTGAAAGGTTTTCATACACCACAAAGCGCCTAAGAGACTATGACGGTTTTACCTTTTCATATGAAATAAGTTTGATCCAAGGGCTTCATATGCTTTAAATAGATCTAATACCAATTTAAGGACTAAAAAAATATTTGGCAATTATTCACAACAAAATGATTCGAAAGGTGTTCATACAACACAAATCGCCAAAGAGACTATGACGGTTTTACCCTTTGATATCAAATAAGTTTGATCGAAGGGCTTCATATGATTGAATACCTATTCAAGGATTCAAAAATATTTGATAATTATTCACAACGAAATAATTTTAAGGTGTTCATACACCACAAATCGCCTAAGAGACTATGACGGTGTTACCCTTTCATATTAAATAATTTTGATACAAGGGCTTCATATGATTGAAATATATCTAATACCTGTTCAAGGAGTCAAAAATATTTGGTAATTAAGCACAAAAAATATTTTGAAAGGTGTTCATACAACACAAATCCCCTAAGAGACTACGACGGTTTTACCCTTTGATTTGAATTGATTTTGATCCAAGGACTTGATATGATTTAAAAAGATCTAATACCTATTCCTGGAGTCAAAATATTTGGTAATTAACCCCAAAAAATGATTTGAAAGGTGTTAATACACCCCAAATCCCCTAAGATACTATGACGGTTTTATCCTTTGATATGAAATAAGTTTCATTCAAGGGCTTCATAAGATTGAAATATATCTAATAACTATTCAAGGAGTAAGAAATATTTGGTAATTATTCACAACAAAATAATTTGAAAGGTGTTCATACACCACAAATCGCCTAAGAGATTATGACAGTTGTACCCTTTAATTTGAATTGAGTTTGATCCAAGGGCTTCATATGCTTTAAATATATCTAATACCTATTCAAGGACTCATAAATATTTGGTAATTATTCCCAACAGAATGATTTGAAAGTTGTTCATACAACACAAATCGTCTAAGAGACTATGACGGTTTTACCCTTTGATATGAAATAAGTTTGATCCAAGGGCTTCATATGATTGAAATTTATCTAATACCTATTCAAGGACTCAAAAATATTTGGTAATTATTCCCAAAAAAAAAAAGATTTGAAAGGTTTTCATACACCACAAATCGCCTAAGAGACTGTGACGGTTTTACCTTTTGATATGAAATAAGTTTGATCTAAGGGATTCATATGCTTTAAATATATCTAATACCTATTTAAGGACTTAAAAAATATTTGGAAATTATTCACAACAAAATGATTTGAAAGGTGTTCATACAACACAAATCGCCTAAGAGACTATGACGGTTTTATCCTTTGATATGAAATAAGTTTGATCCAAGGGCTTCATATGATTGAAATATATCTAATACCTATTCAAGGATTCAAAAATTTTTGTTAGTCATTCACAACAAAATAATTTGAAGGTGTTCATTCACCATAAATCGCCTAAGAGACTATGACGGTTTTACCATTTGATTTGAAATAAGTTTTATCCAAGGGCTTCATATGATTGAAATATATCTAATACCTGTTTAAGGAGTCAAAAATATATGGTTATTGAGCACAAAATAAGTTTTGAAAGGTGTTCATACAACACAAATCCCCTAAGAGACTACGACGATTTTACCCTTTGATTTGAATTGAGTTTGATCCAAGGACTTGATATGATTTAAAAAGATCTAATACCTATTCCTGGAGTCAAAATATTTGGTAGTTAACCACAAAAAATGATTTGAAAGGTGTTCATACACCCCAAATCCCCTAAGATACTATGACGGTTTTATCCTTTGATATGAAATAATTTTGATTCAAGGGCTTCATAAGATTGAAATATATCTAATACTTATTCAAGGAGTAAGAAATATTTGGTAATTATTCACAAAAAAATAATTTGAAAGGTGTTCATACACCACAAATCGCCTAAAAGATTATGACGGTTGTACCCATTAATTTGAATTGAGTTTGATCCAAGGGATTCATATGCTTTAAATATATCTAATACCTATTCAAGGACTCATAAATATTTGGTAATTATTCCCAACAGAATGATTTGAAAGTTGTTCATACAACACAAATCGCCTAAGAGACTATGACGGTTTTACCCTTTGATATGAAATAAGTTTGATCCAAGGGATTCATATGATTGAAATATATCTAATACCTATTCAAGGACTCAAAAATATTTGGTAATTATTCCCAAAAAAATGATTTGAAAGGTTTTCATACACCACAAATCGCCTAAGAGACTATGACAGTTTTACCTTTTGATATGAAATAAGTTTGATCTAAGGGATTCATATGCTTTAAATAGATCTAATACCTATTTAAGGACTAAAAAAATATTTGGCAATTATTCACAACAAAATGATTTGAAAGGTTTTCATACAACACAAATCGCCTAAGAGACTATGACGGTTTTATCCTTTGATATGAAATATGTTTGATCCAAGGGCTTCATATGATTGAAATATATCTAATACCTATTCAAGGATTCAAAAATATTTGTTAGTTATTCACAACAAAATAATTTGAAGGTGTTCATTCACCATAAATCGCCTAAGAGACTATGACGGTGTTACGTTTGATATGAAATAATTTTGATCCAAGGCCTTCATATGATTGAAATATATCTAATACCTGTTCAAGGAGTCAAAAATATTTGGTAATTAAGAACAAAAAATGATTTGACAAGTGTTCATACAACATAAATCCCCTAAGAGACTACGACGGTTTTACCCTTTGATTTGAATTGAATTTGATCCAAGGACTTCATATGATTTAAAAAGATCTAATACCTATTCCTGGAGTCAAAATATTTGGTAATTAACCACAAAAAATGATTTCAAAGGTGTTCATACACCCCTAATCCCCTCAGATACTATGACGGTTTTATCCTTTGATATGAAATAAGTTTGATTCAAGGGCTTCATAAGATTGAAATATATCTAATACCTATTCAAGGAGTAAGAAATATTTGGTAATTATTCACAACAAAATAATTTGAAAGGTGTTCATACACCACAAATCGCCAAAGAGATTATGACGGTTGTAACCTTTAATTTGAATTGAGTTTGATCCAAGGGCTTCATATGCTTTAAATATATCTAATACCTATTCAAGGACTCATAAATATTTTGTAATTATTCCCAACAGAATGATTTGAAAGTTGTTCATACAACACAAATCGCCTACGAGACTATGACGGTTTTACCCTTTGATATGAAATAAGTTTGATCCAAGGGCTTCATATGATTGAAATATATCTAATACCTATTCAAGGACTCAAAAATATTAGGTAATTATTCCCAAAAAAATTGATTTGAAAGGTTTTCATACACCACAAATCGCCTAAGAGACTATTACGGTTTTACCTTTTGATATGAAATAAGTTTGATCTAAGGGCTTCATATGCTTTAAATAGATCTAATACCTATTTAAGGACTAAAAAAATATTTGGCAATTACTCACAACAAAATGATTCGAAAGGTGTTCATACAACACAAATCGCCAAAGAGACTATGACGGTTTTACCCTTTGATATCAAATAAGTTTGATCGAAGGGCTTCATATGATTGAAATATAGCTAATACCTATTCAAGGATTCAAAAATATTTGATAATTATTCACAACAAAATAATTTTAAGGTGTTTATACACCACAAATCGCCTAAGAGACTATGACGGTGTTACCCTTTCATATTAAATAATTTTGATACAAGGGCTTCATATGATTGAAATATATCTAATACCTGTTCAAGGAGTCAAAAATATTTGGTAATTAAGCACAAAAAATATTTTGAAAGGTGTTCATACAACACAAATCCCCTAAGAGACTACGACGGTTTTACCCTTTGATTTGAATTGATTTTGATCCAAGGACTTGATATGATTTAAAAAGATCTAATACCTATTCCTGGAGTCAAAATATTTGGTAATTAACCCCAAAAAATGATTTGAAAGGTGTTAATACACCCCAAATCCCCTAAGATACTATGACGGTTTTATCCTTTGATATGAAATAAGTTTCATTCAAGGGCTTCATAAGATTGAAATATATCTAATAACTATTCAAGGAGTAAGAAATATTTGGTAATTATTCACAACAAAATAATTTGAAAGGTGTTCATACACCACAAATCGCCTAAGAGATTAGGACGGTTGTACCCTTTAATTTGAATTGAGTTTGATCCAAGGGCTTCATATGCTTTAAATATATCTAATACCTATTCAAGGACTCATAAATATTTGGTAATTATTCCCAACAGAATGATTTGAAAGTTGTTCATACAACACAAATCGTCTAAGAGACTATGACGGTTTTACCCTTTGATATGAAATAAGTTTGATCCAAGGGCTTCATATGATTGAAATATATCTAATACCTATTCAAGGACTCAAAAATATTTGGTAATTATTCCCAAAAAAAAAGATTTGAAAGGTTTTCTTACACCACAAATCGCCTAAGAGACTGTGACGGTTTTACCTTTTGATATGAAATAAGTTTGATCTAAGGGATTCATATGCTTTAAATAGATCTAATACCTATTTAAGGACTTAAAAAATATTTGGAAATTATTCACAACAAAATGATTTGAAAGGTGTTCATACAACACAAATCGCCTAAGAGACTATGACGGTTTTATCCTTTGATATGAAATAAGTTTGATCCAAGGGCTTCATATGATTGAAATATATCTAATACCTATTCAAGGATTCAAAAATTTTTGTTAGTCATTCACAACAAAATAATTTGAAGGTGTTCATTCACCATAAATCGCCTAAGAGACTATGACGGTTTTACCATTTGATTTGAAATAAGTTTTATCCAAGGGCTTCATATGATTGAAATATATCTAATACCTGTTCAAGGAGTCAAAAATATATGGTTATTAAGCACAAAATAAGTTTTGAAAGGTGTTCATACAACACAAATCCCCTAAGAGACTACGACGATTTTACCCTTTGATTTGAATTGAGTTTGATCCAAGGACTTGATATGATTTAAAAAGATCTAATACCTATTCCTGGAGTCAAAATATTTGGTAATTAACCACAAAAAATGATTTGAAAGGTGTTCATACACCCCAAATCCCCTAAGATACTATGACGGTTTTATCCTTTGATATGAAATAATTTTGATTCAAGGGCTTCATAAGATTGAAATATATCTAATACCTATTCAAGGAGTAAGAAATATTTGGTAATTATTCACAAAAAAATAATTTGAAAGGTGTTCATACACCACAAATCGCCTAAAAGATTATGACGGTTGTACCCATTAATTTGAATTGAGTTTGATCCAAGGGATTCATATGCTTTAAATATATCTAATACCTATTCAAGGACTCAAAAATATTTGGTAATTATTCCCAAAAAAAATGATTTGAAAGGTTTTCATACACCATAAATCGCCTAAGAGACTATGACGTTTTACCTTTTGATATGAAATAAGTTTGATCTAAGGGATTCATATGCTTTAAATAGATCTAATACCTATTTAAGGACTAAAAAAATATTTGGCAATTATTCACAACAAAATGATTTGAAAGGTTTTCATACAACACAAATCGCCTAAGAGACTATAACGGTTTTACCCTTTGACATGAAAAATGTTTGATCCAAGGGCTTCATATGATTGAAATATATCTAATACCTATTCAAGGATTCAAAAATATTTGTTAGTTATTCACAACAAAATAATTTGAAGGTGTTCATTCACCATAAATCGCCTAAGAGACTATGACGGTGTTACGTTTGATATGAAATAATTTTGATCCAAGGCCTTCATATGATTGAAATATATCTAATACCTGTTCAAGGAGTCAAAAATATTTGGTAATTAAGAACAAAAAATGATTTGACAAGTGTTCATACAACATAAATCCCCTAAGAGACTACGACGGTTTTACCCTTTGATTTGAATTGAGTTTGATCCAAGGACTTCATATGATTTAAAAAGATCTAATACCTATTCCTGGAGTCAAAATATTTGGTAATTAACCACAAAAAATGATTTGAAAGGTGTTCATACACCCCTAATCCCCTCAGATACTATGACGGTTTTATCCTTTGATATGAAATAAGTTTGATTCAAGGGCTTCATAAGATTGAAATATATCTAATACCTATTCAAGGAGTAAGAAATATTTGGTAATTATTCACAACAAAATAATTTGAAAGGTGTTCATACACCACAAATCGCCAAAGAGATTATGACGGTTGTAACCTTTAATTTTAATTGAGTTTGATCTAAGGGCTTCATATGCTTTAAATATATCTAATACCTATTCAAGGACTCATAAATATTTTGTAATTATTCCCAACATAATGATTTGAAAGTTGTTCATACAATACAAATCGCCTACGAGACTATGACGGTTTTACCCTTTGATATGAAATAAGTTTGATCCAAGGGCTTCATATGATTGAAATATATCTAATACCTATTCAAGGACTCAAAAATATTAGGTAATTATTCCCAAAAAAAATGATTTGAAAGGTTTTCATACACCACAAATCGCCTAAGAGACTCTTACGGTTTTACCTTTTGATATGAAATAAGTTTGATCTAAGGGCTTCATATGCTTTAAATAGATCTAATACCTATTTAAGGACTAAAAAAATATTTGGCAATTACTCACAACCAAATGATTTGAAAGGTGTTCATACAACACAAATCGCCTAAGAGACTCTGACGGTTTTACCCTTTGATATGAAATAAGTTTGATCCAAGGGCTTCATATGATTGAAATATATCTAATACCTATTCAAGGATTCAAAAATATTTGTTAGTTATTCACAACAAAATAATTTGAAGGTGTTCATACACCACAAATCGCCTAAGAGTCTATGACGGTTTTACCATTTGATATGAAATAAGTTTTATCCAAGGGCATCATATGATTGAAATATATCTAATACCTGTTCAAGGAGTCAAAAATATTTGGTAATTAAGAACAAAAAATTATTTGAAAGGTGTTCATACACCACAAATCCCCTAAGAGACTATGACGGTTTTACCCTTTGATTTGAATTGAGTTTGATCCAAGGGCTTGAAATGCTTTATATATATGTAATACCTATTCAAGGACTCATAAATATTTGGTAATTATTCCCAAAAACCAATGATTTGAAACGTTTTTATACACCACAAATCGCTTAAGAGACTATGACGGTTTTAACTTTTGATATGAAATAAGTTTGATCCAAGGGCTTCATATGCTTTAAATAGATCTAATACCAATTTAAGGACTAAAAAAATATTAGGCAATTATTCACAGCAAAATGATTTGAAAGGTGTTCATACAACACAAATCGCCTAAGAGACTATGACGATTTTACTCTTTGATATGAAATATGTTTGATCCAAGGGCTTCATATGATTGAAATATATCTAATACCTATTCAAGGATTCAAAAATATTTGTTAATTATTCACAACAAAATAATTTGAAGGTGTTCATTCACCACTAATCGCCCAAGAGACTATGACGATTCTACCCTTTGATATGAAATAAGTTTTATCCAAGGGCTTCATATGATTGAAATATATATAATACCTATTCAAGGAGTCAAAAATATTTTGTAATTAAGCACAAAAAAGGATTTGAAAGGTGTTCATACACCACAAATCCCCTAAGAGACTATGACGGTGTTACCTTTTGATATGAAATAAGTTTGATCCAAGGGCTTCATATGATTGAAATATATCTAATACCTATTCAAGGAGTCAAAAATATTTGGTAATTAAGCACAAAAAATGATTTGAAAGGTGTTCATACACCACAAATCCCCTAAGAGAATAGGACGGTTTTGCCCTTTGATTTGAATTGAGTTTGATCAAAGGGCTTCCTATGCTTTAAATATATCTAATACCTATTCAGGGACTCAAAAATATTTTGTAATTATTCACAAAAAAATGATTTGAAAGGTTTTCATACACCACAAATCGCCTAAGAGACTATGACGGTGTTACCTTTTGATATGAAATAAGTTTGATCCAAGGGCTTCATATCATTGAAATATATCTAAAACCTATCCAAGGAGTCAAAAATATTTGGTAATTAAGCACAAAAATGATTTGAAAGGTGTTCATACCCCATAAATCCCCTAAGAGACTTTGACGGTTTTGCCCTTTGATTTGAATTGAGTTTTATCCAAGGGCTTACTATGCTTTAAATATATCTAATACCTATTCAGGGACTCAAAAATATTTGGTAATTATTCACAAAAAAATGATTTGAAAGGTTTTCATACACCAGAAATCGCCTAAGAGACTATGACGGTTTTACCCTTTGATTTGAATAGAGTTTGATCCACGGGCTTCAAATGCTTTATATATATCTAATACCTATTCAAGGACTCAAAAATATTTGGTAATTATTCCCAAAAAAAATGATTTGAAAGGTTTTCATACACCACAAAGCGCCTAAGAGACTATGACGGTTTTACCTTTTGATATGAAATAAGTTTGATCCAAGGGCTTCATATGCTTTAAATAGATCTAATACCAATTTAAGGACTAAAAAAATATTTGGCAATTATTCACAACAAAATGATTTGAAAGGTGTTTATACAACACAAATCGCCTACGAGACTATGATGGTTTTACCCTTTGATATGAAATAAGTTTGATCCAAGGGCTTCATATGATTGAAATATATCTAATACCTATTCAAGGATTCAAAAATATTTGTTAATTATTCACAACAAAATAATTTGAAGGTGTTCATTCACCACAAATCGCCCAAGAGACTATGACGATTTTGCCATTTGATTTGAAATAAGTTTTATCCAAGGGCTTCATATGATTGAAATATATCTAATACTTGCTGAAGGAGTAAAATATATTTGGTAATTAAGCACAAAAAATGATTTGAAAGGTGTTCATACAACACAAATCCCCTAATAGACTATGACGGTTTTACCCTTTGATTTGAATTGAGTTTGATCCAAGGACTTCATATGATTTTAAAAGATCTTATACCTATTCCAAGAGTCAAAAATATTTGGTAATTAACCACAAAAAATGATTTGAAAGGTGTTCATACACCACAAATCCTCTAAGAGACTATGATGGTTTTATCCTTTGATATGAAATAAGTTTGATTCAAGGGCTTCATATGATTGAAATATATCTAATACCTTTTCAAGGACTCATAAATATTTGGTAATTATTCATCACAAAATGATTTGAAAGGTGTTCATACACTACAAATCCCCTAAGAGACTATGACGGTTTTACCCTTTGATTTGAATTGAGTTTGATCCAAGGGCTTCATATGCTTTAAATATATCTGATACATATTCAGGGACTCAAAAATATTTGGTAATTATTCACAAACAAATGATTTGAAAGGTTTTCATACACCACTAATCGCCTAAGAGACTATGACGGTGTTACCCTTTGATATGAAATAATTTTGATCCAAGGGCTTCATATGATTGAAATATTTCTAAAACCTATTCAAGGAGTCAAAAAAATTTGGTAATTAAGCACAAAAAATGATTTGAAAGGTGTTCATACACCACAAATCCCCTAAGAGACTATGATGGTTTTGCCCTTTGATTTGAATTGAGTTTGATCCAAGGGCTTCCTATGCTTTAAATATATCTAATACCTATTCAGGGACTCAAAAATATTTTGTAATTATTCACAAAAAAATGATTTGAAAGGTTTTCATACACCACAAATCGCCTAAGAGACTATGACGGTGTAACCTTTTGATATGAAATAAGTTTGATCCAAGGGCTTCATATCATTGAAATATATCTAAAACCTATCCAAGGAGTCAAAAATATTTGGTAATTAAGCACAAAAAATGATTTGAAAGGTGTTCATACCCCATAAATCCCCTAAGAGACTTTGACGGTTTTGCCCTTTGATTTGAATTGAGTTTTATCCAAGGGCTTACTATGCTTTAAATATATCTAATACCTATTCAGGGACTCAAAAATATTTGGTAATTATTCACAAAAAAATGATTTGAAAGGTTTTCATACACCAGAAATCGCCTAAGAGACTATGACGGTTTTACCCTTTGATTTGAATAGAGTTTGATCCACGGGCTTCAAATGCTTTATATATATCTAATACCTATTCAAGGACTCAAAAATATTTGGTAATTATTCCCAAAAAAAATGATTTGAAAGGTTTTCATACACCACAAAGCGCCTAAGAGACTATGACGGTTTTACCTTTTGATATGAAATAAGTTTGATCCAAGGGCTTCATATGCTTTAAATAGATCTAATACCAATTTAAGGACTAAAAAAATATTTGGCAATTATTCACAACAAAATGATTTGAAAGGTGTTTATACAACACAAATCGCCTACGAGACTATGATGGTTTTACCCTTTGATATGAAATAAGTTTGATCCAAGGGCTTCATATGATTGAAATATATCTAATACCTATTCAAGGATTCAAAAATATTTGTTAATTATTCACAACAAAATAATTTGAAGGTGTTCATTCACCACAAATCGCCCAAGAGACTATGACGATTTTGCCATTTGATTTGAAATAAGTTTTATCCAAGGGCTTCATATGATTGAAATATATCTAATACTTGCTGAAGGAGTAAAATATATTTGGTAATTAAGCACAAAAAATGATTTGAAAGGTGTTCATACAACACAAATCCCCTAATAGACTATGACGGTTTTACCCTTTGATTTGAATTGAGTTTGATCCAAGGACTTCATATGATTTTAAAAGATCTTATACCTATTCCAAGAGTCAAAAATATTTGGTAATTAACCACAAAAAATGATTTGAAAGGTGTTCATACACCACAAATCCTCTAAGAGACTATGATGGTTTTATCCTTTGATATGAAATAAGTTTGATTCAAGGGCTTCATATGATTGAAATATATCTAATACCTTTTCAAGGACTCATAAATATTTGGTAATTATTCATCACAAAATGATTTGAAAGGTGTTCATACACTACAAATCCCCTAAGAGACTATGACGGTTTTACCCTTTGATTTGAATTGAGTTTGATCCAAGGGCTTCATATGCTTTAAATATATCTGATACATATTCAGGGACTCAAAAATATTTGGTAATTATTCACAAACAAATGATTTGAAAGGTTTTCATACACCACTAATCGCCTAAGAGACTATGATGGTGTTACCCTTTGATATGAAATAATTTTGATCCAAGGGCTTCATATGATTGAAATATATCTAAAACCTATTCAAGGAGTCAAAAAATTTTGGTAATTAAGCACAAAAAATGATTTGAAAGGTGTTCATACACCACAAATCCCCTAAGAGACTATGATGGTTTTGCCCTTTGATTTGAATTGAGTTTGATCCAAGGGCTTCCTATGCTTTAAATATATCTAATACCTATTCAGGGACTCAAAAATATTTTGTAATTATTCACAAAAAAATGATTTGAAAGGTTTTCATACACCACAAATCGCCTAAGAGACTATGACGGTGTTACCTTTTTATATGAAATAAGTTTAATCCAAGGGCTTCATATGATTGAAATATATCTAATAGCTATTCAAGAAGTCAAAAATATTTGGCAATTAAGCACAAAAAATGATTTGAAAGGTGTTCATACACCACAAATCCCCTAAGAGACTCTGACGGTTTTACCCTTTGATATGAATTGAGTTTGATCCAAGGGCTTCAAATTCTTTACTTCCTCCGTTTTTTATTAGTTGTGACACTTTTGATTTCACAAAATCCTAGGCAATATTTGGAGAGGAAAGAGATATAGAGTAAAAAAAAGTAGTGGACCCATGTGCTAGGAGAGAGATCGAGAGAAAAATTTACCCAAAATAAAAGTGTCACAACTAATTCCAAACTTCTTAATATGGAAAGTGTCACATTTAAAAAAATTGGAGGAAGTATATATATCTAATACCTATTCAAGGACTCAAAAAAAATTGGTAATTATTCCCAAAAAAAATGATTTGAAAGGTTTTCATACACCACAAATCGGCTAAGAGACTATGACGGTTTTACCTTTTGATATGAAATAAGTTTGATCCAAGGGCTTCATATGCTTTAAATAGATCTAATACCAATTTAAGGACTAAAAAAATATTTGGCAATTGTTAACAACAAAATGATTTGAAAGGTGTTCATACAACACAAATCGCCTAAGAGACTACGACGGTTTTACCCTTTGATATGAAATAAGTTTGATCCAAGGGCTTCATATGATTGAAATATATCTAATACCTATTCAAGGATTCAAAATTTTTTGTTAATTATTCACAGCAAAATAATTTTAAGGTGTTCATTCACCACAAATCGCCCAAGAGACTATGACGATTTTAACATTTGATTTGAAATAAGTTTAATCCAAGGGCTTCATATGATTGAAATATATCTAATACCTGTTCAAGGAATCAAAAATATTTGGTTATTAAGCACAAAAAATTATTTGAAAGGTGTTCATACAACACAAATCCCCTAAGAGACTATGACGGTTTTACCCTTTGATTTGAATTGAGTTTGATCCAAGGACTTCATATGATTTAAAAAGATCTAATACCTATTCCTGGAGTCAAAAATATTTGGTAATTAACCACAAAAAATGATTTGAAAGGTGTTCATACACCACAAATCCCCTAAGAGATTATGACGGTTTTACCCTTTGATTTGAATTGAGTTTGATCCAAGGACTTCATATGATTTTAAAAGATCTAATACCTATTCCAGGAGTAAAAATTATTTGGTAATTAACCACAACAAATGATTTGAAAGGTGTTCATACACCACAAATCCCCTAAGAGACTATGACGGTTTTATCCTTTGATATGAATAAGTTTGATTCAAGGGCTTCATATGATTGAAATATATCTAAAACCTATTCAAGGAGTAAGAAATATTTGGTAATTATTCATAACAAAATAATTTGAAAGGTGTTCATACACCACAAATCGCCTAAGTGTCTATGACGGTTGTACCCTTTAATTGAATTGAGTTTGATCCAAGGGCTTCATAAGCTTTAAATATATCTAATACCTATTCAAGGACGCATAAATATTTGGTAATTATTCACAACAGAATGATTTGAAAGGTGTTCATACACCACAAATCCCCTAAGAGACTATGACGGTTTTACCCTTTGATGTGAATTGAGTTTGATCCAAGGGCTTCATATGCTTTAAATATATCTGATACATATTCAGGGACACAAAAATATTTGGTAATTATTCACAAAAAAATGATTCGAAAGGTTTTCATACACCAAAAATCGCCAAAGAGACTATGACGGTGTTACCCTTTAATATGAAATATGTTTGATCCAAGGGCTTCATATGATTGAAATATATCTAAACCCTATTCAAGGAGTCAAAAATATTTGGTAATTAAGCACAAAAAATGATTTGAAAGGTGTTCATACACCACAAATCCCCTAAGAGACTATGACGGTTTTGCCCTTTGATTTGAATTGAGTTAGATCCAAGGGCTTCCTATGCTTTAAATATATCTAATACCTATTCAGGGACTCAAAAATATTTGGTAATTATTCACATAAAGATGATTTGAAAGGTTTTCATACACCACAAATCGCCTAAGAGACTATGACGGTGTTACCTTTTGATATGAAATAAGTTTGATCCAAGGGCTTCATATGATTGAAATATATCTAATACCTTTTTTTAGGAGTCAAAAATATTTCGTAATTAAGCACAAAAAAAGATTTGAATGGTGTTCATACGCCACAAATCCCTTAAGAGACTATGACGGTTTTACCCTTTCATTTGAATTGAGTTTGATCCAAGGACTTCATATGATTTAAAAAGATCTAATACCTATTCCTGGAGTCAAAAATATTTGGTAATTAACCAGAAAAAATGATTTGAAAGGTGTTTATACACCACAAATCCCCTAAGAGACTATGACGGTTTTATCCTTTGATATGAGATAAGTTTGATTCAAGGGCTTCATAAGATTGAAATATTTCTAATACCTATTCAAGGAGTAAGAAATATTTGGTAATTATTCACAACAAAATAATTTGAAACGTGTTCATACACCACAAATCGCATAAGAGATTATGACGGTTGTACCCTTTAATTTGAATTAAGTTTGATCCATGGGCTTCATATGCGTTAAATATATCTAATACCTATTCAAGGACTCATAAATAATTGGTAATTATTCCCAACAGAATGATTTGAAATTTGTTCATACACCACAAATCGCCTAAGAGACTATGACGGTTTGATCCAAGGGCTTCATATGATTGAAATATATCTAATACCTATTCAAGGAGTCAAAAATATTTGGTAATTAAGCACAAAAAATGATTTGAATGGTGTTCATGCACCACAAATCCCGTAAGAGACTATAACGGTTTTACCCTTTGATTTGAATTGAGTTTGATACAAGGGCTTCAAATGCTTTAAATATATCTAATACCTATTCAAGGACTCAAAAATATTTTGTAATTATTCCCAAAAAAAATGATTTGAAAGGTTTTCATACACCACAAATCGCCTAAGAAACTATGACGGTTTTACCTTTTGATATGAAATAAGTTTGATCAAAGGGCTTCATATGCTTTAAATAGATCTAATACAAATTTAAGGACTGCATAAATATTTGGCAATTATTCATAATAAAATGATTTCAAAGGTGTTCATACAACACAAATCGCCTAGGAGACTATGACGGTTTTACCCTTTGATATGAAATAAGTTTGAACCAAGGGCTTCATATGATTGAAATATATCTAATACCTATTCAAGTAGTCAAAAATATTTTGTAATTAAGCACAAAAAATGATTTGAAAGGTGTTCATACACCACAAATCCCCTAAGAGACTATGACAGTGTTACCTTTTGATATGAAATAATTTTGATCAAAGTTCTTCATATGATTGAAATATATCTAATACCTATTCAAGGAGTCAAAAATATTTGGTAATTAAGCACAAAAAATGATTTGAAAGGTGTTCATACACCACAAATCCCCTAAGAGAATATGACGGTTTTGCCCTTTGATTTGAATTGTGTTTGATCCAAGGGCTTCCTATACTTTAAATATATCTAATGCCTATTCAGGGACTCAAAAATATTTTGTAATTATTCACAAAAAAATGATTTGAAAGGTTTTCATACACCACAAATCGCCTAAGAGACTATGACGGTGTTACCGTTTGATATGAAATAAGTTTGATCCAAGGGCTTCATATGATTGAAATATATCTAAAACCTATTCAAGGAGTCAAAAATATTTGGTAATTAAGCACAAAAAATGATTTGAAAGGTGTTCATACCCCATAAATCCCCTAAGAGACTTTGACGGTTTTGCCCTTTGATTTGAATTGAGTTTTAGCCAAGGGCTTCCTATGATATAAATATATCTAATACCTATTCAGGGACTCAAAAATATTTGGTAATTATTCACAAAAAGATGATTTGAAAGGTTTTCATACACCACAAATCGCCTAAGAGACTATGACGGTTTTACCCTTTGATTTGAATTGAGTTTGATCCACGGGCTTCAAATGCTTTATATATATCTAATACCTATTCAAGGACTCAAAAATATTTGGTAATTATTCTCAAAAAAAATGATTTGAAAGGTTTTCATACACCACAAATCGCCTAAGAGACTATGACGGTTTTACCTTTTGATATGAAATAAGTTTGATCCAAGGGCTTCATATGCTTTAAATAGATCTAATACCAATTTAAGTACTAAAAAAATATTTGGCAATTATTCACAACAAAATGATTTGAAAGGTGTTTATACAACACAAATCGCCTACGAGACTATGATGGTTTTTCCCTTTGATATGAAATAAGTTTGATCCAATGGCTTCATATGATTGAAATATATCTAATACCTATTCAAGGATTCAAAAATATTTGGTAATTATTCACAACAAAATAATTTGAAGGTGTTCATTCACCACAAATCGCCCAAGAGACTATGACGATTTTACCATTTGATTTGAAATAAGTTTTATCCAAGGGCTTCATATGATTGAAATATATCTAATACTTGTTGAAGGAGTAAAAATTATTTGGTAATTAAGCACAAAAAATGATTTGAAAGGTGTTCATACAACACAAATCCCCTAAGAGACTATGACGGTTTTACCCTTTGATTTGAATTGAGTTTGATCCAAGGACTTCATATGATTTTAAAAGATCTAATACCTATTCCAAGAGTCAAAAATATTTGGTAATTAACCACAAAAAATGATTTGAAAGGTGTTCATACACCACAAATCCTCTAAGAGACTATGACGGTTTTATCCTTTGATATGAAATAAGTTTGATTCAAGGGCTTCATATGATTGAAATATATCTAATACCTTTTCAAGGACTCATAAATATTTGATAATTATTCATCACAAAATGATTTGAAAGGTGTTCATACACTACAAATCCCCTAAGAGACTATGACGGTTTTACCCTTTGATTTGAATTGAGTTTGATCCAAGGGCTTCATATGCTTTAAATATATCTGATACATATTCAGGGACTCAAAAATATTTGGTAATTATTCACAAAAAAATGATTTGAAAGGTTTTCATACACCACAAATCGCCTAAGAGACTATGACGGTGTTACCCTTTGATATGAAATAATTTTGATCCAAGGGCTTCATATGATTGAAATATATCTAAAACCTATTCAAGGAGTCAAAAATATTTGGTAATTAAGCAAAAAAAATGATTTGAAAGGTGTTCATACACCACAAATCGCCTAAGAGACTATGACGGTGTTACCGTTTGATATGAAATAAGTTTGATCCAAGGGCTTCATATGATTGAAATATATCTAAAACCTATTCAAGGAGTCAAAAATATTTGGTAATTAAGCACAAAAAATGATTTGAAAGGTGTTCATACCCCATAAATCCCCTAAGAGACTTTGACGGTTTTGCCCTTTGATTTGAATTGAGTTTTATCCAAGGGCTTCCTATGCTTTAAATATATCTAATACCTATTCAGGGACTCAAAAATATTTGGTAATTATTCACAAAAAGATGATTTGAAAGGTTTTCATACACCACAAATCGCCTAAGAGACTATGACGGTTTTACCCTTTGATTTGAATTGAGTTTGATCCACGGGCTTCAAATGCTTTATATATATCTAATACCTATTCAAGGACTCAAAAATATTTGGTAATTATTCCCAAAAAAATGATTTGAAAGGTTTTCATACACCACAAATCGCCTAAGAGACTATGACGGTTTTACCTTTTGATATGAAATAAGTTTGATCCAAGGGCTTCATATGCTTTAAATAGATCTAATACCAATTTAAGTACTAAAAAAATATTTGGCAATTGTTAACAACAAAATGATTTGAAAGGTGTTCATACAACACAAATCGCCTAAGAGACTACGACGGTTTTACCCTTTGATATGAAATAAGTTTGATCCAAGGGATTCATATGATTGAAATATATCTAATACCTATTCAAGGATTCAAAAATATTTGGTAATTATTCACAACAAAATAATTTGAAGGTGTTCATTCACCACAAATCGCCCAAGAGACTATGACGATTTTACCATTTGATTTGAAACAAGTTTTATCCAAGGGCTTCATATGATTGAAATATATCTAATACTTGTTGAAGGAGTAAAAATTATTTGGTAATTAAGCACAAAAAATGATTTGAAAGGTGTGCATACAACACAAATCCCCTAAGAGACTATGACGGTTTTACCCTTTGATTTGAATTGAGTTTGATCCAAGGACTTCATATGATTTAGAAAGATCTAATACCTATTCCTGGAGTCAAAAATATTTGGTAATTAACCACAAAAAATGATTTGAAAGGTGTTCATACACCACAAATCCCCTAAGAGACTATGACGGTTTTACCCTTTGATTTGAATTGAGTTTGATCCAAGGACTTCATATGATTTTAAAAGATCTAATACCTATTCCAGGAGTCAAAAATATTTGGTAATTAACCACAAAAAATGATTTGAAAGGTGTTCATACACCAAAAATCCTCTAAGAGACTATGACAGTTTTACCCTTTGATTTGAATTGAGTTTGATCCAAGGGCTTCATATGCTTTAAATATATCTGATACATATTCAGGGACTCAAAAATATTTGGTAATTATTCACAAAAAAATGATTTGAAAGGTTTTCATACACCACAAATCGCCTAAGAGACTATGACGGTGTTACCCTTTGATATGAAATAATTTTGATCCAAGGGCTTCATATGATTGAAATATATCTAAAACCTATTCAAGGAGTCAAAAATATTTGGTAATTAAGCAAAAAAAATGATTTGAAAGGTGTTCATACACCACAAATCGCCTAAGAGACTATGACGGTGTTACCGTTTGATATGAAATAAGTTTGATCCAAGGGCTTCATATGATTGAAATATATCTAAAACCTATTCAAGGAGTCAAAAATATTTGGTAATTAAGCACAAAAAATGATTTGAAAGGTGTTCATACCCCATAAATCCCCTAAGAGACTTTGACGGTTTTGCCCTTTGATTTGAATTGAGTTTTATCCAAGGGCTTCCTATGCTTTAAATATATCTAATACCTATTCAGGGACTCAAAAATATTTGGTAATTATTCACAAAAAGATGATTTGAAAGGTTTTCATACACCACAAATCGCCTAAGAGACTATGACGGTTTTACCCTTTGATTTGAATTGAGTTTGATCCACGGGCTTCAAATGCTTTATATATATCTAATACCTATTCAAGGACTCAAAAATATTTGGTAATTATTCCCAAAAAAAATGATTTGAAAGGTTTTCATACACCACAAATCGCCTAAGAGACTATGACGGTTTTACCTTTTGATATGAAATAAGTTTGATCCAAGGGCTTCATATGCTTTAAATAGATCTAATACCAATTTAAGTACTAAAAAAATATTTGGCAATTGTTAACAACAAAATGATTTGAAAGGTGTTCATACAACACAAATCGCCTAAGAGACTACGACGGTTTTACCCTTTGATATGAAATAAGTTTGATCCAAGGGATTCATATGATTGAAATATATCTAATACCTATTCAAGGATTCAAAAATATTTGGTAATTATTCACAACAAAATAATTTGAAGGTGTTCATTCACCACAAATCGCCCAAGAGACTATGACGATTTTACCATTTGATTTGAAACAAGTTTTATCCAAGGGCTTCATATGATTGAAATATATCTAATACTTGTTGAAGTAGTAAAAATTATTTGGTAATTAAGCACAAAAAATGATTTGAAAGGTGTGCATACAACACAAATCCCCTAAGAGACTATGACGGTTTTACCCTTTGATTTGAATTGAGTTTGATCCAAGGACTTCATATGATTTAAAAAGATCTAATACCTATTCCTGGAGTCAAAAATATTTGGTAATTAACCACAAAAAATGATTTGAAAGGTGTTCATACACCACAAATCCCCTAAGAGACTATGACGGTTTTACCCTTTGATTTGAATTGAGTTTGATCCAAGGACTTCATATGATTTTAAAAGATCTAATACCTATTCCAGGAGTCAAAAATATTTGGTAATTAACCACAAAAAATGATTTGAAAGGTGTTCATACACCAAAAATCCTCTAAGAGACTATGACAGTTTTACCCTTTGATTTGAATTGAGTTTGATCCAAGGGCTTCATATGCTTTAAATATATCTGATACATATTCAGGGACTCAAAAATATTTGGTAATTATTCACAAAAAAATGATTTGAAAAGTTTTCATACACCACAAATCGCCTAAGAGACTATGACGGTGTTACCCTTTGATATGAAATAATTTTGATCCAAGGGCTTCATATGATTGAAATATATCTAAAACCTATTCAAGGAGTCAAAAATATTTGGTAATTAAGCAAAAAAAATGATTTGAAAGGTGTTCATACACCACAAATCGCCTAAGAGACTATGACGGTGTTACCGTTTGATATGAAATAAGTTTGATCCAAGGGCTTCATATGATTGAAATATATCTAAAACCTATTCAAGGAGTCAAAAATATTTGGTAATTAAGCACAAAAAATGATTTGAAAGGTGTTCATACCCCATAAATCCCCTAAGAGACTTTGACGGTTTTGCCCTTTGATTTGAATTGAGTTTTATCCAAGGGCTTCCTATGCTTTAAATATATCTAATACCTATTCAGGGACTCAAAAATATTTGGTAATTATTCACAAAAAGATGATTTGAAAGGTTTTCATACACCACAAATCGCCTAAGAGACTATGACAGTTTTACCCTTTGATTTGAATTGAGTTTGATCCACGGGCTTCAAATGCTTTATATATGTCTAATACCTATTCAAGGACTCAAAAATATTTGGTAATTATTCCCAAAAAAAATGATTTGAAAGGTTTTCATACACCACAAATCGCCTAAGAGACTATGACGGTTTTACCTTTTGATATGAAATAAGTTTGATCCAAGGGCTTCATATGCTTTAAATAGATCTAATACCAATTTAAGTACTAAAAAAATATTTGGCAATTATTCACAACAAAATGATTTGAAAGGTGTTTATACAACACAAATCGCCTACGAGACTATGATGGTTTTACCCTTTGATATGAAATAAGTTTGATCCAAGGGCTTCATATGATTGAAATATATCTAATACCTATTCAAGGATTCAAAAATATTTGGTAATTATTCACAACAAAATAATTTGAAGGTGTTCATTCACCACAAATCGCCCAAGAGACTATGACGATTTTACCATTTGATTTGAAATAAGTTTTATCCAAGGGCTTCATATGATTGAAATATATCTAATACTTGTTGAAGGAGTAAAAATTATTTGGTAATTAAGCACAAAAAATGATTTGAAAGGTGTTCATACAACACAAATCCCCTAAGAGACTATGACGGTTTTACCCTTTGATTTGAATTGAGTTTGATCCAAGGACTTCATATGATTTTAAAAGATCTAATACCTATTCCAAGAGTCAAAAATATTTGGTAATTAACCACAAAAAATGATTTGAAAGGTGTTCATACACCACAAATCCTCTAAGAGACTATGACGGTTTTATCCTTTGACATGAAATAAGTTTGATTCAAGGGCTTCATATGATTGAAATATATCTAATACCTTTTCAAGGACTCATAAATATTTGATAATTATTCATCACAAAATGATTTGAAAGGTGTTCATACACTACAAATCCCCTAAGAGACTATGACGGTTTTACCCTTTTATT
Organism: Patellifolia procumbens; assembly: GCA_947645195.1. Classification (NCBI taxonomy): domain Eukaryota; kingdom Viridiplantae; phylum Streptophyta; class Magnoliopsida; order Caryophyllales; family Amaranthaceae; genus Patellifolia; species Patellifolia procumbens. The sequence continues at coordinate 233,959 of CANSGD010001342.1, forward strand.
TGAATTGAGTTTGATCCAAGGGCTTCATATGCTTTAAATATATCTGATACATATTCAGGGACTCAAAAATATTTGGTAATTATTCACAAAAAAATGATTTGAAAGGTTTTCATACACCACAAATCGCCTAAGAGACTATGACGGTGTTACCCTTTGATATGAAATAATTTTGATCCAAGGGCTTCATATGATTGAAATATATCTAAAACCTATTCAAGGAGTCAAAAATATTTGGTAATTAAGCAAAAAAATGATTTGAAAGGTGTTCATACACCACAAATCGCCTAAGAGACTATGACGGTGTTACCGTTTGATATGAAATAAGTTTGATCCAAGGGCTTCATATGATTGAAATATATCTAAAACCTATTCAAGGAGTCAAAAGTATTTGGTAATTAAGCACAAAAAATGATTTGAAAGGTGTTCATACCCCATAAATCCCCTAAGAGACTTTGACGGTTTTGCCCTTTGATTTGAATTGAGTTTTATCCAAGGGCTTCCTATGCTTTAAATATATCTAATACCTATTCAGGGACTCAAAAATATTTGGTAATTATTCACAAAAAGATGATTTGAAAGGTTTTCATACACCATAAATCGCCTAAGAGACTATGACGGTTTTACCCTTTGATTTGAATTGAGTTTGATCCACGGGCTTCAAATGCTATATATATATCTAATACCTATTCAAGGACTCAAAAATATTTGGTAATTATTCCCAAAAAAATGATTTGAAAGGTTTTCATACACCACAAATCGCCTAAGAGACTATGACGGTTTTACCTTTTGATATGAAATAAGTTTGATCCAAGGGATTCATATGCTTTAAATAGATTTAATACCAATTTAAGTACTAAAAAAATATTTGGCAATTATTCACAACAAAATGATTTGAAAGGTGTTTATACAACACAAATTGCCTACGAGACTATGATGGTTTTACCCTTTGATATGAAATAAGTTTGATCCAAGGGCTTCATATGATTGAAATATATCTAATACCTATTCAAGGATTCAAAAATATTTGGTAATTATTCACAACAAAATAATTTGAAGGTGTTCATTCACCACAAATCGCCCAAGAGACTATGACGATTTTACCATTTGATTTGAAATAAGTTTTATCCAAGGGCTTCATATGATTGAAATATATCTAATACTTGTTGAAGGAGTAAAAATTATTTGGTAATTAAGCACAAAAAATGATTTGAAAGGTGTTCATACAACACAAATCCCCTAAGAGACTATGACGGTTTTACCCTTTGATTTGAATTGAGTTCGATCCAAGGACTTCATATGATTTTAAAAGATCTAATACCTATTCCAAGAGTCAAAAATATTTGGTAATTAACCACAAAAAATGATTTGAAAGGTGTTCATACACCACAAATCCTCTAAGAGACTATGACGGTTTTATCCTTTGACATGAAATAAGTTTGATTCAAGGGCTTCATATGATTGAAATATATCTAATACCTTTTCAAGGACTCATAAATATTTGATAATTATTCATCACAAAATGATTTGAAAGGTGTTCATACACTACAAATCCCCTAAGAGACTATGACGGTTTTACCCTTTGATTTGAATTGAGTTTGATCCAAGGGCTTCATATGCTTTAAATATATCTGATACATATTCAGGGACTCAAAAATATTTGGTAATTATTCACAAAAAAATGATTTGAAAGGTTTTCATACACCACAAATCGCCTAAGAGACTATGACGGTGTTACCCTTTGATATGAAATAATTTTGATCCAAGGGCTTCATATGATTGAAATATATCTAAAACCTATTCAAGGAGTCAAAAATATTTGGTAATTAAGCAAAAAAATGATTTGAAAGGTGTTCATACACCACAAATCGCCTAAGAGACTATGACGGTGTTACCGTTTGATATGAAATAAGTTTGATCCAAGGGCTTCATATGATTGAAATATATCTAAAACCTATTCAAGGAGTCAAAAATATTTGGTAATTAAGCACAAAAAATGATTTGAAAGGTGTTCATACCCCATAAATCCCCTAAGAGACTTTGACGGTTTTGCCCTTTGATTTGAATTGAGTTTTATCCAAGGGCTTCCTATGCTTTAAATATATCTAATACCTATTCAGGGACTCAAAAATATTTGGTAATTATTCACAAAAAGATGATTTGAAAGGTTTTCATACACCATAAATCGCCTAAGAGACTATGACGGTTTTACCCTTTGATTTGAATTGAGTTTGATCCACGGGCTTCAAATGCTTTATATATATCTAATACCTATTCAAGGACTCAAAAATATTTGGTAATTATTCCCAAAAAAATGATTTGAAAGGTTTTCATACACCACAAATCGCCTAAGAGACTATGACGGTTTTACCTTTTGATATGAAATAAGTTTGATCCAAGGGATTCATATGCTTTAAATAGATTTAATACCAATTTAAGTACTAAAAAAATATTTGGCAATTATTCACAACAAAATGATTTGAAAGGTGTTTATACAACACAAATTGCCTACGAGACTATGATGGTTTTACCCTTTGATATGAAATAAGTTTGATCCAAGGGCTTCATATGATTGAAATATATCTAATACCTATTCAAGGATTCAAAAATATTTGGTAATTATTCACAACAAAATAATTTGAAGGTGTTCATTCACCACAAATCGCCCAAGAGACTATGACGATTTTACCATTTGATTTGAAATAAGTTTTATCCAAGGGCTTCATATGATTGAAATATATCTAATACTTGTTGAAGGAGTAAAAATTATTTGGTAATTAAGCACAAAAAATGATTTGAAAGGTGTTCATACAACACAAATCCCCTAAGAGACTATGACGGTTTTACCCTTTGATTTGAATTGAGTTCGATCCAAGGACTTCATATGATTTTAAAAGATCTAATACCTATTCCAAGAGTCAAAAATATTTGGTAATTAACCACAAAAAATGATTTGAAAGGTGTTCATACACCACAAATCCTCTAAGAGACTATGACGGTTTTATCCTTTGACATGAAATAAGTTTGATTCAAGGGCTTCATATGATTGAAATATATCTAATACCTTTTCAAGGACTCATAAATATTTGATAATTATTCATCACAAAATGATTTGAAAGGTGTTCATACACTACAAATCCCCTAAGAGACTATGACGGTTTTACCCTTTGATTTGAATTGAGTTTGATCCAAGGGCTTCATATGCTTTAAATATATCTGATACATATTCAGGGACTCAAAAATATTTGGTAATTATTCACAAAAAAATGATTTGAAAGGTTTTCATACACCACAAATCGCCTAAGAGACTATGACGGTGTTACCCTTTGATATGAAATAATTTTGATCCAAGGGCTTCATATGATTGAAATATATCTAAAACCTATTCAAGGAGTCAAAAATATTTGGTAATTAAGCAAAAAAAATGATTTGAAAGGTGTTCATACACCACAAATCGCCTAAGAGACTATGACGGTGTTACCGTTTGATATGAAATAAGTTTGATCCAAGGGCTTCATATGATTGAAATATATCTAAAACCTATTCAAGGAGTCAAAAATATTTGGTAATTAAGCACAAAAAATGATTTGAAAGGTGTTCATACCCCATAAATCCCCTAAGAGACTTTGACGGTTTTGCCCTTTGATTTGAATTGAGTTTTATCCAAGGGCTTCCTATGCTTTAAATATATCTAATACCTATTCAGGGACTCAAAAATATTTGGTAATTATTCACAAAAAGATGATTTGAAAGGTTTTCATACACCATAAATCGCCTAAGAGACTATGACGGTTTTACCCTTTGATTTGAATTGAGTTTGATCCACGGGCTTCAAATGCTTTATATATATCTAATACCTATTCAAGGACTCAAAAATATTTGGTAATTATTCCCAAAAAAAATGATTTGAAAGGTTTTCATACACCACAAATCGCCTAAGAGACTATGACGGTTTTACCTTTTGATATGAAATAAGTTTGATCCAAGGGATTCATATGCTTTAAATAGATTTAATACCAATTTAAGTACTAAAAAAATATTTGGCAATTATTCACAACAAAATGATTTGAAAGGTGTTTATACAACACAAATTGCCTACGAGACTATGATGGTTTTACCCTTTGATATGAAATAAGTTTGATCCAAGGGCTTCATATGATTGAAATATATCTAATACCTATTCAAGGATTCAAAAATATTTGGTAATTATTCACAACAAAATAATTTGAAGGTGTTCATTCACCACAAATCGCCCAAGAGACTATGACGATTTTACCATTTGATTTGAAATAAGTTTTATCCAAGGGCTTCATATGATTGAAATATATCTAATACTTGTTGAAGGAGTAAAAATTATTTGGTAATTAAGCACAAAAAATGATTTGAAAGGTGTTCATACAACACAAATCCCCTAAGAGACTATGACGGTTTTACCCTTTGATTTGAATTGAGTTTGATCCAAGGACTTCATATGATTTTAAAAGATCTAATACCTATTCCAAGAGTCAAAAATATTTGGTAATTAACCACAAAAAATGATTTGAAAGGTGTTCATACACCACAAATCCTCTAAGAGACTATGACGGTTTTATCCTTTGACATGAAATAAGTTTGATTCAAGGGCTTCATATGATTGAAATATATCTAATACCTTTTCAAGGACTCATAAATATTTGATAATTATTCATCACAAAATGATTTGAAAGGTGTTCATACACTACAAATCCCCTAAGAGACTATGACGGTTTTACCCTTTGATTTGAATTGAGTTTGATCCAAGGGCTTCATATGCTTTAAATATATCTGATACATATTCAGGGACTCAAAAATATTTGGTAATTATTCACAAAAAAATGATTTGAAAGGTTTTCATACACCACAAATCGCCTAAGAGACTATGACGGTGTTACCCTTTGATATGAAATAATTTTGATCCAAGGGCTTCATATGATTGAAATATATCTAAAACCTATTCAAGGAGTCAAAAATATTTGGTAATTAAGCAAAAAAAATGATTTGAAAGGTGTTCATACACCACAAATCGCCTAAGAGACTATGACGGTGTTACCGTTTGATATGAAATAAGTTTGATCCAAGGGCTTCATATGATTGAAATATATCTAAAACCTATTCAAGGAGTCAAAAATATTTGGTAATTAAGCACAAAAAATGATTTGAAAGGTGTTCATACCCCATAAATCCCCTAAGAGACTTTGACGGTTTTGCCCTTTGATTTGAATTGAGTTTTATCCAAGGGCTTCCTATGCTTTAAATATATCTAATACCTATTCAGGGACTCAAAAATATTTGGTAATTATTCACAAAAAGATGATTTGAAAGATTTTCATACACCATAAATCGCCTAAGAGACTATGACGGTTTTACCCTTTGATTTGAATTGAGTTTGATCCACGGGCTTCAAATGCTTTATATATATCTAATACCTATTCAAGGACTCAAAAATATTTGGTAATTATTCCCAAAAAAAATGATTTGAAAGGTTTTCATACACCACAAATCGCCTAAGAGACTATGACGGTTTTACCTTTTGATATGAAATAAGTTTGATCCAAGGGATTCATATGCTTTAAATAGATTTAATACCAATTTAAGTACTAAAAAAATATTTGGCAATTATTCACAACAAAATGATTTGAAAGGTGTTTATACAACACAAATTGCCTACGAGACTATGATGGTTTTACCCTTTGATATGAAATAAGTTTGATCCAAGGGCTTCATATGATTGAAATATATCTAATACCTATTCAAGGATTCAAAAATATTTGGTAATTATTCACAACAAAATAATTTGAAGGTGTTCATTCACCACAAATCGCCCAAGAGACTATGACGATTTTACCATTTGATTTGAAATAAGTTTTATCCAAGGGCTTCATATGATTGAAATATATCTAATACTTGTTGAAGGAGTAAAAATTATTTGGTAATTAAGCACAAAAAATGATTTGAAAGGTGTTCATACAACACAAATCCCCTAAGAGACTATGACGGTTTTACCCTTTGATTTGAATTGAGTTCGATCCAAGGACTTCATATGATTTTAAAAGATCTAATACCTATTCCAAGAGTCAAAAATATTTGGTAATTAACCACAAAAAATGATTTGAAAGGTGTTCATACACCACAAATCCTCTAAGAGACTATGACGGTTTTATCCTTTGACATGAAATAAGTTTGATTCAAGGGCTTCATATGATTGAAATATATCTAATACCTTTTCAAGGACTCATAAATATTTGATAATTATTCATCACAAAATGATTTGAAAGGTGTTCATACACTACAAATCCCCTAAGAGACTATGACGGTTTTACCCTTTGATTTGAATTGAGTTTGATCCAAGGGCTTCATATGCTTTAAATATATCTGATACATATTCAGGGACTCAAAAATATTTGGTAATTATTCACAAAAAAATGATTTGAAAGGTTTTCATACACCACAAATCGCCTAAGAGACTATGACGGTGTTACCCTTTGATATGAAATAATTTTGATCCAAGGGCTTCATATGATTGAAATATATCTAAAACCTATTCAAGGAGTCAAAAATATTTGGTAATTAAGCAAAAAAATGATTTGAAAGGTGTTCATACACCACAAATCGCCTAAGAGACTATGACGGTGTTACCGTTTGATATGAAATAAGTTTGATCCAAGGGCTTCATATGATTGAAATATATCTAAAACCTATTCAAGGAGTCAAAAATATTTGGTAATTAAGCACAAAAAATGATTTGAAAGGTGTTCATACCCCATAAATCCCCTAAGAGACTTTGACGGTTTTGCCCTTTGATTTGAATTGAGTTTTATCCAAGGGCTTCCTATGCTTTAAATATATCTAATACCTATTCAGGGACTCAAAAATATTTGGTAATTATTCACAAAAAGATGATTTGAAAGGTTTTCATACACCATAAATCGCCTAAGAGACTATGACGGTTTTACCCTTTGATTTGAATTGAGTTTGATCCACGGGCTTCAAATGCTTTATATATATCTAATACCTATTCAAGGACTCAAAAATATTTGGTAATTATTCCCAAAAAAAATGATTTGAAAGGTTTTCATACACCACAAATCGCCTAAGAGACTATGACGGTTTTACCTTTTGATATGAAATAAGTTTGATCCAAGGGATTCATATGCTTTAAATAGATTTAATACCAATTTAAGTACTAAAAAAATATTTGGCAATTATTCACAACAAAATGATTTGAAAGGTGTTTATACAACACAAATTGCCTACGAGACTATGATGGTTTTACCCTTTGATATGAAATAAGTTTGATCCAAGGGCTTCATATGATTGAAATATATCTAATACCTATTCAAGGATTCAAAAATATTTGGTAATTATTCACAACAAAATAATTTGAAGGTGTTCATTCACCACAAATCGCCCAAGAGACTATGACGATTTTACCATTTGATTTGAAATAAGTTTTATCCAAGGGCTTCATATGATTGAAATATATCTAATACTTGTTGAAGGAGTAAAAATTATTTGGTAATTAAGCACAAAAAATGATTTGAAAGGTGTTCATACAACACAAATCCCCTAAGAGACTATGACGGTTTTACCCTTTGATTTGAATTGAGTTCGATCCAAGGACTTCATATGATTTTAAAAGATCTAATACCTATTCCAAGAGTCAAAAATATTTGGTAATTAACCACAAAAAATGATTTGAAAGGTGTTCATACACCACAAATCCTCTAAGAGACTATGACGGTTTTATCCTTTGACATGAAATAAGTTTGATTCAAGGGCTTCATATGATTGAAATATATCTAATACCTTTTCAAGGACTCATAAATATTTGATAATTATTCATCACAAAATGATTTGAAAGGTGTTCATACACTACAAATCCCCAAGAGACTATGACGGTTTTACCCTTTGATTTGAATTGAGTTTGATCCAAGGGCTTCATATGCTTTAAATATATCTGATACATATTCAGGGACTCAAAAATATTTGGTAATTATTCACAAAAAAATGATTTGAAAGGTTTTCATACACCACAAATCGCCTAAGAGACTATGACGGTGTTACCCTTTGATATGAAATAATTTTGATCCAAGGGCTTCATATGATTGAAATATATCTAAAACCTATTCAAGGAGTCAAAAATATTTGGTAATTAAGCAAAAAAATGATTTGAAAGGTGTTCATACACCACAAATCGCCTAAGAGACTATGACGGTGTTACCGTTTGATATGAAATAAGTTTGATCCAAGGGCTTCATATGATTGAAATATATCTAAAACCTATTCAAGGAGTCAAAAATATTTGGTAATTAAGCACAAAAAATGATTTGAAAGGTGTTCATACCCCATAAATCCCCTAAGAGACTTTGACGGTTTTGCCCTTTGATTTGAATTGAGTTTTATCCAAGGGCTTCCTATGCTTTAAATATATCTAATACCTATTCAGGGACTCAAAAATATTTGGTAATTATTCACAAAAAGATGATTTGAAAGGTTTTCATACACCATAAATCGCCTAAGAGACTATGACGGTTTTACCCTTTGATTTGAATTGAGTTTGATCCACGGGCTTCAAATGCTTTATATATATCTAATACCTATTCAAGGACTCAAAAATATTTGGTAATTATTCCCAAAAAAAATGATTTGAAAGGTTTTCATACACCACAAATCGCCTAAGAGACTATGACGGTTTTACCTTTTGATATGAAATAAGTTTGATCCAAGGGATTCATATGCTTTAAATAGATTTAATACCAATTTAAGTACTAAAAAAATATTTGGCAATTATTCACAACAAAATGATTTGAAAGGTGTTTATACAACACAAATTGCCTACGAGACTATGATGGTTTTACCCTTTGATATGAAATAAGTTTGATCCAAGGGCTTCATATGATTGAAATATATCTAATACCTATTCAAGGATTCAAAAATATTTGGTAATTATTCACAACAAAATAATTTGAAGGTGTTCATTCACCACAAATCGCCCAAGAGACTATGACGATTTTACCATTTGATTTGAAATAAGTTTTATCCAAGGGCTTCATATGATTGAAATATATCTAATACTTGTTGAAGGAGTAAAAATTATTTGGTAATTAAGCACAAAAAATGATTTGAAAGGTGTTCATACAACACAAATCCCCTAAGAGACTATGACGGTTTTACCCTTTGATTTGAATTGAGTTTGATCCAAGGACTTCATATGATTTTAAAAGATCTAATACCTATTCCAAGAGTCAAAAATATTTGGTAATTAACCACAAAAAATGATTTGAAAGGTGTTCATACACCACAAATCCTCTAAGAGACTATGACGGTTTTATCCTTTGACATGAAATAAGTTTGATTCAAGGGCTTCATATGATTGAAATATATCTAATACCTTTTCAAGGACTCATAAATATTTGATAATTATTCATCACAAAATGATTTGAAAGGTGTTCATACACTACAAATCCCCTAAGAGACTATGACGGTTTTACCCTTTGATTTGAATTGAGTTTGATCCAAGGGCTTCATATGCTTTAAATATATCTGATACATATTCAGGGACTCAAAAATATTTGGTAATTATTCACAAAAAAATGATTTGAAAGGTTTTCATACACCACAAATCGCCTAAGAGACTATGACGGTGTTACCCTTTGATATGAAATAATTTTGATCCAAGGGCTTCATATGATTGAAATATATCTAAAACCTATTCAAGGAGTCAAAAATATTTGGTAATTAAGCAAAAAAAATGATTTGAAAGGTGTTCATACACCACAAATCGCCTAAGAGACTATGACGGTGTTACCGTTTGATATGAAATAAGTTTGATCCAAGGGCTTCATATGATTGAAATATATCTAAAACCTATTCAAGGAGTCAAAAATATTTGGTAATTAAGCACAAAAAATGATTTGAAAGGTGTTCATACCCCATAAATCCCCTAAGAGACTTTGACGGTTTTGCCCTTTGATTTGAATTGAGTTTTATCCAAGGGCTTCCTATGCTTTAAATATATCTAATACCTATTCAGGGACTCAAAAATATTTGGTAATTATTCACAAAAAGATGATTTGAAAGATTTTCATACACCATAAATCGCCTAAGAGACTATGACGGTTTTACCCTTTGATTTGAATTGAGTTTGATCCACGGGCTTCAAATGCTTTATATATATCTAATACCTATTCAAGGACTCAAAAATATTTGGTAATTATTCCCAAAAAAAATGATTTGAAAGGTTTTCATACACCACAAATCGCCTAAGAGACTATGACGGTTTTACCTTTTGATATGAAATAAGTTTGATCCAAGGGATTCATATGCTTTAAATAGATTTAATACCAATTTAAGTACTAAAAAAATATTTGGCAATTATTCACAACAAAATGATTTGAATGGTGTTTATACAACACAAATTGCCTACGAGACTATGATGGTTTTACCCTTTGATATGAAATAAGTTTGATCCAAGGGCTTCATATGATTGAAATATATCTAATACCTATTCAAGGATTCAAAAATATTTGGTAATTATTCACAACAAAGTAATTTGAAGGTGTTCATTCACCACAAATCGCCCAAGAGACTATGACGATTTTACCATTTGAGTTGAAATAAGTTTTATCCAAGGGCTTCATATGATTGAAATATATCTAATACTTGTTGAAGGAGTAAAAATTATTTGGTAATTAAGCACAAAAAATGATTTGAAAGGTGTTCATACAACACAAATCCCCTAAGAGACTATGACGGTTTTACCCTTTGATTTGAATTGAGTTTGATCCAAGGACTTCATATGATTTTAAAAGATCTAATACCTATTCCAAGATTCAAAAATATTTGGTAATTAACCACAAAAAATGATTTGAAAGGTGTTCATACACCACAAATCCTCTAAGAGACTATGACGGTTTTATCCTTTGACATGAAATAAGTTTGATTCAAGGGCTTCATATGATTGAAATATATCTAATACCTTTTCAAGGACTCATAAATATTTGATAATTATTCATCACAAAATGATTTGAAAGGTGTTCATACACTACAAATCCCCTAAGAGACTATGACGGTTTTACCCTTTGATTTGAATTGAGTTTGATCCAAGGGCTTCATATGCTTTAAATATATCTGATACATATTCAGGGGACTCAAAAATATTTGGTAATTATTCACAAAAAAATGATTTGAAAGGTTTTCATACACCACAAATCGCCTAAGAGACTATGACGGTGTTACCCTTTGATATGAAATAATTTTGATCCAAGGGCTTCATATGATTGAAATATATCTAAAACCTATTCAAGGAGTCAAAAATATTTGGTAATTAAGCAAAAAAAATGATTTGAAAGGTGTTCATACACCACAAATCGCCTAAGAGACTATGACGGTGTTACCGTTTGATATGAAATAAGTTTGATCCAAGGGCTTCATATGATTGAAATATATCTAAAACCTATTCAAGGAGTCAAAAATATTTGGTAATTAAGCACAAAAAATGATTTGAAAGGTGTTCATACCCCATAAATCCCCTAAGAGACTTTGACGGTTTTGCCCTTTGATTTGAATTGAGTTTTATCCAAGGGCTTCCTATGCTTTAAATATATCTAATACCTATTCAGGGACTCAAAAATATTTGGTAATTATTCACAAAAAGATGATTTGAAAGGTTTTCATACACCACAAATCGCCTAAGAGACTATGACGGTTTTACCCTTTGATTTGAATTGAGTTTGATCCACGGGCTTCAAATGCTTTATATATATCTAATACCTATTCATGGACTCAAAAATATTTGGTAATTATTCCCAAAAAAAATGATTTGAAAGGTTTTCATACACCACAAATCGCCTAAGAGACTATGACGGTTTTACCTTTTGATATGAAATAAGTTTGATCCAAGGGCTTCATATGCTTTTAATAGATCTAATACCAATTTAAGTACTAAAAAAATATTTGGCAATTATTCACAACAAAATGATTTGAAAGGTGTTTATACAACACAAATCGCCTACGAGACTATGATGGTTTTACCCTTTGATATGAAATAAGTTTGATCCAAGGGCTTCATATGATTGAAATATATCTAATACCTATTCAAGGATTCAAAAATATTTGGTAATTATTCACAACAAAATAATTTGAAGGTGTTCATTCACCACAAATCGCCCAAGAGACTATGACGATTTTACCATTTGATTTGAAATAAGTTTTATCCAAGGGCTTCATATGATTGAAATATATCTAATACTTGTTGAAGGAGTAAAAATTATTTGGTAATTAAGCACAAAAAATGATTGAAAGGTGTTCATACAACACAAATCCCCTAAGAGACTATGACGGTTTTACCCTTTGATTTGAATTGAGTTTGATCCAAGGACTTCATTTGATTTTAAAAGATCTAATACCTATTCCAAGATTCAAAAATATTTGGTAATTAACCACAAAAAATGATTTGAAAGGTGTTCATACACCACAAATCCTCTAAGAGACTATGACGGTTTTATCCTTTGATATGAAATAAGTTTGATTCAAGGGCTTCATATGATTGAAATATATCTAATACCTTTTCAAGGACTCATAAATATTTGATAATTATTCATCACAAAATGATTTGAAAGGTGTTCATACACTACAAATCCCCTAAGAGACTATGACGGTTTTACCCTTTGATTTGAATTGAGTTTGATCCAAGGGCTTCATATGCTTTAAATATATCTGATACATTTTCAGGGACTCAAAAATATTTGGTAATTATTCACAAAAAAATGATTTGAAAGGTTTTCATACACCACAAATCGCCTAAGAGACTATGACGGTGTTACCCTTTGATATGAAATAATTTTGATCCAAGGGCTTCATATGATTGAAATATATCTAAAACCTATTCAAGGAGTCAAAAATATTTGGTAATTAAGCAAAAAAAATGATTTGAAAGGTGTTCATACACCACAAATCGCCTAAGAGACTATGACGGTGTTACCGTTTGATATGAAATAAGTTTGATCCAAGGGCTTCATATGATTGAAATATATCTAAAACCTATTCAAGGAGTCAAAAATATTTGGTAATTAAGCACAAAAAATGATTTGAAAGGTGTTCATACCCCATAAATCCCCTAAGAGACTTTGACGGTTTTGCCCTTTGATTTGAATTGAGTTTTATCCAAGGGCTTCCTATGCTTTAAATATATCTAATACCTATTCAGGGACTCAAAAATATTTGGTAATTATTCACAAAAGATGATTTGAAAGGTTTTCATACACCACAAATCGCCTAAGAGACTATGACGGTTTTACCCTTTGATTTGAATTGAGTTTGATCCACGGGCTTCAAATGCTTTATATATATCTAATACCAATTCATGGACTCAAAAATATTTGGTAATTATTCCCAAAAAAATGATTTGAAAGGTTTTCATACACCACAAATCGCCTAAGAGACTATGACGGTTTTACCTTTTGATATGAAATAAGTTTGATCCAAGGGCTTCATATGCTTTTAATAGATCTAATACCAATTTAAGTACTAAAAAAATATTTGGCAATTATTCACAACAAAATGATTTGAAAGGTGTTTATACAACACAAATTGCCTACGAGACTATGATGGTTTTACCCTTTGATATGAAATAAGTTTGATCCAAGGGCTTCATATGATTGAAATATATCTAATACCTATTCAAGGATTCAAAAATATTTGGTAATTATTCACAACAAAATAATTTGAAGGTGTTCATTCACCACAAATCGCCCAAGAGACTATGACGATTTTACCATTTGATTTGAAATAAGTTTTATCCAAGGGCTTCATATGATTGAAATATATCTAATACTTGTTGAAGGAGTAAAAATTATTTGGCAATTAAGCACAAAAAATGATTGAAAGGTGTTCATACAACACAAATCCCCTAAGAGACTATGACGGTTTTACCCTTTGATTTGAATTGAGTTTGATCCAAGGACTTCATATGATTTTAAAAGATCTAATACCTATTCCAAGATTCAAAAATATTTGGTAATTAACCACAAAAAATGATTTGAAAGGTGTACATACACCACAAATCCTCTAAGAGACTATGACGGTTTTATCCTTTGATATGAAATAAGTTTGATTCAAGGGCTTCATATGATTGAAATATATCTAATACCTTTTCAAGGACTCATAAATATTTGATAATTATTCATCACAAAATGATTTGAAAGGTGTTCATACACTACAAATCCCCTAAGAGACTATGACGGTTTTACCCTTTGATTTGAATTGAGTTTGATCCAAGGGCTTCATATGCTTTAAATATATCTGATACATTTTCAGGGACTCAAAAATATTTGGTAATTATTCACAAAAAAATGATTTGAAAGGTTTTCATACACCACAAATCGCCTAAGAGACTATGACGGTGTTACCCTTTGATATGAAATAATTTTGATCCAAGGGCTTCATATGATTGAAATATATCTAAAACCTATTCAAGGAGTCAAAAATATTTGGTAATTAAGCAAAAAATGATTTGAAAGGTGTTCATACACCATAAATCGCCTAAGAGACTATGACGGTGTTACCGTTTGATATGAAATAAGTTTGATCCAAGGGCTTCATATGATTGAAATATATCTAAAACCTATTCAAGGAGTCAAAAATATTTGGTAATTAAGCACAAAAAATGATTTGAAAGGTGTTCATACCCCATAAATCCCCTAAGAGACTTTGACGGTTTTGCCCTTTGATTTGAATTGAGTTTTATCCAAGGGCTTCCTATGCTTTAAATATATCTAATACCTATTCAGGGACTCAAAAATATTTGGTAATTATTCACAAAAAGATGATTTGAAAGGTTTTCATACACCACAAATCGCCTAAGAGACTATGACAGTTTTACCCTTTGATTTGAATTGAGTTTGATCCACGGGCTTCAAATGCTTTATATATATCTAATACCTATTCAAGGACTCAAAAATATTTGGTAATTATTCCCAAAAAAATGATTTGAAAGGTTTTCATACACCACAAATCGCCTAAGAGACTATGACGGTTTTACCTTTTGATATGAAATAAGTTTGATCCAAGGGCTTCATATGCTTTAAATAGATCTAATACCAATTTAAGTACTAAAAAAATATTTGGCAATTATTCACAACAAAATGATTTGAAAGGTGTTTATACAACACAAATCGCCTACGAGACTATGATGGTTTTACCCTTTGATATGAAATAATTTTGATCCAAGGGCTTCATATGATTGAAATATATCTAAAACCTATTCAAGGAGTCAAATTTTTTTTTTTAATTATTCACAACAAAATAATTTTAAGGTGTTCATTCACCATAAATCGCCCAAGAGACTATGACGATTTTACCATTTGATTTGAAATAAGTTTAGTCCAAGGACTTCATATGATTGAAATAGATCTAATACCTGTTCAAGGAGTCAAAAATATTTGGTAATTAAGCACAAAAAATTATTTGAAAGGTGTTCATACAGCACAAATCCCCTAAGAGACTATGACAGTTTTACCCTTTGATTTGAATTGAGTTTGATCCAAGGACTTCATATGATTAAAAGATCTAATACCTATTCCTGGAGTAAAAAATATTTGGTAATTAACCACAAAAAATGATTTGAAAGGTGTTCATACACCACAAATCCCCTAAGAGACTATGACGGTTTTACCCTTGATTGGAATTGAGTTTGATCCAAGGACTTCATATGATTTTAAAAGATCTAATACCTATTCCAGGAGTCAAAAATATTTGGTAATTAACCACAAAAAATGATTTGAAAGGTGTTCATACACCAAAAATCCTCTAAGAGACTATGACGGTTTATCCTTTGATATGAATAAGTTTGATTCAAGGGCTTCATATGATTGAAATATATCTAATACCTATTCAAGGAGTAAGAAATATTTGGTAATTATTCATCACAAAATAATTTGAAAGGTGTTCATACACCACAAATCGCCGAAGAGTCTATGACGGTTGTACCCTTTAATTGAATTGAGTTTGATCCAAGGGCTTCAAATGCTTTAAATATATCTAATACCTATTCAAGGACGCATAAATATTTGGTAATTATTCACAACATAATGATTTGAAAGGTGTTCATACACCACAAATACCCTAAGAGACTATGACGGTTTTACCCCTTTGATTTGAATTGAGTTTGATCCAAGGGCTACATATGCTTTAAATATATCTGATACATATTCAGGGACTCAAAAATATATGGTAATTATTCACAAAAAAATGATTTGAAAGGTTTTCATACACCACAAATCGCCAAAGAGACTATGACGGTGTTACCCTTTGATATGAAATAAGTTTGATCCAAGGGCTTCATATGATTGAAATATATCTAAAACCTATTCAAGGAGTCAAAATATTTGGTAATTAAGCACAAAAAATGATTTGAAAGGTGTTCATACACCACAAATCCCCTAAGAGTCTATGACGGTTTTGCCCTTTGATTTGAATTGAGTTTGATCCAAGGGCTTCCTATGCTTTAAATATATCTAATACCTATTCAGGGACTCAAAAAATATTTGGTAATTATTCACATAAAAAAGATTTGAAAGGTTTTCATACACCACAAATCGCCTAAGAGACTATGACGGTGTTACCTTTTGATATGAAATAAGTTTGATCCAAGGGCTTCATATGATTGAAATATATCTAATACCTATTCAAGGAATCAAAAATATTTGGTAATTAAGCACAAAAATAATATGAAAGGTGTTCATCCGCTCCAAATCCCCCAAGAGACTATGACGGTTTTACCCTTTCATTTGAATTGAGTTTGATCCAAGGACTTCATATGATTTAAAAAGATCTAATACCTATTCCTGGAGTCAAAAATATTTGGTGGTAATTAACCAGAAAAAACGATTTGAAAGGTGCTCATACACCACAAATCCCCCAAGAGACTATGACGGTTTTATCCTTTTGATATGAGATAAGTTTGATTCAAGGGCTTCATAAGATTGAAATATATCTAATACTTATTCAAGGAGTAAGAAATATTTAGTAATTATTCACAACAAAATAATTTGAAAGGTGTTCATACACCACAAATCGCCTAAGAGATTATGACTAAGCCGTAATCTTTAATTTGAATTGAGTTTGATCC